>CM050519.1:55285215-55615215 GCA_027563665.1 Antrozous pallidus | reverse complement strand
AATTGTGTATATGTTTAAAGAACTAGGTCTTTGAGTTCCATTGTCAAGCACCTACTCAGATCTTGGCACTATCTTAGGTGTACAGGAGAAGAGGGAAAGCATGGGCCACAGGCATTCCCCTGAGGGCTGCTCTTGTTTATTTCTCAATGTTCTCACACAGGACGCCGTTCTGCTGTCATGAAGAGATTTATATTATATGTACAAGGCAGAATATAGTGACTAGGGAAGATCTAAGACTTCTTGCAAGTATGTTGAATAAATAATACTTTTTTTCAACATCCTTACTGCTTTCATCTCAGAATCTGCAACACTCTAAAATACTAGTCAGACTTCAATACACCCCTGTACTATGCTTATGGATGTTCTTTTTCCCCCCTAAGATTTACTGAGGGTCAAACTGATGGCTCATAGGGTGCCTAGCAAGTTACTTGGAAAATGCAGATCAGACTAAGGAGCAGCCATTTTGCCATAACACGTAGTCACATTGAGTGCTTCAGGCTGCAAGATGGAATAGATCAAAGTGTGTTCACATATGTGGGGCCACAGATTTAAGAGCTTGTCCTTAGGGGGAAAAGGAAAATGCTTCGAGCTGGTAGATGGTAGAGGCAGCTCTGGACACTGGAGAGGACAGACTAGTATTTTTGCATTGAATGTTGGACAGACATTTTTTGTCAACTTTCAATGACTCATTTTTGCTGACTAGTCCCTATATCATCTTAGTGCCAAGGCCATATGGGAATGACCACCTTTGCATTATTAGTTCAATCTTAAGGAGAAGGAATGAGAAACCAGTCTAAATGGAGAACAGAAAGGAGATAGCAGAGGAAAAAACTAACAGCACTGAGGGTTGGGTTGTATATTGTTCCAGAATTATATATTTAAAACACAAGTTGTTTTAAATATATAATTTCCCTTGTCATAGAATTGTGATGTGTCTGTATTGTCTGTTTGTATATGGTGAGTGTTTCAGGCGTGGAAATCAACACGTTTAAAGAAAACACTTTGCAGCTGAAGCCGGTTTGGCTCAGTGGATAGAGTGTCAGCCTGCGGACTGAAAAGTCCCAGGTTCAATTCTGGTCAAGGGCATTTACTGTGGCTGCGGGCACATCCCCAGCAGGGGGTGTGCAAGAAGCAGCTGAGTGATGTTTCTCTCTCATCGATGTTTCTGACTTTCTATCTCTCTTCCTCTCTGTGAAAAATCAATAAAATATATTAAAAAAAGAAAACACTTTGCATAAACTTGCCTCTATCAAGAAAAGACCTCTATACCATCATGAATATAATGTTTTGGGACAGCCAATCATTCCTGGAATCAGCTCCTGAGTTCTCCATAAATTTTGGGTTCCCCAAGTTGGTCACTTCTCTGTGTTTCCAGTGTTTACCTAGCCTCATCACCTTGAAATCCATAGGATTAGCTTTCTGGCTCCCAATTTAGCTCCATTCCCTTGATTATGTCATCTTTCTGCTTTGGTATCTTGCCTCCAAAATGATTACCATTCATGTTCCACATAGTAGCCTTAATTTTACTTTTATCCTAAAACCTAAAGTCATGAGTGCCAACTATTTTTCAAGGACTATGTTACATGACCAATAGTGAGCAAGGAACTGATTCTCTGAACTTTATGTGTGGAAGGAAGAGGAACTGAAGCATTGAACATAATTTAAACAAAAATTATCAGTATAAATGAACAGAAAAATATAGGGGATGTATTGGCAGGTTACAAGGCTCCTTGTCTATAGTTTCAGACACATTATCCCAGAGAAAGTGAGGTTTAGATTAATTTCATGGCATGTGTGAGCAGACATGAAGTGGGGTGGAGTAGCAAGGACTCATGAATAGGACACCTTACACAAGATTCTGATTTAGAAAAAAATCTGTTCTCTCTGAGGGATAAAGGGAGAGCAATGATACTGGACCATATAATCCTGAAGCAGGGATTGAGGAGGGTTTAGCAGGTAAAGGTGTGGTACCAAAAGGAAAAATAAAGAAAAGAGAATAGATTCAACTGCTGGTTACAACTTGGTGAAGACAATGAGGTATGTGTCACTGCTCAATGTTTCTAGATGGAGAAATGACCTTAAAAGTCTGCCTGATGGTGTTCAAACCCATGAGCAACAGTAAACAGGTGCTCAGCCTAATCTGATGAGAGTAATGAAGATGTAGCAACATAGTTTCCTTTGTCATTAAACTGTGACAGTGTCTATATCTGCATGTTTGTATATTGTGGGTGTTTCAAGCCTGGAAATCAAGAAATGACACTACTCGTGTCTGAGTAGTGTTTCAGTAGAGAGGGGAGGAGTCTCAGATGATGAATTGTGAATTAAACCCAGTGTCAAATTAAAAAAAACCACAAGAAAAAAAGGCATAGGAGTGACCATGAATTAAATTTTTAAGGCAGAGATACTCTGGGAAGAACACAGGATAGGCAGTTTAGCTAACTGAGCTCTTGGTTACAAAAGTAATACCCTTGTACATACATAGAATTACATTACCATAAGTGGTATTTGGTACAGTTAAAGGCAGGACATTAATTATTGAGCATACTTGTAGAACCATTATTTGATATATATTTTAATCTATTCCTAGTATAGTGATAATATGGGGAAAGTTTTATTAAAATCAAGATGCATTTACATGACTGAAAATTAAAATCAAATGTGTTATAAATGTTCTACAAATTAACAAGTGGTTTTATGTACATCAAAAGCAGTTTTAATCTATAGCTATTAATGTTTTACAATCATGAATATTTCAAATAAATTGATTAAAATATTTTTATTGAATCAAAACTAATTTCTATGATAATAATATATTTCAGGGTTATGTAATTTTTGTTTTTATGGGAACAAAATGTTGAAAATCCAAATATATACAGTTAAATTTTTGTTGCAGGCCTATTTCTGCTTTGTCTTAATGTCAAATACAACCCTGTAGACCTAAATATTAATTTTCCATGAAAAGAAACAAAGAACAACAAAAACTAAAATCAGGACTTGAGCCAATACAGAAATCGATCAGATTGAAACATGCTTTTGCTAAATGTGATATTCTTATACTAAAAAAGCCTGGCAGGGCTTGTTGGTATTCCATTTGCCCTCCAAAGTTTTACTACTAACATCTTTTAGTTCACCATTTCTGCAATACGTAAGTATGCAGAGACAGGAATGTTTTCATTGCCTTCTGATAACTTATTTTAAGTCAGAGTTCTCAGAAAATGTTCATAGTATTGGAACTTCTACAATGAAAACAGTTAAAACTGAGAGAAAAGGGAATTCTTCAACTTTCCTATAAATATGTTAATATTGACAAAGACTTTTTAAAAATTACTTAATTCAATAAGAATTATGATCAATCACACACGTATATGTGTATAAATACCTAGAAAAAAATGAAACCAATGTTTAAGCGAAATAGCCAACTGATAAGAGTAAATGAAGATGTATCACATGATCTCACTCAGACATGAAATCTAATTAACAAATAAGCTGATGAACAAATTAGATCCAGAGACATAGAGCATGGGACAGATTGATGAATCTCAGAGTGAAGGCAGACGTAGGTGAGTGGGTGGGAAGAGAATAACTACAGAACTTGTATGCATATATGCATAACCCATGGACACAGACAATAGTGTGGTGAAAGTCTGGGACAGTGGTGGGGTGGAGGAGGTAAGTGGGGAATAAAAAGGGCACATCTGCAATAATTTCCACAAGAAAAGATAAATTTTTAAAACATTAAAGCATAGATCATTTATAGTTCTAAACAAAATTTTAAATAATTCTTCAGTGTGTCTATCATTCATAAGTAACACAGAAATTAAACCTGATTAATTTTATTTCTTGAAACATTTTGCTTATCTGAAATTTGCAAGAAATATGCCACCAGGCTTATAAAATTTTTAGAGTAACATATATTTATCCACTTTTAAAGTTTATTAATTATTAGTTATTGTTTTTTAACATGCAATCAAAGTCAAACATGTCCCCAAATAAAATATTTTTATTCATTTTTGTTAAATGTATTGGGATGACATTGGTTAATAGAATCATTTAAGTTTCAAGTATACATTTCTATGATACATAATTTGTATATTGTACTTTGTGTCTACCACCCAAAGTCAAATCATCTCCCATCAAATATTTGGCTCCCCTTACACCCCTATCAGTTAGTTCGCATCATCCACATGGCTGACAGGCAGGTGTCTTAGGGCATTTCCCCTGAAGGGTAGGTGTCTTAGGGCCTAAGGCATCAATTATAGCCATACTCTCTAATCTTCCCAGACATCTCAAAGCTCTCAACTAGATGAAAGTATGTCCTTTTTTTTTCTCTCTTTTTCTTTTTAGGTCCTTTGCTATGGGCTATTCTCTCTTGATTATGTGGAAATCCTCAACTTTATAACCTTATAACTCATGAAGGGAGAGAGGAAAAAAATCATTCTTTCACTCTCCATGTTGCCATCTTTACTATTTGATGAGCACAATACATTCTGTCCTTCTGATTTTTTTTGTATCTTGTGTGTCTCTTCTTTCTTATTTTCAGTAAAATAAATAAATAAATAAAATTTTCTGGTTGCAAACATAGCCCCTTTCAGTTTTATTTCCTAAGAGCTTCTGCATTATCAGTCCCCCAATCCTTCTTCCTCTCTATAATGCATCTATTTCCAATGTATTTATTTTTATTTTTTAAATCTCTTTGTATTGTTGAAAGTATTACAGATGTCCCCTTTTCCCTCTTTAACTCTTTGTAGCCTGCATCCATCCCTCCCCTACTTCCTTTTTAAAAAGCTTCATTTATTTTAAAATATATTTTATTGATTTTTTGCAGAGAGGAAGGGAGATAGATAAAGAGTTAGAAACATCAATGAGAGAGAAACATCAATCAGCTGCCGAAAACAAGGTACATGACCTTGATGGAATCAAACCCGGGACCCTTCTGTCCACAGGCATACTATCTATCCATTGAGCCAAGTCAGTTAGGGCAAAATAGCTTCATTTTAGAAATGCCAATGGTGAGATCTTTATGAGCACAATACATTTGTGTGTGCACATATACACACATTTATATATTGATTTTCAAGACCCTAAGTTACAGAAAACTTTTTAAAAAGTAGAGAAGAAATACACTTTCTTTTAATAAACCTGAGGCAAATCTTTGACCAAAATACATTTTCTATAACTATTTTGTAAACTTATGTTCTCATTTACTGAATATGAAATATAATGCCACCAGTGATATTGAGATCTATGTAATACAGGGCATTATTTTGTCCTATTAAAGAACTCAATGAGAATCAATGCTAACAAGTGACAAATGAGATATTTTCCTGAAGCAAAGAGGAGGGAGCTAAAAGCTATCTGTAATCACATTTGCAATAGTAACAAATATTGTAAACACTCTAAATTCAACATTTAAATTAGTATTTAGTGTTACCTTTAATACATTTATTAATACATATTAAACATTAATAAATTAATAGCTACTTATTTAATTCATGGATAAATAAGGTTTTAGAAGAATTGAATTCAAGATGTCTATGGGATGCACAGGTGGGTATGCCCAGTAGCAGCTATAAATATGGATCAGTGTTCCCAGATGCATCATCCCAGGTATATTTACTATCATTTGATCCCTTCCCAAGATCTACATTTCCAGGTCTCTAGGTCACATATCTTTTCTATAGTATTTCTTTTCTTTTCCCACTTTTCTATTTCTTTGTGCTTTTTATTTTGCCCTGAAATGTTTATCACTTTGCTCTCACATCATTAACTGAAATTTGTTCATGCATTTTCTAGTACATGTTATCCTATTGCTTTTCATCCTCTTGCTTATTTTGTGACTTTTACTCAACACAAAATTCCCCCTTCTTTCTGTTAAATAATTGTTTTATATCTCATATATATAATATTTTAATGATCTTAAAAATGTTCCCATTATCAATTGTTTGTCTTACAATTTACTCTATAGGACATACTTCTGATATTAAATAAACAAACCACAAAACAATCTTTTAAAACAAATTTTTGTATTCTATTTTATTTGGCATCAAAACCTGGCCTACTCCGACCTCGTTTGATGGCAAAACCTCACCTGGAATGATGTAAATTCAAATATGTCATCCAAAACTTGAATAAGTATGATTTTGCAATAGTATGCACACCATATTATCATTCTAAAATAAAACATATGTATTTTTAAAAGTCTAATTGCTAAATACATACACCCTTAAATGCCTCATATAAGATTATAGGTCTGTATTTTGCATTGTGCCTCACACATAATAATGTTTGATAAATATTAAATATTGTTTAATGCCCTAATAGAATGCCAAATGAAAAAAATGGCTACATGGTTTCACAAAACCCTGTCAGTTTCATACAACTTATAGAATACTCATTTGTTATGAGATGCTGGAAGCTAGCTGATATAATTATTAGTAATATATTGATTTTGCCACAGGAGGGCTCTGGTCTAGTGACTCATGCCCTCACAGATGACAAGAAAGACTGATAATCTGGTGATGAATGCATGTAGGATAAACATGTCAGGATGGGGAAATGCTATAAACATAAGAGCAAAGTCTGTGATGTTGTACATTAGAGTGGGTAGTTTTAGACTTTTTTAAGTAAGAAAAGTAATCTAATAAGCATGTTTATTTATAAAAGTATGATTCATATCAGTGTATAAAAAAATAGAAAGCTAGAAAAAAATTCAGGTTATTTCAGCTTTGTTAGTTTTCTAGCAATCACTCAGGTTGTGCATATAAATTTCTAGTAACAGTTTGAAGATTTAAAATAATGTAACTTTAGAAGTAAAATAATTAAAGAGTGAATAATTAATTCTTGGTTTCTACTGATTTATCTTAGAGAATTTGAAATTTTATTAGAACAGAATAGATTACTAATAATGATGCTAGTTCTATTGAAAAGGATGGCCCTTGTAAAATAGCCTCATGACTTAATAGAATTCTTCAATCTTTCCCTTTACTTTATTGAATTTCAAATAAATAAATAAATAAATAAAACCTCTGGAAAAGTACTAGTTCTGACTTTAACCCAATCCTCCCAACAATTGCTTTCTTGTTGATTTCTAAATATTAGTATTTGTTATTTTTATTAATAGAAGCTTGTTGCACAAAATTTGTGCACAGGTAGGGTCCCTAGGCTTACCTGGCAACCAGGGACGACCAGGGTCTTGCCTTCCTGCCTCCCCACCTCCCTGCCTCCTTCTTCACTTACTCCCTCAGCACCCTGCCACCACCACTGGTCGCCCATCATGTTTCATGCCACCCCTTGGTGGTCAGTGCCTGTCATAGCAAGTGATCAAACTTCTGGTCTGCCAATAGAACTCCCAAAGGGAAAATTTATATATTAGACTTTTATTATATAGAACAAGAGACCCGTTGCAGGAAGATTCCTGGAAGAATAGGGCTTCCTGTAGCCTGAGCAAAGCTCCCTTCTCTGCTGTCTCACTCCCTTCTCTGCTGCCTCATTCCCTTCTCTACTGCTTTGCACTCTCCTGTCTCTGCTGCCTTGCTCACTCCTGTCTCCACTGTTTCACTCCCTTCTCCTCTGCCTTGCTCCCTCCCTTCTTCCCTGCCTGCCTGCTTCCTACATTTCTCCCCTGCCCCACTTGCTTGCTTCTCCACAGCTTTGGTTCCTTCTGCAGTGCTTGGCTTCCTTCTATGCACTCTTCTGCACCATGATATGCAAATTAACCGCCATCTTGGCTGGCTGTGTTAATTTGCATACTCACTTTGATTGGCTTGTGGGTGTGGTGGAGGTGCTGTTAATTTACTTATTATTCTTTTATTAGATAGGATATGCTAGTTATTTTATCCTCATACCTTGGGACATGAACATAAAAGAAAACTTAGACCCAGATCTAGTGTTCAACACTTATAATGAAAATACTTTGGCACTGGGAGCAAGTCTGACGCCTGGAGTCAGAACACTAAGGGGTTTATAATGTCATTTCATTATATAATAATGTTTTGCCTCTATTTAATGAGCATTTCCATGTAATAAAAATAATTTTTCTTTCACTGTACATACGTTTATAATTATTATACTTCTAATATCTCTCAAAAAGAACCAGTTGAGCATTCACCTATGGCATTATGTTTATTATTAACCTGAATCTTTTCAGGTTTTCCTGGTTATCTAAAATGTTAAGAAAAATATTTATGGTCTAATGAGAAGACCAACAACTGCTCATATAAATATTTAAGATTTACTTAAAATTATCCCTATTACCTTAAATTCTTTGGGCTTATTCTCCTTTAATTGTGACTTGAAAACACCTACCTCTAACTATGTAATATCTAGAATGCTTTGGTTATTTTTGAAATTGGACTAAATTTATTGGTCAGTTTCGTTAAATATGAGCTAAGTCAATGAAGAATTTTTACAAAAAGGTAATAGTTTGTTAATTTGAAAGCATAAAAAAGCGGGTTTGAAATTGGGTGGGTATCTTAAAGAAATAAAATGTAGACAATAATAATAATAATATACTATATAATATAATAATAATAATATAACATTGAACATAGTATATTGTACCTGCTCTCTCTTTATCTCATATCCTGATCCTTCTCTTCACCTTGGAACTCCTTCTCTAGAAAGTGTACCATGAGCCCAACTATATTCTAAGACTGGAGGTTGCCTCCTTCTTTTCTCTTCTCACCCCAGTCCTTCTACCAATCCAATCACTGTTGCCTTTTATTTTGAAGTTTGTATTTGAAGCTACATCATCTTTTTAATAGAATATTTACTCTAGCTGCCTACCTGGCCTTCACAACACTATAGAATCATATCTGCCTTAACTCTTCCCCACTGTGTATCCAGTTCTGCCTTGTAAATAACAAATTCCATCCTTCTGTTCCCCAACCTTACACTCCTCAGTGATTTCCTATTGCCCTCAGCAAAAAGCCCAATGTGATACGCCATATTTTATTTTTGCAGCCTCATTTTTCTCTTCCCAATGAAAGCACTGTGAATTACAGCAAAACAGCAAGTTCCATTAAGTCCCCCGAAGTCAGGGATATTATCATACTCAGACTCTCAAAGTTTGACACAGTATTGGCTACTTAGTAGGCTTTCAAAAATTGCTGTTATACAGTCAGATAAAAGTATGATTTTTTGGTGTCTTGAGTATACATATTTTTCTTTTGTTTGTTTCAGATTTTGAATAACTTTATGCTACTATAGGAACTTCATATTATCTAGGTCCTTTGGAGATTGAAATACTAGTAAAAGAAGCATCTGGTCAACTATCAGTTCTGATTTCATACAAAACAAACTGACAGGTAGAAATAATTGCTAACAAAGACTGAGAATATACTTTTCCTCTTGATACTCCACAAAACTGTGATCAACTGTTTGTTTCCAGAATTAATATTTCCAAAATGAACATCAGCTAATGAGAACTGATTTAGCACTATTTCTTATTCTATATTTGTTTCCTGGGCCTAGCTGTTACAAATTACCACATGTTGAGTGATCCTGCATTCTCTTAGTAAATAGAAAGTAAAAATAGTTTATTATGAAAAACCTGGAATTAAAAGAAAAATTATTTTAACCTGGTATGAAAATATTGTGTTTAATCTTTCTCATTAAACTACTATTTCAATGAAAATGTTATAATTGAAGCTGCGATAAATTTTATTACATAATTAAAGTGTCCTGAAATATTGACTAACAAGATTCTTTCAAGTTAGTAATGCAGAAGTTATCAAGTTCAATTTAATAATTCTTTTGTAATATATGCTCACCCAATACTAGCAATAGGCTGTTTCCCACATATACTTTCATCCAGAAGAGGAAATAGAAGTACTGAGTTATAAAAGATGATTATTTTTTTCTAAATCATAGTTATTAGAAGCTGTGACCCTCCACTAAAAATAAGAATTTTTGAAATATAAGGGTATTCAATCACAATACAACTCACATTTTTGAATGCCCCATTATGTTTTTTATTTTTATTATTTTTTAAATTGAAGCATACTAGTAAATGGCGAATGGAATAGAATAGAGAACCAATAAATAAACCAACACTCCCAGTGGTTGGCAAAAATAGGTTTATAGTTGTGAGCATGAGAAACACAGAAGTTATTCTTGTATTTTTATTTATTTGTTATTGAATTATTTATTTGTATTACAACTATAAACCTACTTCTACACATTCCTGGATATGGTTAATTCATCAACAACAAAGGAGGCCAGAAGATAGAATGGAGAAAAGACAGTCTCTCCAATAAATGATACTTGGAAAACTGGAAAGATACATGCAAAGGAATGAAATGAGGCCATAATCTTACCATATACAAAAGTAAATTCAACATAAATTAAACTTAAGACTTGAAATCATAAAACTTGTAAAAGAAAGCGGAGGAAATATGCTATTTTATATCAAGCTTAGCTGTATTTTCTGGACCAGTCTCTTCCTGGAAGGGCAACAAAAGCATAAACAAACAAATGAAATGACATCAAACTAAAAAAGGAAACCATTGACAAAACAAAAAGACAACTTAATAGAGAAAATATTTGTGAATCATGCATCCAACAGAGGGTTTAATATCCAAAATATATAAAGCACTTACACAACTTAACATCAATAAAGCAAAAAATCTGGTTAAAAAATGGGCAGAGGACTTGAATAGACATTTTCCCAAAGAAGACATTCTGATGGCCAAAGCACATGAAAAGATGTTCAACATCACTAATATCAGGGAAATGTAAGTCAAAACCACAATCACCTCAACTATTAGAACACCTTTTATCAAAAAGCCAACTCATATTTTTGAAAATCAAAAATTAAACAACACACAATTCTGAAATTATTTATAATGAGCAGCAAATATACTGTGAGTGAATTAAGACAGTAAGATAATATTTACTTAGTGCTAACTATATGCTAGACACTGCACTACATGCAAGATGTACTGCAATGAACAAAAATGACAAGTATCTATATAACAAAATGGTAATATGCTAATTAGAGCGGACATCTTCGGATATCCTTCTTGACAAAGCTGGGCCTGGGAGAAGCCACCCACCCATGGTTCCAGGTTCCATTGGCTGCTGCTGCGGCCTGGGAGAAGTCACCTGCCCCCAGTCCTGGGAGCCTGCGCTTGTGGCTGGCCTAGGTGAAGCCAGTCGGGTCCTGGGTGCCTGCAGCTGGCCAGAGGGGGGGAAGTCTGGATCCCAGGTGTGGGGCCGAGGCAGAGCTGATTAGGGGTGATCCGGCAGGAAAAGGTGATTAAGGCAATCAGGCAGGCAGACGAGGGATTAGGGGTGATCAGGCAGGCAAGTGGTTAGGAGCCAGCAGTCTCAGATTGTGAGAGGCATTTCCACTTGCCATTCATAACCGTTAGTCAGACATCCCTCAATGGGTTCCAGATTGGAGAGGGTGCAGGCTGGGAACATGCCCCTCCCCCCCCACCATGTACAAATTTTGTTCATTGGGCCTCAGGTACATATATATAATGGATTATTAATTCAACCATGAGAAAGAAGGCAATCCTTCATTTGCAACAACAGTGATGGATGTTCAGAGCATTATACTAAACAAAATAATTGAGACAGAGAAAGACAAATACTGTGTGATCTCACCGAGGTGTGGGATCTAAAAAAGCCAAACTCATAGAAAAAAAATAGAATGGTGGTTCCAGGGAATAGGAGGTAGGGGGGAATGGGAGCATTTTGGTAATGGGTATTTTCAAGTTGTAAAAAGAAAAATGCCTTGCCCTAACCACTTTGGCTCAGTGGATTGAGCATCAGCCTGTGGACTGAAGGGTCCCAGATTTGATTCAAGTCAGCATGCATCTTGGTTGTGGGCACATTCCCAGTGGAGAGTGTGCAGGAGACAGCTGATCGAGTGTCTCCCATCGATGTTTCTAACTATCTCTCTCCCTTCCTCGCCGTTAAAAAAAATCAATAAAATGTATTTTTTTAAATTAAAAAATTTAAAAAGGAATAATTTCTTGAACTCTATTATACCGCAATATGGTGGCTACCACAGAGAAGAGGTTGGGGAGTAGTAAACAGTAAAGGGGGTCTAATATATGGTAACATAAGATGATTTGACATTGGATGTGTGATATACAGATAATGTATTATAAAATTGTGCCCTTGAAACCTATATAATTTTATTCAACAATGTCACCCCAATAAATTTAATTTAAAAGAGATATAGAGTGACAAATAGGCACAAAGAAGTCTTTTTGTTTCCTTTTTATCCTGGGAGAAATATATTCTTGCTTGCATGCTTAGCAGAGGACTCATTGGAGAAAATATTTGATATTATAGGAATGAAAGAGAATAATTGATCAAGGAAGGCTTGGTAGCAGAAAATAGAAGTTTAAATGTATACAAGGTGTTTATTTTAAATCATAAATAATTTACAAATATCTTCAAATACATGCTGATTATAAAATGTTCAAATAAGTGGAGCATATACCAAAAATTCTAGCCCACATGTACCTAATTTACTGTTACCCTAAATGTCACTACTATCCTTAAAGTGACCACATTTCCATGTGTAGCCTTCCAAAAACTGTGTGCATTATATATGTGTGTTGTATTTTTCCATGAATCACAATGTGATTTTGTGACTTTCTTTTTTCACAGATGTTTTCAACATTTGTCATATCAACAGATATGAATTTACTATATTGTTAATATTTTGATTATGATGTAAGTGATGCAATACTACTTTAAGTATCATTCACATTTTAACTTATTTTTAAATGTTTAAATTTAGAATAGTTCTAGGTGTATAGAAAATGTAAGGACAGAGATTTCCATATATACTTTATCCAGTTTTCTTTGATATTCATGTATTTCATTAGTATTTTCATTTGTCAAAAGCTACACTAATAAAAGTGTAAGATACAAAATGACTGTACCTTTGTGTCACCCACCAGCCAATCAGGAATGAGTATGCAAATTAATCCAACAAAGATGGCAGCTTGATTTGCATACACAAGTGCCAAGGCATTGGTGCAAGTGTCCACACCGCCCCAGCTGCTCCAGGCCTCTGGGCAGCATGGGAAGTTGGAAAGGGGATCCAGGCCAGAGCAAAAGGGCAGCTCTGAGCTGGAAGGAAAAGGCCACTCTGACCAGACCAAAGGCAGTGCTGGCAACCAGGAGAAGAAAGGCCCATTCTTGTATGAATCTTTTTGTGTCGGGCCTCTAGTTAATGGATAAATATTGACACATTATTAATCAAAGCCTCCATTCAGACTTCATTAGGTTTTGGTTAATGCTCTCTTCCTTGTCTAGGATCCCATCAAGAATACCAAATCATATTTATTATCTTGTCTCTTTAGGCCCATGATGGCGACACTATGACACGCATGTCAGCAATGACACATGTAGCTATTTTCAATGACACGTGGCTGCATATGGTCGCCTACAGAGAAGTATGGGGCCACATGCCTAGAAGGACATTTCATCTTCACCTACTGCACAGCCAGGTGCGGTAGCTGAGAATGAAACATTTGCTGTAGTGTAGTGTAGACACTCTGTGCCAGAGTCTGCAGGCCAAAACAACAGAACTCCAGCACAGAGCTTCTAGTTCTGGGACTTCCTATTAGGCCATTAGGGGATCTTTGACCTCCCTTTCAGCTGACAGAGTAGGGAACAGCGGGATGCCTCAGGGGACACATCTCTGGGGGCCCTGAGATCACCATTACTAGCAACCACATAACCACAGCAAGCATCATCCAATCTACTGTTCTGAGTGTCATGGATTTCTAATTGACCATCATTACTGAGATAAGTGAGGGGGGTGGGGGCTGGGAGAAGCGAGGGCCTGTGCTATGGGTGCTGTTTCCCACCATTAGAAATAGCGGCAGCCATCTTAATTTATATAAGGAACGTCGTTTTGCTTGCAGCATAGTGCAGACTCCATTTCACCACTGCTACTTTTGTGCATCCTTATTAACCCCTTTTTTTGCTTATTAACCCTGCCCTTACCTTAAAGACAGTTACATGTGCTATCTTGTGGTCAGTTAGGCTAGTTAACCCCTAATTGCCTGCAGGGCTAACAGGCTATCTATAATTCTATCTTCTGTCACTGCCCCCCTTGATGGAGAACTCAAAAAATAAAAAAAAAAACAAGGTTAAGTAAAGGAAGTTGTAGTAGTAGTAGCCGACCCTTTCAGAAGACATGGACTGAAATGTATGGCATAGAAAAAAATGGCAGAACATTTTGCATTCTATGTCCTGAAACAGTAGAAGGCAGAACATGGAATATAAATAGACATTTTGAAAGTAATCATTCCCAGCTCTTGAAAAAAAGTGAGGATGAAAGGAAGGAATACATTTTCAGGCAGCTACACCTTTATTAGAGCCAATCTAATTCCATCCTTAAATTTATAAAAGGCTCTTCAAATTTAACATCTGCAAGTTTGAGCATTATTTACTCCATAGCTCAGCATGGAAAAGCACTCAGTGAGGGAGAATTTATTAAAGAAACTCTCCTAAGATGTGCACCAGTTCTATTTCACAATATGCAGAATAAAGATGCAATTATTAAGGAAATATTTGAGTTACCACTAAGTGGAAATATCATAAAAGACAGAATAATGAGACCGAATACAAACATGCAACATCAATTAAAGAGAGACATAAGTAATTGTAAATATTTTTCAATCTCTCTTGATGACATTACTGATGTCACATCACATGCTCAGTTGGCCATTATTGGTCGATATTCTGATGGTCTCACAATGAGAGAAGAGTTGATAAAATTAGTATCAGTGTCAACAAGTACATCAGGAGGTGAAATATGTAAGGTTGTTATATAAACATCCTGGGGAAAGAAGTCGGATTTGTCAAATTGTTTACAGAAGCTATTGGACATCCGATTGTGCCTTTTCATTGTATTATCCATCAGGAAGTTTTATGTGCCAAGGCAGGATTCACCAACTTAAACGACTTAATGTCAGTTGTTATAAAAATATTTAATTTAATAGCTGCTTTCTCCCTTCACAAGGGAGAATTTTCTGCACTTTTATTGGAGGTTGATTCCACCTACAGTGGACTGCTGATATACAATAATGTAAGATGGCTGAGCCGAGGCAAAGTTTTTGAGTGCTTTGTGGAGTGCTTTGAAGAAATTAAGTATTTCTTGAGGATAAGGTTCTGGGAAACTTTTCTCAGCTCAATGATGATAAGTGGGTCAACACCCTGATATTTTTTACAGATCTCTTTGTTCATATTAATGAACTGAACTTAAAGTTACAAGATTTTGTATTGACATTATGTTTGGATATATAAAAGCTTTTGAAAGTAAACTTAAAATTTTCAAGTCAAATGTAAAAACTAAAACTTATACGTATTTTCCTCGAGTAACAAGTATTTTGAGAAGGCCAGTGCAGCTGTACAAAATGAATTGGAGCCCTTTCATATAAAGTACCAGCATGTTTTAGACTCATTACTTGACCAGTTCAGTGATAGATTTAATCAATTTAGAAGACTAGAACAGACCATAAAAATAATCAAGTATCCTGATATAGTAGACTACAGTAGTTTCAAATTAAATGGTTTCCAATGGATGCAAATTGATGATTTGAAGATACAACTTGCAGAATTTCAAGACAGCATCTGGCCTCAGGTGTTTGTTGACTTGAGGTCATAGCTTGAGAATCTGGAAAAGTGACGCTTGGAGAATCAAGAGGAGTGCCACTACAAAGAGAAAATTTGGAGTGTCTAGAACCAATTACCAGACACTTTAGCACCCTGAAAAATATAGCAATGGCTTTACTCACAATTTTTCCCTCTATGTATTTTTGTGAGATCTTATTATCAGCATTAAATAATATCAAAACCAACAAAAGAAACAGATTGACAGATGAAGTTAGTAGTGCTTGCTTGGTTTGAAGTGTACAAAATACCAACCTTAAATTGAAGGTTTAGCCAATTAAAATCAGCAACAAAAAAGTCATTAATAGGCAGGTTAGTTAAAGAATTCCCCCTCTCCCTCACTTATGTTAGTTCACAGCACCCCACACAGTTAAATAATATCAAGACCAACAAAAGAAACCAACTAATAGATGAACAAAGAAGTCACTAAGCAGGTAAGTTAAATAACTAGTTTTTGGTTTATTAAATACAGTTATATATTACAATTATACATTTTTGTTATTTAAACTATAAATATTGTGCAATTGTGTTTTTTTTTTTTCAAAGTGACACACCACCCGAGTTACGCTCAGTTTTTTGGTGAATTTTGACACACCAAGCTCAAAAGGTTGCCCATCACTGCTTTAGGCTCCCTTTGGCTGGGACAGTTTTCCAGTTCTTAATGTTTTTTAATACATTGACAGTTCTGAGAGTCGCTGGTTAGGTGTTTTCTTACAATGTTGCTTAATTGGGTTTGATGATATTTTTCTCATGATTAGGCTAAAACTGTGTTTGGTAAAAAAGACAACAGTGGAAAATGCCATTATCTTTTATATCATATCAAGGCTATATATGAATTAGAAGACTTATCACTATTCATATTAGCCTTCATAATGTGACTTAGTGCTTTTTTTAAAGGTTCTATTTATTTTTTTAATATTTTATTTTATTAATTTTGGAGAGAGTAAAGGAGAGAAATAGAGAGACAGAAACATTGATGAGAGAAAAACATTGATCAAATGCCTCCTATACAGCCCCTACTGGGGATTAAGCCTGTAACCCAGCATGTGCCCTGACTGGGAATTGAACCAGTGACTTCCTGGTTCATAGGTCGATGCTCAACCACTGAGCCACAGTGGTGGGCAAGTTTCTATTTCTTGAGTTTCAATTTTAGAACCTAATGCTGATTCACAATTGATAATTGCGTATCAGGTGTTCATCATACAATGATTAAAATATAAAATTTAAACTAAAATAGGTATTTTTTTCATAAGCACTTGCAAATAACTTATTAGATGATAATTTTCATTTGCAGATCATATACTCCAGGGATCACTTAAAACAGAAATATTTCTGAGAATAGAATCCTACTGTGGGTGAAAGAAATTTCTTAATAAAATTATAATTATGTTATCTTGAATATCAGCCACTTTCATATTGAATTTGTTATTCTGAAAGGCTACAACATTGACTTCAAAGCAAAAAATTCCAAAGATGTGAATGATTAGCATGACTACCTAAATGTATACATATATATGGGCACTAAATAATAATAAAAATTTTTTCACTCAAACGAAAAAAGCAGATGTAAATGATGTTAGTGATAACAAACTATACTCAAAATAAAAGATGACAAATTAACTTAGAAGATATAGCAACAAAACCTCTGAAGTCAACTCTGAGTTTCCTTATATAGCTCTGTAAAATTTTCTAAACAATAAAAGTGACCTCGTTAATTGTGAAGTGTTTGAGATATAAAAGAATAAATAAGACATGGCATTGTTTCAAGTGTTCGATGTACTGTCATAGATAAAAGATAATAATCATAAATTAAAGTCATAGAGGTTCAGAGGTCAAAGAGAAAGGGCTATAAGAATAATGAATACAACCTTAATTTACTGACAAAGAGAAAGACAGAGTGAAAGCAAGTGAATTTTCCAGATTCAACGAGCCAGGAAGTAGTTTGGCAAGAGGATAATCTAAACCTCTGGATTCACATCAAGGTTTGTTTGATTTTTCCCCACCAGGTAGTTTATTTCAAGGACATTTGTTTAATCCTACTCAGAACTAGGTCCATTTAGCAGAAAAGTAAATTATACCAGTCATGTCTATAAAATAAAATATGTTTGTTTTATCATCAGTGGTTTACTCAGTATAATTTGAAGCCCTATGTCAATTTTAAAACACAATTAAATAGACAATAGAAAACTACTAAGGCCTTCAAGTGGGGGCAATACAAATAAGGTTTTATGTTGAATAAAAGCAAGTCAATATGAATAATAAAAGCATCACTTGCTATGACCGGTAGAATCATTATTGGAAAGAATCAAATTATTGAAGGTAGAGCTTCCTACAGAAATATACAGCAATTAGAGAACAACTTACAGAAAAATTGTCAGACATGTTTAATATATTCTAATGTCAGCAAAAAGATTATGGAAATAAATGTTTGTGTGTGGTTTTCAGGTGTTTTTTTAAAACTAATTGAGAAATATGGTCTGCTTTAAGTTAGAGGAGAAATAAAGTGAATTATCTGGATGTGATTGCAATATATCAACAGTGTTCACTGAAAGCTCAAGCTGTAAGATCAGTAAAATAGGAAGGCAGAAAAAAGCTATTTGCACATTCCAGGTTCTAGCTGGTGAGAGTTCATATTTTACTCCATCAGAAGCAGTTTTTGCTGGAAGCTCATGGGTAACAATGCCAGAGTAAAGTTACACTCAAATAATTCAGACCATCAGAGTTAACTGAGATATTGTAAAAGTGACATAGTATGCCTCAGCTTTAAGCATCCCTTCATCCAAAATACATCACACCAAATAGCATGATTTTTAATAGGGATTAATATTTTAGTTGACATAAACTACCAAGAACACAAAGAGCAGAGTTTTCTTCCATTAAGTACATTAAGAACTCAATATAACTCATTTAATGTATATAGTCAAATCTGGAAACAACAAAATCTAGATAAATAGTAACTATTCAAACAGTTGAATATTCACTAGGGTGAAAATAAACTTTGGCTATTCCACAGAAAAATATAAAATTACTAGTAGCCCAGTGCATGAAAATTGATGCACTAGGGGGGGTCCCTCAGCCCAGCCTATGCCCTCTTACCATCTGAGATCACTTGGGGGATGTCCACCTGCTGGCTTAGGCCCACTCCCCTGCAGACATCCTTCACACTGCTGAGGCAGGAGAGGTTCCCGCCACCACTGCTGTGCTTGCAGCAGTCAGCCTGGCTTATAGCTGAGTGGAGCTCCCCCTGTGGAAGCGCACTGTCTACCAGCGAAGAGCTCCTGCATTGAGCATCTACCCCCTGGTAGTCAAAGCATGTCATAGTGAGTGACTGGTAGTTCCCAGGCATTCTGCAGTTAGGGTCAATTTACATATTACCCTTTTATTATATAGGATAATATAATATCCTAATATTCTGTGTCAGTAATTAGCTTTCATATATTTTTGTAACGAGATAGTGTGATTATAAATATGAACTTAAATAATGCATTTTAAAATAATTTCAAAAGAACAGATGCATTAAAAATATGAAACATAATACTATTGAACAAAACAAATAAACAGAAAAGCTTATTCACTTATTTCACTGGTAGCAAATACACAAAATCTTATCTAATGAGAGGTGTAGAGCCACAGGAATAACATACTAAATTGTGAAAGATTAAATGCAAAGCTGAGAACTAAGTAAGGATCTCTGCTGTCACCACATATTTCCATTCAACGTTTTACTGAAAGTGGAAGTGAATGCAATAAGAAGAAAAAATATATATAAAGCATACATATTGAAAGAAAATAGACCAAACTGTTTCTTGTCCAGCAAAGTTAAAATAATTTACTGTGAATTTTTCAAGGCCACAGGATATTAGGTTAAAATATAAAAATAAATTATACTTCTTTATATGAACAAAAAAGTATTTAGAAATTGAAATACAAAATGCAATTTAAATATGTGAAAGTAACACCACATATCAAAACCATAAATTCATTAAAATTACATTAAAATATGCAAAATTAATGTTAAAAGTTGAAAATGATATATTTGGAAATAGACTACATTCATGGAGAAACATACTATGATTATAGATTTAAAGGCTAAATACTATTAAGACTTCCAAAATTAATCTATAGAGTCAATACAATTTTTATAATTCCCATTTCAATGTTAAAAATAGATTCCACTAGAAAATTATTTCTAAAACTAGCAAGAGTATCCTATCCAGTAAAAGAGTAATATGCAAATTTGACCAGACCTTTGCTATACTACCAGCCAATCAGGAGCAGGGGGCAGGGCCGAACACAGTGTGTGCAGGAGCAGGGGGTGAGGCCGAGTGTGGTGCACAGGAGGCTGAAAGAGCAATCAGCAGGTACCTGAGGCTACACCCTCCCCCAATCAAGAGGGGCTTGACAGGGAATCTCAGGCATCAACTCCTACCCCAGCACCAGGCCAGGGGACCTGAGGCCATGCCCTCCATTCAGTGGGGCTTGACAGGGGACCTCAAGGTGTACTTCTCATTGTGGTGCTGGGATAGGGGACCTCAGGCTGCTCCACTTGCCTGGCAGGGCTTGACAGGGAACCTCAAGGTGTGCTTCTCACACTGGTGCTGGGCTAGGGTACCTAAGGCTGTTCCCCTCGCCCCAGTTCCAGGCTGGGGGACCTCAGGCCATGCCTCCCACCTGGTATGGCTTGACAGGGGACTGCAGGCCACACTCCCAACCTGGCAGGGCTTGACAGGGGACCTCAAGGTGCACTTCCCATACTGGTGCTGGGTTAGGGGACCTCAGAATGTTCTCTCCACCCGGCAGGGCTTGACAGGGGACCTCAGGCTACGCCTCCACCTGGCAGGGATTGACAGAGGACCTCGAGCTACACCCTCACCCTAGCACCAGGCTGGGGGACCTGAGACTGTGCTCCTCTTGCCTGGCTGGGCTTGACAGGGACCTCAGACTGTGACCCCCAGCCAGCAGGGCTTCACAGGGAACCTGAGCCTGCGCCCTCATGCCAGTAGAGATAGACAGGGGACCTGAGGTTGCGCCTCCCTCCTGGTGCTGGGCTGGGGGACCTGAGGCTGTGCTGCTTTGTCTGGTGGGGCTTGTTGGGGGATCTCAGGCCATGCTCCCTACACAGCCGGGCTTGACAGGAAATCTCAGTTTGTGTCTCCCACCTGGTGGGACTTGATGGAGGACCTCAGGCCACACCCCCCATCCTGGTGCTGGGCCAGAGGACCCGAGGACATCCCCTGCCATGTGGGGCTTGACAAGGGTGGGACTGGCCAGGTCTGGATCTAACCCAATGCGGGGGTGGGGGTGGTGGTGGTGGTGGCTGGGTCTGGCTCTCACGTGATTTTGAGGCACATGTGAGTGAGTGGGGACTTGACTCTGGGTCCCGTGGTGCACCCCAGACTCTGACAGGAGGAAGGTTTTCATATACATTTTACTAATTTTATTTAGTCTCTGAAACTTCTATTATAGAGAAAGAACAAATAGCAATATTAAATTATTTTGTCTAGTTAATACCATTTTAATGTGCACAAATTTCATGCACTGGGCCACTAGTACTAGTATAAAATCTTAAGCTCACCTTTTAAGTAAATATGTAGCCTACTGTGTGTGAAGTGCTATGCCTATGTGAGATAGAAATAAATCCTTGAAATCAGCAAGGAAACCCTGCATCTTAAACACTAGATGAGAGAGCCTTAAGTCTTCAACCCATATTGCCTGAAAAGCCCTACTCACATATTATCTGTAGGCTTAAAATTTTGTGGTCATACTTCCTTCTGAGTTCCTGCTTCTTCTGATTTAGTTTACTTTCAAAATTGTATAACTGTTAAATATGTACAGTTCTAATTATTTTGTCCCAGTTATGTAACAGCATTTTCCTTAATGTTTATAAAAACAAAATTCTTATACATATCATATATATATATATATATATATATATATATATATATATATATATATTTAAAAACTTGACTGGAGTTTTGGAGAGCCACAAAAATTA
The DNA here is from genome assembly GCA_027563665.1 of Antrozous pallidus. Classification (NCBI taxonomy): domain Eukaryota; kingdom Metazoa; phylum Chordata; class Mammalia; order Chiroptera; family Vespertilionidae; genus Antrozous; species Antrozous pallidus. The sequence goes on along the minus strand of CM050519.1, from coordinate 55,593,572 downwards.
TGTGCAGCCTACTGTAATATTGAAAATATGTAAAGCTGTATGTTAATCATCATCCTTAAAAACAAAGTTTCTCTTGACCTGGTCTGAATTCTAGCTTCAGTTTTCTGTCCTGTGGGTGCAGACTGACTCTCTACATTCTCTCATTTAATTATTGCTAGTTCTCTTTTTGTTTGCTTGCTTGTTTAATTAATTTACTTATTTTTACTTTAAAGAGTGTAAGGGGGTGGGTGGGAGAAGGAGGAAAGAGGGAAAAAGAAGTAGGAGGAGAGAGAGAGATTTAAGCATTCATTGGTTACATCCTGCCTGACTGGAAATCAAACCCAGAATGATATGTCAATTAACTGAGCTACCAGACCAGGGCAATTCTTTACTATTTTCTCTCTTTATGCTTTTCCTTTCAAAGGAAAAACATCACCTGTCCCCCGCCACATTTCTCCTATCGCTCTGCACAAAGCATTTAAGGTCCCTCAGCTAAATTTTCTAAACACAAATTCAACTCAGGACACACTTTACAAATTCAAAGGCTGAGCTAAAACTTAAATGTGGTTCACTTGTGGTGTTTCCACCCAGTGCAATTAGTACACAGAGGTAGTGTCTTTTGGGTGTGGGTAAGCCACCCAATGGATGACCGTAAATGAAAGAAGAATTGTGGGACTAAGGAGAAGGGTAAGATTAATTTTGCCTTGAGACATAATGAAATGCTGCTAAGAGAAACCTTTAATTGAAGAAGAGGCGCAAGTGAGCATAGCTTTCCAAGATAAAGGTAGAGGAGTTCTCTGAATTAAAAAAAATGAACAAAATATGCCAAAAATCTGGGAGATCCAGTGTACTGCTGACCAAGAGTCCACTCAGAAAAACAACTAATTTTACTGCCTTCCGTAAGTTAACAGCCAAATGTTTGGTGAGCTCCACCATTTATAGCAAGTGCAAATTATCCCAGTGACCCCGGTACTGAAAAAGCTGAAATAATAAAATTTCCACCATATACTTACATTATACATTCCTAGCTTCCATTTAAAAATTTTATTTTATTTGTTGTCATAAGCAGTGAAATAAGACTATGTGTATAGTTCAAACATGTTTTGAAGAGCTGAGAGTTTGGGCCCTCAGAATAATTGGCTGAAAGAAATAATGAAGGGAATTTGGTTCTTAAAAAATAATGTCAGTTGTATATTGGATCCAGAGCCATGGTAGTGAAAGGAGAAAAAAGAGACATGCAGAAATGAAAGAGAACCAAGACATCTCAAAAACTCATTTCTGTTAAAATTGACAACTTCCATGAAAGTAACTGGACTTTGCCATACTGATAGAAAAGGATGTGCCTGAACTAGAAACCTATCCACAAAAGACCAAGAAATAGAAAACAAAAGAACTATAAAAACTACAACAACAAAGCTACTAAAGAAGTAAATAAAAACATAATCAAAATATTTGAGCTGAAGAAATTCTTTTCCCCAAAATATTAAGTAAAAGAAAATCAATACAACTCTCCAAACTTAAATAAATATCCTTAAATAGCATTTGAAGGTGATCCAACTCAGTAAATTTAACATGGTGATAATATTTTATTTAATCTATGGTATGTCTAGCAAATCTGGGGTCAGATGCCGCATTTATCATTTCCATCTCATATACGTCCTTCCATCTAGAAGAGTTTCTTAGCATTTTTATTATGATATTGGCATTTTTGAAATTATGTTAGTTTCTGCAGTCTCTTCTATGCTAGAGTCAAATATTTCTCAAAAAAATATATCCAAGAAGCTCTAGTTCCTCTCAATAGGGATGGATATTTAAAAACCAATATCTGTTTATGTTTCCCTCTATCATTTTTTTTCAGTGTCCTATAATTTTCCCAGTACAGGTTTTTTACCTTCTTAGTTAAGTTTATTCCTAGGCATATTAATTATTTTGGTGTGATGGTAACTGGGATAATTTTTTAAATCTCTCTTTCTGTAAGTTCACTATTGGTGTATAAAAATGCCATAGGTTTCTTGGCATTAATTTTGTATCCTGCTACATTGCCGAATTCATTTAAGTCTAATAATTTTTTGATGGAGTCTTTAGGGTTTTCTATGTATAGTATCATGCCACCTGCGAATAATGACAGTTTTATGTCTTCTTTTCCAATTTGATACCTTTTATGTCTTCTTCTTCTCTAATTGCTTCCAGACTGTGTCAAATAGGAGTCATGAAAGTGAACATCCCTGTCTCATTCTTGTTCTTAGGTGAAATGGTTTTAGTTTTTGCCCATTAAGTATGATGTTGGCTTTAGATTTGTCATAGAAGGCTTTTATTATGTTGAGGTATGATACCCCTATTACCATTTTTCTGAGGCTTTTTATCAAGAAGGGCTGTTGGATTTTGTCAAATGCTTTTTCTGCATCAATTGATATGACTATGTGATTTTTATCTCTCAATTTGTTTATGTGACATATCATATCAAGGATATTGTATCATCCTTGCATCCCTGGGAAAAATCCTATTTGATGATTTACTATGTTCATGGATTGGCAGAATCAACATCATTAAAATGTCCATACTACCCAAAGCAATATATAGATTCAATTCACTCCCCATTAAAATACCAATGGCATATTTCACAGACCTTGAATGAACTCTTCAAAATTCAACTGGAATAAAAAATGACCCTGAATAGCTGCAGCAATCCCAAGAAAGAATAATAAAGTAGGAGGGATTTCAATACCAGATATTAAGCTGTATCACAAAGACACTATTCTTAAAACTATCTGGTACGGTCAAAAGTTCAATGGAACTAAACAGAGAATCCAAACCACTATGCTCAATTAACATTTGACAAAGGAGGCAAGAATATACAGTGGAGTCAAGACAATCTCTTTAATAAATTGTTTTGGGACAATTGGATAAATACATGGAAAAAAAATGAAACTAGACCACCAACTTACACCATACACAAAAATGAACTCAAAATGGATAAAGCACTAAACCTATGACAAGAACCATAAAAATATAGAGGAATCCACAGGCAGCAAAATCTCAACATATGCTGAAGCAGTATCTTCACCAATACAACTCCTATCGCAATGAAAATTAAAGAAATAAAATAAATAAACGGGACTACATCAAAATAAAAAGTTTCTGCACAGCAAAAGAAACCATCAACAAAACAACAAGAAAACCCACTGCATGGGAGGACATATTTGCCAATGTTATCACTGATAAGGGTTTAATCTACAACATTTACAGGGAACTCATACAACATAACAAAAGTAAGATAAACAACCCAATGAAAAAATGGGATATGGACCTAAATACTAGTAGATACTTTTTGAAGGAGGACATAAGGAAGGCCAAGAGATGTATCAAAACATGCTCAAAGTTGCCAAAACTGGTTTGGCTCAGTGGATAGAGCATCAGCCTATGGACTGAAGGGTCCCAGATTCAATTTCAGGCAAGGACATGTACCTTGGTTGCAGGCACATCCCAGTAGGGGGTATGCAGGAGGCAGCTGATAGATGTTTGTCCCTCATCGATGTTTCTAACTTTCTATCCCTCTCTCTCCTCTCTGTTAAAAAATCAATAAAATATATACTTTAAAAAATGCTCAAAGTCACTAATCATCTGAGAGATGCAAATCGAAATGACAATGTGATACTATCTCACACCTGTCAGAATGACTATCACCAACAAATCAACAAATGACAAGTGCTGGCGAGATGTAGAAAAAAAGTAACCCTCGTGCACTGCTAGTGGGAATGCATACTGGTGCATCCACTGTGGAGAACAGTATGGAGTTTCATTAAAAAACTAAAAATGAAACTCCCATTTGACCCAGTGATCCCACTTCTAGGAATATATCCCAAGAAACTAGAAATACCAATCAGAAAGGATATATGCATCCCTATGTTCATAGCAGCACAATTTACCATAGCTAAGATTTGGAAACACCCTAAGTGTTCATCAGCAGAGGAGTGGATTAGAAAATTGTGGTACATCTACACAATGGAAAACTATGCTGTAGTAAAAAAGAAGGAATTCTTCCCATTTGCAGCAGAGAGTATTATGGTAAGTGAAATAAGCCAATAAGAGAAAGATAATGATCTCACTCATTTGTGAAATATAATGAGCAACATAAAGTGATGAACAAAAACATATCCAGAGGCAGAGAAGCATTAATCAGACCATCAAGCCTCAGAGAGAAGGTAGACGTTTTGATAAGATGAGAGAACTCTTAATGCACCTGCACTCATTTGAATTGCATGCATATAAGCCTAACCAATGGACACAGTCACCTGGGGGGAGGGTTGGGACATGAGTGAGAGGTTGGGGGAGCAATATGGAGATAAGGACACATGTGTAATACCAGAATCAATAAAGAAAAATAATATGAAATAAAAACTGACATTTGGACATAGCTTTGTTTATAGCTTTGTTTATAGCTACTTGGGTATTGGTGATTGTGTGGATAAAGAGATGGGAACTAATAATTTGTTTATAGCTACTTGGGTATCAGTGATTCTGTGGATAAAGAGATGGGAACTAATTATTTGTTTTATACTCAAACTCCAATTTACTTTATCTTAGGTCCCTATTTTATACAGGGAGAGAGGAGGGTAGGAGGGAGAGAGAGAGAAATTATTGGGAGTCCTTTCTGGAATCAGTGAGTAGGAGAAAGAAATCTAGGCTGCATTTTTCTTGTGGGCCATGATCATAAATGTTTCCCATTTGTATCATTAATGATGTTTTCTTTCAATACCTTCTCTGGGGCTTTGATATGGTGAGAGAACTCATAAAGCACCTGTACCAATTTGATTTGCAATGCCTTCTACATTTAAAAAATCCTAGAGAATTCCCTAAATCAATAGAAAGTCTGGTTTATGCTCACTAAGTTTTTCGGAGTAAAAATTACAAGATAGGATTGTAAGGATAACCTTTGAGTCAGTGGTTTAAAAAATGCCCAGACCACCCCAGAGAAAAATGAACAAAGTATGTAGACAGATTATGTTATCAGGTCCACACATCACTGTGATAAATGAGACACTATGGACAAGCTTGAATAGTGTACTATTCTGTGAGCCATGCATTTACCATCTCAAGAACAAGGTACTCATGAGACTTAATCAGGTAGGATTTCATAGGACCTATATAACACAAGACTTTTGAAAATCACTTTACATAGTCATTTAATTTTTCATTTCATTTTTGTAAAAACAGAAAAGGTGGGAAATACAGCTTGGTTTGAACAAGATAAATATTTGATATTTTTTGGGATACTTTTTACAATAGAGCCTTTTCTGGAATGGATAGTACTCAAAGAAATACTATATAATAAAAGCCTAATATGCTAAGTGTTCAGTTATCCAGTGTATGCAAAAAATCTACTTATCTAAAAATCTACTTATCTTATAAGTCCATCCAATCTACTTATAAGTCCATCCAACCAATCAAAGTGTAATATGCTAATGATATGCTGGTTGCTCAACCATTCACTATAACATGCATTGACCACCAGAGGGCAGACAGTTGACCAGTCAACCAGTAGCTATGATGTGCACCAGGTGGGATCGGGTGATCGGACTGAGTGAGATGTGCCAGATATGCCCTGGAGCCCTTCCTCAGTCCCTCCCCTGCTGGCAAACCTCCCATATCTTTCCCCAGCCTTGATCATGCACAGGTGGGGTCCCTTGACCTGGCCTGTGCCCTCTTGCAATCTGAGACCCCTCAAGAAATGTCAGAGAGCCCATTTTGGCCCAGTCATGCAGGTTAGGCTGAGGGACCCCACTGGTGCATGAATTCATGGACCAGCTTTCTAGTCTACACTAATAAAAGAGTAGCATGCTAATTGACCATACCTTCACAACGCCCACCAGCTAATTAGGAGTGAGTATTCAAATTAACCCAACAGTGATGGCCAATTAATTTGCATACACAGGCACTGAGTGGCCAGGAATTGGGCAGGATGCTTGCGTTGTCACCATGATGAAGACACAGGTGTTCCATACCACCCCAGCCACTCTGAGCCTTTGGGCAGCATGAAAAGGTGGAAAAGTGGCTCTGGCTAGTGCTGGCAGCAAAGGCAGTGCTGGCAGCCAGGGGAAGGAAGGCTCATTCTTGCAAGAATCTTTTTGCATCAGGCCTCTAGTATGATTATAATGAATTATAATACTATTTAACATTCATCACCAATTTAGTTGCTGATAAGTTATGACAAGATTATTCCTAATATCTTTTGGAGATAATGCTAAATATATTTTGCGATTCTGTGTCAAGGTAACTCTTCACAATTTCTGTGCCCTTTACCTAAAATGTCTTATTGAACATATTAAAGCATATTAAGAAAAATTAGTTATGGTACAAGATACTATGTCACATATAGCCCAATTTTTTGATAATTTTTCCATCTGTTTATACTTGTATTTAGGTGACATAAATAAATGGTCAAATACAATAATTCTTTAAAGAATTACTTTTTAAAAAACGTATTAGTGCTTACTAAAAGATAAGTAGATTTTTTAAAAAAGCTGTGCACATTTACACAATGGAATACTACTGGACTATAAAAAAGGAGAAAAATCTTACCCTTTGCCATTATATGGATGGATGTAGAGATTATTGTACTACATGAAATTAGCAGTCAGAGAAAGACAAACACCATATGATATCACTTAAGTGTGGAGTCTAATGAACAAAACAAATAAACAAAATAGAAACAGACTCATAGATATAGAGAATAGACTAACAGCTATTAGAGGATTTGGGAGGCTGGGTAAAAAAGGTGAGGGGATTGAGAAAAAAAAAATCTTACCAAGGAAAAGGGGGTGGGAAAGATAGGAAAGGGTAAAGAAAGAAAAAAATATAATGGGAGGAGACTTGACTTGGGGGGGTGAACATACAATACAATATGCAAATGATGTATTACAGAATTGTTTCCCTGAAACCTATATTTTAAAAAAGATTAACAGGAAACTATATCAAACTAGAGTCAGACTTTCCAAAGTCTTGTGTGTGTAGAAATTGCTGAAATATAAGCTTTTTCATCATAAATTGATTTCCTATTTTTTAAGTTAACAAGTGTTGATTCCCATGTGCTTTGCTGTAGACACAAACCAGAGAATGTGGTGGTGGTCGCTAAACAGCAAATAGCTTACAGGTATTATTGACTTCCATGTTATAGAATCTTTAATGCTTAGGGATCATAAATCATAGTTAACTATGAGGAAACAATAAAGAAGAACCTTTTATAGACATCAGAGAAAGACCATGGAGCTCTGGGAGAGGAGGAATATAAGAGAAAGCAAGAAGCTGAATATTTGAGGGAAAGAGCTCAGAAAGTGGTGTGAATCTACAGAATGCTACCAAACTTTGATAGAACTATCTTGTGAGACATAGGGTTCTCATTCTGGAACCAGGTGATCATTTACTCCATCATTTGTTCTTTTGGTGAAGATTTAGAATTCTGTTTAGCCATCTTATATTGACTGATGAATATAAAGCGCCCTTTGCCTGTATCAGCTTTATTTATACTCCATGTGAACTTGTCTTTTAGCAATGTTCACTTCCGTAACAAGTTCAAAAAAAGAAAATGAGACTGGACTTTCACTAAGCTGAAGAGAACTCAGTTTACTAAGTTTAGAAAATTTCCAGCAATAACTCCTTCAAATACAATTTTCTTCAACTTTTAATCTCTTTCCTCTCCTTTGGGAATCCAATTACCTCTTTATAAATCACTTAAAATTGTCTCAGTCCACTGATGAGCTGTTTATTTTTATCATTTTTTTCTCCACCCCTCCCTTTTCATTTCAGTTAGTTTTTCTATTGTTATGTGATTAATTTCACTAATCTTGGGGTTCTTGTTTATTTGTTTTTTCAGCAGTGGCTAATTTGCTCTTAATTGTATGCAGTGTGTTTTTTTGTCTCATATTTTTTTAAATCTCTAGAAGTTGATTTAGGACATTTCTTTATTTCTCATGTCCCTCCTTTTATGCTTTCCTCTACATATAAAGCACAAATATAGTACACTAGTGGTTCTGTGCATGAAATTTGTGCATGTAGGAGGGGTTCCCTCAGCCCAGCCTGCACCCTCTCACAATCTGAGACCACTGGCTATAACCACTCACCTGCCTGCCTGCCTGATCACCCTTAATTGCCTCTGTCTGCCTGCCTGATTGACCCGAACTGCCCTCTTCTGCCAGCCTAATCTCACCCCCAAACTGCCCTCCCTGCTGGCCTTATCTCATCCCAACTGCCCTTCCCTGCTGCCCTGATCTCACCAACTGCTATCTGCTGCTAGCCTGATCTCCCCCCAACTGCTCTCCCATGTCAGCCAATTTGGTTCTGATTGGTTGGCTTCAATTCCAGTCAGTTTCTCCAGGCCTGTCTTCCGGTCTGATCAGAGAAGCAGGGCTGATCAGCAGTCCCCACAGAGACCCAGAGAGAAACAGAGGTGCAGCTGCTGGCAAAGCCGGAAGAGAAAGAGAAAGGCAACAGCTGATCAACAGCTGCCACAGAGGCTGTGGATCAGATCCTGCCTCTTCTCTGGGCCTCTTTCCAGGCTTGATTCATAGCCCCCATGGCAGTCAGTGCTGGGTCGTCATAGCAACTCAGCAGTGACGGCAGGACTGACTTCCAGTGTTTGGTCAAGCCTTTGGTCAGTCCTTATGGACCCTGGGTTTTTATATATTAGGAAAACTATTTCAATGAAATTGTTTTTCTAATACTATCAATCCTGTTATTTCTGGGTCTGTTTCAATTGATTGTATTTTTCTCTTCATTATGAGTCAGATTTTCCTGCTTCATTGCATGTCTGGTTCTCTAAATATTCTTTAAATATTTTTAAGTTTTATTCTAGGATGTAGTTATTTCACAGTAAATTGCTGCATTTGAAGATTACTTCAAAGTCTTGTTTGGTGGACCAAATCATGTTTTATTCTAGGTAAACATTTTCTATTTAGTGAGAGATCAACCTTCTGACTATGCCATCTGATTCAAGGGTTTTGTATCTGACTAGTAGGAACACAAACTATTTATGGCATTGAGTTCTGGGGATTGTTCTTTCTTCTTCCTGGTGGTTCTTTCCAATATGGTAGTGTCCTTGCACACGTGTTCATATGTGTTCCAATAAAGATTAAAGGGAAACCCTCTTCAAATCTCTAAAATTTTCTCTATTTATACTGTTATCTTTTCCATTACTCTGTCCTAGAAAATCTAAGCTTTATTGGCCTCTCTAAATTCTCATCTCTGTTAAAGAGAACTAAATTTAACTATGGTCTAAGGGACCTGATTAGGTTAACATTTAAGAAGTTTTTGGCAGACCTCTGGAAAGTAAATTAGAAAGCATGATGAAATTAAGTTAAAAACAGTGAGGGTTGCCTTGGCCAGTGTGGCTCAGTTGGTTGGAGTGTTGGGCCCATACTCATAAATGTCATGGGTTTGATTACCATTCAGGGCACATACCCGGGTTGAAGGTTCCATCTTCTGCTAGGGTACATACAGGAGGCAAGCAATTGATGTTTCTCACATCAATGCTTCTTTCTCTCTCTAAAAACAACAAAAACAGATCCTCAGTGAGGATTAAAAATAATTAAAACTATGAGAGTCTTAATCAAGGCAGGGTAGTGAGAGTGAAGAGGTGGTCATGAATTCAAGAGCTATTTCAAAGGGAAAATAGTCAAAACTATCAATTACTCATGGATAATGAGGGAAGAAGAGAAACACGTGTTAGGTCCTAGCCTCCTGGCCAATGTGAATGGGAGGGCGTTAGGATTGTCATTAAATAGGAAATACAGAAATATTAAATATAACTTAAGCAGGAAAAAGAATGGGACTATGAATTTAGTTTTACACATACTAAATTCAAATGCATGTGGGATATCAAAAGGGGAATATATAACCATTATTTTTGCTCATTTCAATTTAATATTCGGTGAATGTCTATCATATACCAGGAATTTTGTTAGAAACTGGAAAGAGGAAGGCAAATAAGGTACACTATGGAACATAGTGTATGTTTCTGGCATACATGTAAGTTTGGTCTCTAGTAATGTCTTATTTATCTAACAACCAAACCTGAAAATTCTGAACAAGAGCTGTAAATTAAAAAGTAGGGGAAAAACGATCAATGAAATAATGGTTTATATCCTTTTCTTCATAAATAAGGCTCCCAGTCCATTTTCAGGGACTTTTGACCTTCACTTAATACAACATCCAGGCTAACTCTGACTGTCCGCCAAACTAATTTTCTGCTTCTGCTTCAAAGTAGGAGATTAGAAGCAGGGAGGGAACTGCTAAAGGGAGTTATATTTTCAGTCCTGTGAAGTGATCGCTGACAGCTTGACAAGAAGGACAACAAAACAAAATACGGAAAGCACATCTAGGTCCAGGAATCAAGGTCTTACATATATCAATAGCTATGTGTTTACCTCAAGCCCAAATAATGATTGCTTACAATGATGCCTTTCAATAAAGAAAATTTTCCATTATGCCAATTTATTGTTTGCAACAACTGTCTACTGCAAAATAAACATTTAATAATTTTATTATGTTATTTCTTGTAAATTATTAGTGGTTTCATTAAAATACAAAGATATATTTTCTACCACACCACAAACCACAATTACTAGTTAATGACTTCCAGACCTTTGAAGAGGTTTAATTAATAAAAAGGGAGAGGAAATGGCTAAGTAGAAGAGTAAAACTTTTTTTTTTAATTTAATTTAATTTAATTTTATTTTTTTTAAATTTTTTTTATTGTTCAGTTTATTAATTACATTGTTTCCCCTTTTTTTATCCCCCTATATCTTCCCTCCACCCTGTACCTATCCCACCCTCCGCCCTCACCTCCCCCTCCCCAATGTCCTCTTCCATTGTTGCAAGATTTTTGTCCAATCTCTTGCTGTACTTCCAACAACACTTTTCTCCCCAAGAATTGTCAGTCCATTCCCTCTCTATGTCCATGTTTCTGTTATAGTCACCAGTTTATCTTGTTCATCAGCCTATCAGTTCAATTGATTTTTATGTTCATTTGTTGATAGATGTGTATTTGTTGTTCATAATTTATATTTTTACCTTTTTCTTCTTCCTCTTCTTAAAGAATATCTTTCAGCATTTCATATAATACTGGTTTGGTCGTGATGAACTCCTTTATCTTTTTCTTATCTGCGAAGCACTTTATCTGATCCTCAATTCTGAATGATAGCTTTGCTGGATAGAGTAATCTTGGTTGTAGATTCTTGCTCTTCATTATTTTGAATATTTCTTGCCACTCGCGTCTGGCCTGCATCGTTTCTGTTGAGAAATCCACTGACAATCGTATGGGTGCTCCCCTGTAGGTAACCAACTGTTTTTCTCTTGCTGCTTTTAATATTCTCTCTTTATCTTTTGCTCTTGGCATTTTAATTATGATATGTCTTGGTGTGGTCCTCTTTAGATTCCTATATTTTGGGGTTCTGTGTACTTCTTGGGCTTTTAAGTCAGTTTCTTTCACCAGGTGGGGAAAGTTTTCAGTCACTATTTCTTCAAGTAGGTTTTCATTAACTTGCTCTCTCTCTTTTTCTGGCACCCCAATAATTCGGATGTTGGCTTGCTTGAGGTTGTCCCAGAGGCCCCTTACGCTATCTTCAATTATCTGAATTCTTTTTGTTTCTTGCTTTTCCAGCTGAGTGGATTTTGGTTCTTTGTATTTCAAATCTTTGACTTGGTTCTTGTGGCCCTCTGGACTGCTTTTAGGACTTTGTGTAATATTTTTTATTTCAGTCTGTGTATGCTTGATTTCTATTTGGTCCTTTTTTTTAATCTGTGAGGGTCTGGTTCGTATCGTCAGAGGTCTTGTACATTTCCCTGAGGGTCTCATTCATTTCTTTGTAAGTATCATTCATCTCCTTGTAAGTCTCATTCATTTGCTGGTTGGTCTTGTTCATTTCCTGGTAATTCTCATTAAGTTGATCGGCCTTTTGTAGGAGCCTCTTGAAAAGCCTTATAACCGTGGTTTTGAACTCTATGTCTTGTTGTCTTTTCTCCTCCATTTCTTTCACGCCTGATTTCTTTTCATGTCTCTGCATAGTGGCTGCTTTATGTGGTGGCTATCCTCAAAGGGACAGTGGCTCAGTCTCCCCAGTTACCTGAGGTGGGTACTCTTACTGCAATCCTTTATGGGTTGTATTCAGTGTTTTTGAATTTAAACCCAGCTTTTTGTTGTTAGCCCTAGGAGGGTTTGACTTCCAGTCCAATTGGCTGTGAAGCTCAGCTGTGCTCAGGTTGGGTGGGCGGAGTCTCCAGGCCAAGCAGACAGCGTTAGCTCCGCCCTATGCAGCCCCAGGGGCTCTGTGCCGGGGGCAATGGCTGCCAGCACCTCTGAGAGAGAGCCGCTGTGGAGCTCCACCAGCTGCCGGGGAATTCAGACTGTCCCCAAATGACTTTGCATGCGCAATGTCTCACCGAGGGTCATAAAACAAAGCAGTCTGACGGTTTTCTGAATGAGAGACAAGTCGTAGAGAGCTCCCTGCGCCATCACACAGCCGAGCTGTTCGCACAAGCTGCCGTCTCCACAAGCCGGCAGACCCGGCAGCACCCCAGCTTCAGCGTGCCCTCCCACTGTCCAGTTTTCACCCCGTGTGATAGTGGGTTCCCTGGACTTCGCCCAGAGCTGGAGAATCAGTCCAGTGGGACGTCTTTGTCTCCCCGTTCGAGAAAACTGGCCGGTTTCCAGCCGCCCGCCCTCTCCTTGGCGTGCACTCCAAACCTCTCTCTGCGCGGGAATCTTTCAACGCTGTTCGCCGCTGCTCCTCCGAGTCACAGTGTCTTATCTTTACTTTTATTTGTGGAATTTTCACTCGGCGAGCGTTCTGGTAATTCTGGAAGGTGTTTGTTCCTTCGTTAAGTTGTAGTATTAAAATTGCTGATTATGACGGCAAGATAGGTGTTTCACCTTTGCCGCCATCTTAGTTCTCCGAAGAGTAAAACTTTTTGAAAAACAAGAGTAGATGACTTTTTTTCCCATTGGTCTACTCTATTTTACAAACCATTTCCAATTAATTATCTTGTTCACTAGTGACCATGACAATGAGCAAGACCTGACTTAAAAAGTGGTCATGATCATTTTATACCTTCAAATTGCATTTTTTTTGTATCTAATGTGGTTCCAGTATTCCAAAATATTCGATACAAGTAAATGAGGAAGGGCTTTATTAAGATTATAAATTTGGCACAAGAAAAGAGCTAATTTTGTCAAAGATGTGCATCACTTCTAAATATTTAATATTGACTAAGAATTTAGTCTTTTAAAGAGTCTTCAACCAGAGATCTGTTGAGAATTCTAGTAAAAATCAGATATACAGAAAAAGAACCAAGGGAAATTTATATACTCTGCTTATTAGAAATCAAGATAATACTTAGATCTTGTCCAATTTAAAAATTAGTGTGTGTATAGATGTATGTGTATGGACATATATACCTCCCACACAAACAATACTATAGAAATTTTTAAAATGTTTATTAATGTAACAGGAAAACACAGAATAAAAGTAGATTTATTTTTGAATAAAATAAAAAGTAGTAGTTGATTTTTGAATAAAATACTTATGAGAAATGTGCATTTCAGAGAAATATTTACTGTTAGATTTTTTAAAATGAGAAAACACAATAATGTAAAAGGTAAAATGCAAAATACAGCAAATAATTTTTTTTTCTGACTGATCACTAGGGATAATGAGAGTCAGCTGAGTTTAAGGGAATATCTTAAGGAAACCTGACATGTGAACAGAGATTAAAGGCTGCATTAGAAGCAATGAAAAGATGAATTGAAGCTGCTGAGTAGTCATTGATGGAAAATGCAAGCTAAGGATTCTTATTCAGATTCAAAAGAAAAGCAGTGAATAGATTAAAAGAGGTAGAAAATGATATACATGAACAAACTATATATTCCAAGTACACAAAATTGGTGTTTATAAGAAAAAAAAGATAAGAAAAAATAAAATTGGAGAAGAATCTAATATTGAATATAAGAAGATACTGTTGTCCAAAGAAAATGTCAGTCTATAAATCAAAGGGATCAGTGAATACAAACAAAATAAATGAAAAGGACACTATCTAGAGTTCAAACGTGTCACTTCCTTATTCTCACCAGTTGTTCTATTCTAGGAAAAAAAAAAACACCAGGCTCAAAGTATCTTGGATGACATTTATCTAAACTTTGAAGAGAAGACAATTCCCTTAATAGCTAAAATGTTTCAGAACATTAGCAGAAGAGAGCCATGAGGGTTCTGTTTATAAAATTAGCAACACATTGCTGTTGAAACCTAAAAATTAATGCAAAAACCACTAAAATATTAGCAAATTTAATTAAGCAAAATATCAAAACATAATATGCCATGATCAAGTGAGATTCATAATAAGACTGTGATGACAGCTTAATATTAGGAGAAATGTTAATGCATTTCACCTGCCGACAAATGGAAGAACAAAACCATAGTATCGTCTTCAAAGATCAGAGTACATTTGAAAAAATTAATATTTCTAAATTTAAAATAACTTTTATAAATGATGGATAGTTGTATTTCTTAGCATGATAATTTCACACAGATACATAACCTATGTATACAAAAAAAACCCAACACAGACGTATGTAAAACATGCATGTGAATATATACAGACAAATAAATATTACTCTTAATGGTGAGTAGCTTAATGCCATTCCCATTAACAAAGGAAGAACTCATGAGTGTCTACTAAGATAGCCATTTGCAATCTTTAAATGTATTGGTTATTAAAAAATAAAATGTAATATGTAAAATCTTTGAAAAGAAGAAAGCAAATCATCATTAATTGATAAATTTGGACCTAGTGACTTGAAAACTACTACAAAAAATATTCGGTAATGTTTTGGGAAACAAAATTAATATATAAAAACATATAAATATACCTAAAAGTTCATCAATGGATGAGTAGATGAAGTGTGTTATATACAGACACTATTCCAATTATTCTGCTTTAAAAAAATCCTGCAACATGAGGACACTATCCTAATTTAAATAAGCCAGTCACAGAAGTATAAATTATTTATGATTCCACCTCTACAAGGTATCAAAAATAGTCCAACTCATAGAATAAGAAAGTAGAATGGTGGCTGTTAGGAGGTAGGGGTAGGAGGAAATGGGGAGATTCTAATCAACAGGCATAAATTAATTATGGAGGATGATATTGTACTACATTGTGTCTATAGTTAACAATAGTATACTGTACTCTCTTAAAATTTAAGAAGGTATAAATCTCTTGTTAAGTGTTCTTACCACACTTAAAAAACTTATAAATATGAGACTACACAAATAACTAACCAATACAAATTAAAAATTAATACTCAACTAAGTTGAAATAGCATATCTTTTAATGTATAGGAAAACTAAATATTATTTAGAATGTCATTTTTTTCTAAATCTATCTATATATTTTTATGGCCTAAATAAAAATGCCAGTTTGTATCTTTATATCTTTGACTCAGATAATCTATTTCTCAATTTTTAATCAGAAAGCAAAACTATATAGATAGAACCTACCTGAAAAATAAAACAAACATAATTTACATTGAATAATTTATAAAGTTCTAGAAATTAAAATATTTTTCTTAATGCATGCATTTACAGATAAATATAATAGGAATTTAATTTTCTATATTGATATAACTGAGTTGGAATACACACACACACACACACACACACACACACACACACATATATAGTATATGGAAGAAATATAAATATGTTATATATACTGAATGGCCAGATTATTATGACCTCTGAATGACCTCTGACCTCAGTATATATAATATACATTATTTATATATATTAAAGTCTAATATGCAATATCCCCTTGGGAGTTCAACTGACCAGGAGTTTGATTACTTTCCATGACATGTGCTGAGCACCAAGTGGCAATGTGGAAGGAAGGAAGGCCCGGGCCGGTGGCTAGCAGCCAGGGAAGGAAAGCCCCGGCCAGCAGCTGGAAGCTGTTAGGTACCCTACCCATGCACAAATTTTATGAACTGGGCCTCTAGTAATATATAATGATGTATACATATTATATTTAAATACATTTATTTCTTTTATAAAAGTATAAAATTGTTACTTGCAAGGAACCAAGATGGTGGCATAGGTAAACACCTATCTTGCTGCCCCACACAGCAATTTCAAAACTATAGCTTAACGACAGAACAAACATCATCTAGAATCACTGGAAAGCTGGCTGAGTGAAAATTCCACAAATAAAAGTAAAGAATGGACTGTGACTCAGAGGAGCAGTGGAGGGCAGCATTGAAGATACGCGCAGAGTCAGAGGTTTGGAGCCGTGCATGCGCTATGCAAGCAGAGAAGGCAGGAAGCTGTAAACCAGGCTGGCTTTCTCGAACAGGAGGGGAGGCAAAGGTGTCTGACTGCACTGATTCCCCAATACTGGGCAAAGTCCAGGGAACCCACACTCATACAGGGTGAAACTGGACAGTAGGGAAGCACGCTGAAACTCGGGCGCTGCAAAGGTCTATGAGCTTGTGAAGAGGGCTAGTACACTTGGGAACAAAAGTGCGCAAGCACGCAGAGAGGACTCGTGACTTGCTCTCTCATTCGGGAAACCACTGGACTGCATTGTGTTACAACACTGGGCGAGACATTGGGGGTGCAGAGTCATTTGGGGAAAGGCTGAGTTGTCTGGCAGCGGGTGGAGCTCAGCAGCAGCTTTGTCTCAGAGGTGTTTGCAGCCATAACCACCTGGCACAGAGACCCAGGTGCCACATAGGGCGGAGCTGACCCTGCCTGATCAGCCCGGAGACTCTGCCCATCCAATCTGAGCACAGCTGACCTTCACAGCCAATTGGCCTGAAGGTCAAAACCCTCCAAGTGCTAACAACAATAATTTAGGCTTAACTTCAACAAGACTGTGCAACCCATAAAGGGCTGCAGCAAGAGTATCCACCTCAGGTACTGGGGAGGCTGAGCCACTGTCTCTTAGAGGACATCCACCACACAAAGCTCATTGACCAACTCAGGAAAGCAGCCACCATGCAGAGACATGGAAAGAAATCGGATGTGAAAGAAATGGAGGGGAAAAAAACAACAACTGGATATAGAGTACAAAACCACGGTTATAAGGTTTTTCAAGAGGCTCCTAGAAAAGGTCAATGAACTTAATGAGACCTACAAGGAAATGAACAAGACCTATGAGGATATGAACGAGACCCTCAAGGATATGAAAAAGGACCAACTAGAAATTAAGCATACACTGACTGAAATAAAAAAATATTATACAAAGACCTAAAAGCAGTCTAGAGGACCACAAGAACCATGTCAAAGATTTGAAATACAAAGAGGCAAAATCCACTCAGCTGGAAAAGCAAGAAGCCAAAAGAATCCAAAAAATTGAAGATAGTGTAAGGGGCCTCTGGGACAACCTCAAGGATACCAACATCCGAATTATAGGGATGCCAGAAAAGAGAGAGAGCAAGATAATGAAAAACCTATTTGAAGAAACAGTGACCAAAAACTTCCCACACCTGATGAAAAAAAATGGCTTAGGAGTCCAAGAAGCACATAGAACCCCAATATATAGGAATCCAAAGAGGACCACACCAAGACACATCATAATTAAAATGCCAAGAGCAAAAGACAAAGAGAGAATATTAAAAGCAGGAAGAGAAAAACAGTTAGTTACCTATAAGGGAGCACCCATACGATTGTCCGCGGATTTCTCAACAGAAATGATGCAGGCCAGACGGGAGTGGCAAGAAATATTCAAAGTGATGAATATCAAAAGTCTACAATCAAGATTACTCTATCCAGCAAAGCTATCATTCAGAACTGAAGATCAGATAAAATGCTTCATAGATAAGAAAAAGCTAAAGGAATTCATCACCGCCAAACCAATACAATATAAAATGCTGAAAGATATTCTTTAAGAAGAGGAAGAAGAAAAAGATAAAAATATAAATTATGAACAACAAATATACATCTATCAACAAATGAATCTAAAAATCAAGTGAATTAAAAATCTGATGAACCAGATAAATTGGTGAATATAACAGAATCATGGGCATAGAGAGGGAATGGACTGACAATTCTTGGGGAGAAAAGGAGTGTGGGAGGTGCAGCAAGAGACTGAACAAAAGTTATGCACTTATGGGAGAGGACAGTGTGGGGGAGGTGAGGGCAGAAGTTGGGATGGGTACCAGGTGGAGGGGAGCTATAGGGAGGAAAAAAGGGAAACAATGTAATTAATAAACTGAACAATAAAGATTAAAATATTTAAAAAATAATAAAAAAAGAAAAGGAGAAGTAGAAAAATTTTTACTTGCTAATGACACAGTTAATATATACTTTGGTGTCCTATGCTAGATTTACTACTACTACTACTACTACTACTACTACTACTACTAATAATAGAATAGTGGAAATTTTATGCAGAATATTTTTAAGGTTCCCTCTGCTATTAAAAATTTAAATAAATATGTGTCATAATGGTCTATCTGTTCATGGAGGTTTTTGTGATGTCTGTTTCAGAAAACCAAAATGCTGCCTGTAAAATTTACCTCTTCAAGTCTATCTGAGCTCAATTATCAAATGTAGAATTTTAATTCTGCCATTCTGTTCTATACTCATTTTACAATTTGGACAAAGGGTTATAAAGGTAAAGAGGAGTCATGGTTATATTTTATCACAGGAAGAAAGACTATGTCCTCTTCTTATTCTCTCATTTTTACATGTACATATTAGCTTTTTCTCAAGCTCAACAACAGATGTCATCTTCCTTCTCTGCTATGCCAGCTTAGTTTACCTAGGCCAGAAAGCCTGCTTCACCGATACTCAATAGGTATCAGAAGCTAAGGAAACCAAACCACACTTGTACTTAGTAAAGTGTTATTTCCCTCCTTCCTTTGGCATTCAAAGTGTCAACCAACACTTTGAATGTTATTGTAGATAAACAGAAAAATAGGTTTGTTGTTATATTTGTGATATCATCTTCCAGATGTCTAAAATATTTAGGAATTTCACATGATTTTTTTTCTCTAAACAAATGTATGTGTGTCTGAATTTTACAGTCATTACATCCCTAACATGTTCTCCTTAATATTATGTCACCTTTCAGGTTTTATTCCGTCTCATTTTAAACTGAGTTGAAAAAGAAAAAATAAACCTTGGCTGTCTGGAAATGCAAAGAGTACATACATGAAGCAATATCCTGACATTGCATTCGTTTTTAAAACATGAAAATATTTAATTTTAAAAATTGAGTTTTACTGTTATTTTTTAAAATAACAGAACAGCCGAGACCGGTTTGGCTCAGTGGATAGAGCGTCGGACTGCAGACTGCAGGGTCCCGGGTTTGATTCCGCAAGGGCATGTACCTTGGCTGCGGGCACATCCCCAGTAGGGGGCGTGCAAGAGGCAGCTGATCGATGTCTCTCTCTCATCGATGTTTCTGACTTTCTATCCCTCTCCCTTCTGCTCTGTAAAAAATCAATAAAATATATTTTTAAAAAAATAACAGAACAAGCAAAAATGACAATTTTCTTCCTTTAGATAAATAATAAACCCTAATAGTTTAATAGTGGTAAATATGCATTTTCTCATTTGGTGCTCTCAAGAACATTAAAATATTATTTAATTGTACATGTAAAGAGAAAAATAATACTTGATTCAGTGAATTTATATAATCCTCATAGATAGTACATAATATATGTTATATTTATCTTTTATATTTCAAATATAGTAGCTTTTTCTTTAAAACTAATGCTTCATCATCTATGTGGAATAACTGGTCGTATAGTCTAGATGACTAAAGGAGTGTTCGTCACATAGTTATTACTAGTACCTTGACTTTTGCCATAAAGAGAAAAATTAGGGGATTCAGAAAGAAATATGTAAGCCCTCACTTTTCATTTCAGAAGTTCAGGTTTCATAAGATGGCTATGCAAGTCATGAATAATGACAGGTGCTGTGGGATAGACCAAAGTCTGCCAGGCTGAAGAGATTGCCAACTTGGACAAGGAATTGGAGGTCTGACTACTTTAACAAGGCAAATGGAAGATCCAACCTTCATTCTAAGGTGGTCTTTGGTAATAAAGTGGGCAAAAACCTGTATCCATCACTTCAGATTGAAACAGTTCATATCAGCAGTGATACTGAGAATATATTACCACCCAAAGAGGCAGCCAATCAGATTAAGATTCTGCTGCCTCCCCATCCCTTCTTCCTGTCCTGGGCATCTGAGAGCTAGTCCTGGGCCTGGAAGAGACAGAATCCTCAAACTTTCTGGTCTCACATGAAGCCTGGGCTTATGGCTCTAGCCTGGGGGAAAGGGAATATAAATCTTGAAGATTAAAGTTAAAGAAAAATAAGATTGATTCTTAATAATAGAAAATAAGAGCCACTAAGCAGTTTTAGGCATTGAAAAAAAAATTAGCTGTGGCTCCTTCTCTTTCTCTCTCTCTCTCTCTCTCTCTCTCTCTCTCTCTCTCTCTCTCTCTCTCATTGAGAATGAAAGTGATCTTAGGTTGGGGCTAAGAGGACTGCTTAAAGCTTGAAATAGGCTTAGATGTGGAAGGTATTCAATAACTCCAGTTTTGGTACTTTAGTCTACACCATTAATGTTGTGTTAAAGAATGTCAGAAAGAAAAAATTTACTACCTAGGAAGAAAACATATGCGACTGACTGAAAGTTATTTGTGATGTCTGTTTCAGAAAACCAAAACTCTTTAAATGGCTGCAAGAGGTGGAACATATATTGATAGAGAAGTAGAGTTAGGCAGAGAATAGATACATTTTTAAATTCATTTCAGTTACAAAATGTGTTTTAAAGCCAAATTATAGTATATCATTTGAAAGAATTATAATTATTACTTTTAACTCTTCCTTGATTTAATATAATTCTTGAGATCCAAAATAAGAAGGGAGCCTTTTATGTAATTCAAAACCAATAAATATGTGTCATAATGGTCTATCTGTTCATGGAGGTTTTATTGTTAATGCATGTAAGAAATACCATATTTCATTTTATAAGTTGCAATAAATATGGTTGTAGCATACAACAGCATGTATTCATGCATATTTTAGAAGTACTGATGTCCTTGAATATATGATAAGAAGGAAGTTCTTTGCATGTATGTGATTTTGCCTGACAACTGATTACCCCAAAAGCATAGTGTCTAAGGGATGAAACTTGATGATGGAAAGCTGTGGGAAGTCCAACCAATAAACAAACCCAAGCTATAGCATGGTTCCATAAACTCTAGCTGCCATGCTGAATGAGTAATTATGCTATTGCAGAAATGATAAACAATGCTGTGCTATCTTCACTGGGAAAATGAAGTATTTCTTGCCCCTCAAATTGCTAAAGGTGAAACCTGATTTCTGGGACCAATCTGTTACAAGGGAAATAATATGACAAGATAATTTTTCTTCAAGGGCTACATGTTTGCCTCTATGGCATGAAAATATGTAGCTTATAAATTTTACCTGCACTCCTTGTGAGGTACTGAAGAGGAAACTTAAGGCCTAATTGAGATTCAAAGAAAGATGTTTTTAAAAGTTGAAATTTTAGAATAATTTTATTATAATTGGGGGTTGTATTTGGTTTCATTTAATTAATGAAAATTATATTTCAAACTTTTGTATAACAGGAAAAAATAATATATTATTAATTTGCTCATATTATGGAAGGCTAAGTATAAGACTATAAAACCAGTGTATAAAATGTGTTTGTATGCATATTTCATTGCATACTATAGAATCATCACAGTTACCCATAAGTCTAAGCTATAAAACACACATTAATATTATATTTGTTGAAATAATTATGAAATATTATAAGATAATGTTGATTCCCTTTTCTTTTCATATGTGGTTGGAATTATGTGTAACTCATTTAAGCTGGGCAAACTGCACTTCAACCCAGCATCAAATCAGCATCCCAACCAAAAAATGTCAAGCTCTAAAGAGAATCAAAGTGAATATGTACCTTTACTAAAGATCTCTCCAGGAAACAGCAGTTAGGCAATTCATAGCACAGCGCATAGCACAAAATGCTTCCAACCCTTTTTAGCTATCACTCTCCTCAAAGTTCCATCCCACACAGCTGCAACTAACATTACTCTTCTTCCAATTTAACTGCCTCACAGTGCATTCGTCCCCATGTCCTCCTGCTTCTGGGTGTGCACACAAGCATCCAGACCTTTATAATCATATGCTACCAACAGAGGAACCTCCCCACAGTGCTGGTTCTTGAAAAAAGGAACCTGTATACTGCTCTGTGAGGATCCTGAGCAATCTACTTCCCTCTTCAATCCTGATATTTTCAATGAAATTCATGAGTTTTTCTTCAAGGACATTTTCTTGAAAACTTTTTCTTTAAGCTGACATAGTTCAGCATTTGTCCTCTTTCACTTCATGCTAACTTTGTCAAAATTAGTATATAATCTTAGTAAATACTAAATTATAGAAAAGCAATACTATGATTATGTAATTATAAAACCTAAGTTCAGGTAAGTTATTTTGAGTCTGTTCTGATTGCATTGAAATGAAAGATACTTAGTGGGATCTGAAATTCCAGAATCCTTAATCTGATTCTTATTGTAGACACAAAAATCCTGAAAAAATTACATAAAAGAAAAAGGATTACACTGTGTACTATTAAAACTTTGGCCTATATGGACAGCTAGCCAGGTAAGTAGCAATATTTATAAAATAAGAGTGCTAAGGGATGTAGAAGCATTTGGCCTAAAGTTGAGAACACCTAAATTATGTCCACTTGGTTCTCCTCCCTAGTCTTGGGGGCGGGGTTGGGAGCAGTTGGCAGCAGGCCAAGCATTACATTGCACCAGGACAAATGTACTTTCCCCTTTCCACTGAAATTCACATTGACAGTCCCATTTTTTTTTCTTTGACTTATATCACCTAACTTCTCCTCTTTGGAGAGTTGTAATTCTGAGTTTACATTAAGCCTTTCACTTGTAGCTATTTCCCAAAAACAATTCCATTAACCAATTTAAACTCAGATCTAATGTGTCCAAGAACTATTTCCCAATGACATACTGCAACTTTTTTTTAAGTGACCAAGAATAATCATATCCCAAATGATATAAACATTATAGTGTTGTGCATCCTTTTTTTCTGAGAATGAAAATTTATCTGAGTTAATGAAAATCAAAGAAACTAAATGAATATGGGAATTCATGTCATTGAACATTTTTAATGCCTAGTATTATTAATCTTTTATTTGAGATAATACCTCAGATTATTTACCCGAATTAATCTACATTCTCAGTGGACAACATCAGACTGTCAAAATCATATTGACACAGAATCTCACAGAAACAAAAAGTTGATGTCAGAAGGTAATTTCTAGATATATCACTGTGGTGATAAAAAGCAAGGTGTAAATTAGACACAAAACCAGAAATTTAAGTGCTGGAAATTGTAAACCTAAATATCTGTCACATACAAATACACCTTGTTGGGAGAGAGTTTTTCACATGTTTCTCGAATTTATCTTACAAGCAGAGATACTGACTGTTGTTTAAAGTATCTTGTTAGGGATGATTGTATGGCGAACAGTGTCATAAAACAGATGTCATAAAATATCTTAAAAACAAAGGCAAAATTTTCTGAGAGCCATGAAGATGATAATAGTATCTCCCTGCTGATGAAGGGTAGGTGCACCTATTTCCCTTTATAAAATATTCGGGTTCCCTAAACTCAGGGTTTCCTGTTCTGTAATGTGACCCATCGTGCGGGCATATGTCACCTGGCCTCCTTTGAGTGATTTTTGTGAATTGGGGCTTGGTGAACAAGAGCAAAAGGTACTGAAACTCGGGATACTACTATGGTAAGAGCAGCGTTTCAAATTCTGCCATCACCCAGGCAGTGATGTTGGATGTCTAACAAGTAACATAAAAATCTCAGACTCTTCCTAGTTCTAGACACACCTCATATAGAAAACTGGATGGATGGACATGGCAGAAGTGAAAGCTGGGCAAAGTTCCACTAAACAGCTTTTCTAGACCTGAGGACATTTTCCACTGGAGTTAAATTGCAATATTAACAATAAGCTTTCTGAGGGAAATGACTAAAAAGAACTACATTCCTAAATAGTTTTTGCAATACCCAGAAACAAGTATTTTTTACATTAGGAAGTATTTCTATAGTTTAGCCATACGAAATTGCTAATATTTTCTTTTCAAAAGCAGAACCTGGTTTTTACTATTGAAAACCAATTTTGAGATTTGTCATAATAGTCCACTAAAGTTGCTTGGAGATAAGAAAAGCTTCAATTCAGGAATTGTTAAGAAATAAACTAGCTTTCTTTTATCCTCCTTAAATGTAAGAATTACATGTTGCCTATAAGTCACATTTGATTTTACAACCCACTATATAAAAGAAGATTGTAAAGAGTATACAGGCAGGTATTTGAAAGTGGTTATATTACAGAATGAGACATTTCTGCAGCCTCACAGTTGTTAGCAATTCCCTCATTCACCTCTAGTTGACTTCCTATGCAATGTTTGTATCAGTAGCAAATGTTCCAAATAGTTTTAACTTTCCCAAGTTTTCCTATCCTGAGCAAAATGAGAAGTCCCCCAGCCATATCACTCTAACTGACAACACTGAATCCTTTTGCAGACTTGCCCTGTACCTAAACATTTTTCTTTCTCTGCCTTTTCACATAACTATTTTGCTTCTCTCTTTTCTCTGAGGAAAAAATTATTCCTGCAATTTCCATGCCTGAATCATTCATTTCTTTCTCCTTCCCCACACATCAATCCATAAACAGTTTTATAGCATATTGAAAAATGTCACTTTTTATTTTCTCTTTTTTGTCACATTTTCATTGAAGGGCTAAAACGCTTCTGCCAAATATTTTAAGTTATAAAACTAGTTCAGCTGGCATGAACCCATCATCTACTTTCAGGTTTGATAAGAGAATAATGTATTTTTATTACTATTATTTGTGGGTGAGAGGTAGGGTGTTATACCTGACATCTGAAGATTAGAGGCTAGCTTAAGTTGGACAGTGAAGTAAAAGGACATTAGGAGTAAGATGTTTCAACCTCACCAAAGTCAGAGGAAAAATTTATCATGTTTTCAGTGTGTTACATGTGGACTGCTCAGAAAGCACATAACTAAATCTACCTTTACCTAAAGTGATTTTATCCAAGGATATTACCAGAGATGACTGTAATAGAGGGTTGAAACTTTGGCAGCTAAGGCTTGAAGCAAAAGAAATAAGCATCCTACCAGATATGCGGCTGAGGATGGAAGTGGAAGCTGGAAGTAAGGGAACAATCAACCAGGATTTTCCAGGGAAACCAAATGGCCCAAGGTAGAGGACACTTAGGACATCTGCCTTAGCCAGAAGGTACAATTATCTGATAACAAAAAAAAGAAGAAAAATATCATTCTGGTTTTGAAAAACTTCACAGCTATTGAATTGGTATAAGAGGCAGGCGAAAGAGAAGCTGACTCCACTCCACTTTCCCACTAACTGTTGCCCAGCCTCAGTCAGAAATGAGTAGTGAACTAGGAATTTGATATTAATTGAGTGTGGATTTACAAGACTGCATTGGAATACTTGACTCCAATTTCATGCCTCAGCATGCTAAAGGAGTTTTGCTAACTGAGATTTCATCCAGGGATAGGGTGAAATAAATCCATAGGGATCATTAAAAGAAAATGGTATGAGAAGGGAAAACCATTTTATAATTTCCTCCATTACAAATTCAACTCCTTTGACAAAGTATATCACTTTCAACAATTTTATTATAAATTTACATTCTTCCTTCTCTGACATGCTACCTACTGACTACAAACATGTTTGTTTCCCACATTCTAAGAATCTTCCCAAATCTTGACACTGCTAATTCATCTGCTATATAGATCTCAACTTCTTACCTTTTTTGCCAAATACTTGAAAGGGTAGTAGCTTTTGGTGCTTGTGGGAACCCTAATCAGAGTAGGGTTGCGGGTACAAAAGCAAGGTCACAGCAATTGTACTGTACGCTCTGCACAGGCATACCTTTCTATA
The DNA here is from genome assembly GCA_027563665.1 of Antrozous pallidus. Taxonomy (NCBI): domain Eukaryota; kingdom Metazoa; phylum Chordata; class Mammalia; order Chiroptera; family Vespertilionidae; genus Antrozous; species Antrozous pallidus. Next base: position 55,567,541 of record CM050519.1, on the reverse strand, counting down.
ACCCACAGAATACTGAAGTCACTATTTGGCAAGAAGTCTCTTTTGTCTAAGTTAGTATAAAAATGTGTTGCTGACCAGCTGGTATAAGGCTGCTTGGTTGGGCTACTTTATTAGCAATCTGCAATGTTTACAAGGGCTCCTGTGTTTGCTCCTGTATTAGTAAGGGCTCCTGTGTTTGCTGCTGCTTTATCAACCAACTCTTGTCATACTTCAAATGATGTACCAGTTTTATGATCTCCCCCACACTGGATTTTCCATAATCATTTTTATCTTTAATAATAACTACTTTCTTTCATTTAGAATTTATTATTTTTTTCATTTTAGAGTTTATATATATACATATTCTATCTAATAAAAGAATAATATGCATTGACTGTACCTCTGCTACACCCATAAGTCATGTCCATCAAATAGATAATCAGGAGTATGCAAATTAACCCAATCAAGATGGCTGTAGCCACGGAGAGAACAAAAAGCTGGGGTTTTCCTGGCAAAGGAGGAAGCCAAGCTTTCTGCCTGCTCTGGCAGGCCCAGGCTTCTACTCAAGGCTACAAAGTTTCAATTATAGAAGATAAATAAATCCCAACAAAAATGGCTGTGGCCACAGAGCAAACAGGAGGCTTGGCTCCACTCAAGGCTACAAAGTTTCAATTAGAAGATAAATAAGTCCCAAATACCAGGGCCTCTGCTTGGGTCACTGGGGAGCATGGCCAGCCTGCAAACCAAAGACCCCTCACCCAAGCCACCCCACACCCCAAGGGAACCCCAACCCCGATCCAGGACACCCTTCAGGGCAAAGCAGCAGCTCCCACCCATGTACCAGGGCTCTATCCTATCTCATCCTATCTAATAAAAGAATAATATGCAAATTGACCATCACTCTAACACACAAGATGGCTGCCCCATGTGGTCAAAGATGACTGCCTCCATGTGGACACAAGATGGCTGCCACAAGATGGCCAGCAGGGGAGGGCAGTTGGGAGGCACCAGGCAAACAAGGGAGGACAGTTGGAAGAGATCAAGCCTGCAGGGGAGGGCAGTTAGGGGTGATCAGGCTGGCAGAGGAGGGAAGTTGGGGGCAACTACGCTTTCAGGGAAGGACAGTTGGGGGGGACCCCGGCCTGCAGGGGAGATAAGTTGGGGGGCACCAGGCCTGTAGGGGAGGGCAGTTATGGGTGACCAGGCCTGCAGGGACAGCAGTTAGGAACAAACAGGTTGGCAGGTGATCAGTTAGGCATCGATTAGGCTGGAAGGGGAGTAGTTAGGAGTGATCAGGCTGGCTGGCAGAAGTGGTTATTGCCAATCAGGAAGGCAGGCAGGCGAGCACTTGGGAGCCAGCAGTCCTGGATTGTGAAAGGGATGCCCGACTGCCCATTTAGGCCAATCCAGGTAGGATCAGGCCTAAACAGGCAGTTGGACATCACTTGAGGGACCCCAGATTGGACAGAGTGGAGGCTGAGCTGAGGGACACACACCCCTGTGCACAAATTTCATGCACCAGGCCTCTAGTGTGTGTATATACATATATATATATATATATATATATATATATATATATATATATTCCACTTAAATTGTTGTTGAAATATTTTAGAAGAATGTTATCTTAATCATGGTGTTTATAGAATGCCTGGTATTTTAATTTAAATCAATTAGTTGATTTTAATAGGCACATGCAATCCTTGCAAGAATGTTTCACCTAAAAATAATCAGTGAATTATTGCATGAATTTGGTTATATAACAAATATTTATGTTTTAAAATTTACTGTACTACTTCAAATAATAAATGCATTTTAGTATATGCAATTGTGAAAGCATTCATAATGAAAATGCAGTTATCATGGCTATAAGAAAATTCAATATGGCATAAACATGAAATATGCCACTTTTAAACACCACATTGGTAGTTTTTACTAATTAGTTATCAGTAGTCTTGACTACTAATTCTCAGCATATTAATTCTGTGCATTAATGATAACTGTGTTTATTTATATTGTACCGCTACATTTATTCTTGCTTAACAACAAATCTCTCAGGTATTTTTTCTATTTTTTAAAATAAAAAGTGAGTGATTTAGTTTTGAGAAAATTAATAATCATTATTCTGCAATTATTTTTGCATTTTATATTATAAAGAGACTAGAGGCCTGGTGCACAAAATTTGTGCACAAAGGGAGGGGTGTTCCTCAACCCAGCTTGCACCCTCTCCAATATGGGATCCCTCTCACAATCTGCTGGCTCTTAACCGCTTACTTGCCTGCCTGCCTGATTGTCCTAACCACTTTTGCCTGCTGGCCTGATTGATGCCGAACTGCTCCCCTGCCAGGCTGATCACCCACAACTGTCCTGGCATGCCAGCTATCTTGTGGCAGCCATATTGTGACAATGTCATGGCAGCCATCTTGTAACGACATCATGCGAGGGCATTGCGCCACACCATCTAATATTTTACTATATAGAATAGTTGTGAATTACCACATATTTTTAACATAGATCTGACTAAATTAATTCTTGGATACTGAATATGTCAGCCAATATAGACAGAATGTTAAATTCAATAAATTCTGAATTTATTTTACTTTAATATCATAATATAATTAATGTATAAATTATGCACTGCAATAAAAAATAACTATATTTTTATAGTAATACACATGTTATCTAATATTCATCTCTACTTCACATGGTTGTCTCTAGTTATGACATACATCTGGTCAATATAATAATTGAGGACATGACTATTAAGCTTCAGTCATAGTACTTTATTATTTACATTACTTTTAACATTTTCTACCAACTTAATTTGAAATTATTCAGTTTATAAGCAGCATCTTAATATATAAGTTGAAACAGAAAAAATTTATAAAAATATTTTTAAATGAGGAAAAGAGAATTAAAATGATTTTTTAAAACACTGGTATATCTGATTACCCATGCTATTTATGTTCTCCGTTATTAATATTAGCAGAAGTTAGCTATTTACTTTTAAATCTTCTATGGTTTCTCAAATTATAGAGTGACTAATGTTAAACAATGGTAGCAATAGTGAAGGTCAAAATAACCTAAAAATGTGTCATTCTTATTTCTACATTTCCTTGCAATAATCTAGTTTTAGTTTATCATTGATCAGATTATTCATTACAATCATTTGTAAAGCAAAAAATGTTAATATAGTTTGTCCTGAAGACAAAAAGAAGGGGGGGAGCCATTTTTACTGAAATGCCTGTAAAGTATGTAATTCCTATAGTTTAAGTATTCATTTTGTAAATCCTAGAAAATAGAACTAATTTTAATTCTTGCTTTACCAATACAAATCACTACAATTTATAGAATTTCCCTGAAAGAATATATAGCAAAATTTTTGGATCATCATATCAGTGCAGTAGTGAAGATGTATTGCTGATGTCTTAAAAGATAGAAAAAAAACCTCAGAAACACTTATCAAATAAATCTTTTACAGAATCTTCCCTGGTGGGAAATAGGGAATGTCATGTAAAACACCTGTGAGTAGTCTATTTAATAATGAATCAAATTAGTAGATTATTGTTGGGGAGAAAAAAAGAAAGAAAACAAGTATGAGAAATAAAAATCCTTGAAAATTGAAAGTGGAGAAAGATTAAACTGCAGCCTGCTAGACCAGAATTGTTAAGACCTGGGTGTTGTGATGAATAAAATGAGGTTTAGAATGGGAAATAAAAAGAGGTAAAGGAATTGAATGTGAGATTGTCAATTTTTGACAATATGAAGAATGAATTTTGAGAGGCAATGCTTGATGTGGCAGATAATGTAGAAGAAAGTGTATTCCAACAGCTGTGACATGACAATATTTAAAGACAGAAGAAAATAGGGTAATAAGGAGAGTATGTTGGGTTTGTAATGAGCTTTAGAAGTAGAGGCAACTTAATTAAATGTACTAAGGGATGGCACAGAGAAGGAAAAGAGTGGAATCAATGATTTTTTCTTATGTTACTGGTTGAAAAACCCAGAGAATAATAGTGTCAGTGTGGATTATCATTGGAGCAGGAAGCTTGAGACTAAATCAGATTTTGGTGGAAGTGGAGTTAAGAGTTATGATGTTATTATTGTAAATTGGATAAAGAGAAAGGTCAGCACTCTTTTTTTTTTCCAATTTATTTACTAATTTCTTCTTATTTTCTTTCTGTGATACATATATGTCTTCTTCCTTATTAGTCCCCACCATCACTCCCTTACCTACTACATATTAGGTTATGGTGAGACTTGACTATTGTAAATATATTTTTGATTTTAACAGTCAGCTCCTGGATTTATTTATCGGTATATTTTATATTTTTTCCAATTTATTAATTTGTATTTCTTCTCTCTAGTTGACTTTGCCTTTTTAACAACTTTTAAGTAAAACACTTAATTCATTTTATTATATTCCTTTTTAAAAATTTGAATATGTAAAGCTATTTTGTGTTTGTTTTAAAGGGACCATTTTTCTATAACCCATAAATCTTGTTTAAAATATTTTTACTAACATCATTTTGAATATACATTGCAAACTCAGTTTATATTTTTTACTTGGCTTAGAGGTATTTAATAGAGGATTTAAAAGTAACCAATTATAGTTTTATCAATAATTTAAAATTTCATTATTAAAAGTTTTGAAGTAACCTATCTGTTCGCTTTCCCTTGTTGAAGGTATTATCTGATTTTTTTCATTATTTTTTAATGTAAAGTAAGGTTATCCTTCTTTTTATAAAATACACTATAGGCCCAGTGCACGAAATCCATGCATGGGGTTGGGAAGGTTGTCCTTGAGCCCAGCCTGTACCCTCTCCAATCTGGGACCCCTTGAGGGATATCCGACAAATGTTTAGGCCCGAACCCATTGGGATTGGGCCTAAAACAGGCAGTCTGACATCCTTCTCACAATCCAAGACTGCTGGCTCCAAACTGCTTGCCTGCCTGCCTTCCTGATTGCCCTTAACTGCTTCTGCCTGGCAGCCTGATCACCCCCTAACCATTCCCTTGCCAGCCTGATTGATGTCTAACTGCTCTCCTCCCAGCCTGTTTGCCCCAACTTCCCTCCTTTGCCAGTCTGGTCATCCATAACTGCCCTGCCCTGCAGGCTTGATTGCCCCCAACTGCCCTCCCTTCCAGGCCTGGTCCCTCCCAACTGTCCTCCCCTGTGATGGCCATTTTGTGGTGGCCATCTTGTGTCCACATAGGGGCAGGATCTTTGACCACATGGGGGCAGCCATCTTGTGTGTTGGAATGATGGTCAATCTGCATATTACTCTTTTATTAGATAGGATAGAGGCATGGTGCATGGATGGGGGCCAGCTGGTTTGCCCTGAAGGGTGTCCTGGATCAGGGTTGGGGTTCCCTTAGGGTGTGGGACAGCCTGGGCGAGAGAGGCCTGTGGTAATTTGCAGGCTGGACATGCCCCCTAGTGACCAAAGTGAAGGCCCTGGGATCTGGGATTAATCTATGTCTACAATTGAAACTTTGTAGCCTGGAACAGAGCCAAGCCTTCTGCTTGTTCTGTGGCAGTAGCCATTTCTGTTGGGAGATTTACCTTTTATAATTGAAACATTGTGGCCTGGAGTGGAGGCCTAGGCCAGCCAGAGCTACAGAAGCTTGGCTTCCTCCATTGCTTAGGCAACTCTAGCCTCTGCTCTTTCCAGCTCTGTGGCTGCCACCATTTCTGTTGGGATATATCTTCTATAATTAAAACTTTGTAGCATTGAGTGGAGGCCTAGGCTGGCAACAGCAGGCAGAAAGCTTGGCTTCCTCCATTACCAGGGAAACCCAAGCCTCCTTCCTGCCCCCAGTGGCCACAGCCATCTTAGTTGGGGTTTATTTGCTCCTGATTGGCTTGTGGGCATGGCTTGTGGGTATGGCTTGATCAGATGTATGTTCAATTTTCATATTACTCTTTTGTTAGATAGGATAGTATATTTTTATTTATGTATTGTATTATTTTTTCCTGATATTTACTAATATATTACTTAATTATCATTCATGGCCTTAGAGAGGGAAGTTAAAATATTTTAATTTCACTTTATGTGTTTTTTTTTTCTCTTTGTAGTTTCTGGAGTTAATACAGTTATTGCTTTAAGTATTCTGGAGCTGTAATACTTGTCACATATAGTATTCATGAGAGGTAGTCTTGTATTATAGCATTTTATGCTATCTTTAAACATGAACATTTGAATAATTCTATCTAATAAAAGAGTAATATGCCAATTGACCATCACTCCAAGTTACAAGATGTCTGCCCTGATGTGGCCAAAATGGCTGCCCCCATGTAGACACAAGATGGCCACCATAAGATGGCTTCCAGGGACAGCAGTTGTATGCAGGTAGGTTTGACCAGGCCAGCAGAGGAGGCCAGCTGGAGGGGACCAGGCCAACAGGGGAGGGCAGTTGTGGGGGACCATACCGACAGGGAAGGCAGTTAGGGGTGACTGGGCAGGCAGAGGATTGCAGTTGGGGGTTAACCCAGCCTGCAGGGTAAGGCATTTAACCAGGCCTGCAGGGGAGGACAAACGGGTGGGGGGATCCAGGCCTGCAGTGGAGGGCAGTTGGGGGAGACTAGGCTGGCAGGGGAGGGCAGTTAGGGGGTGATCAGGCTGACAGGCAGAAGCAGTTAGGGGCAATCATACAGAAGCAGGCAAGTGGTTGGGAGCCAGCAGTCCTGGATTGTGAAAGGGATGTCCAACTGCCCGTTCAGGCCCGATATCACTGGCATCAGGCCTAAACAGGTGGTCAGACATCCCTCAAGAGGTCCCAGATTAGAGAGGGTGAAGGCTGGGCTGAGGGACATCCTCCCCTTCCTCTCTCCTCACCCCAACATGAATTCTGTGCACTGGGCCTATAGTAAAATATAATCCTTTGTATAAATATATCCAACATTATGAACAGTATGATGAATTTAGATTGAAGTAGTTTCTGAATGGCCTTCCTAAAAATATAATACCTGGCCAAGTAAGAGCTTCATCCAGTCCACTACAACAGAAGGTTGCAGGTTTGATACAAGGTTGGGTGTGTTTGGAAGGCAACCTATTGACGTTTCTGTTTCCTCTCTCTTTCTCTTTCTCTCTTTTCTCTCTTTCTCTCTTTTCTCTCTCTCTCTCTCTCTCTCTCTCTCTCTCTCTCTCTCTCTCTCTCTCTCTCTCATCCTATGTCTTTCTCCTTTCCCACCTTGCTCTCTCTCTAAAAATAAATAAAACCATATCTTCAGGTGAGGATTTAAAAATAACATTATTATTTAATTTTATATAGCAAACTTCTTGCTAATTTCACTCAATAATTGAATATCAAAAATATATTAGAATAGTCATAAATCACTGCAGACACAGTCTATTTTACATTCACTAGTTATATACAACACAGAGCATATCTGGACTTTTCTACATTTTTTTTATGTTTCCAAAGTATATTATAGTCTTATTTGATTTCAAAAGAGCAGTTATACATTATCAGAAGACCAAAAATATGAAAATTCATTTTTTCTGTATTTCTAGAGTGGAAGTTTATTAAATAGCATACTAGCATAATTATTAAATACCCTATAGGTATCAACATATTTTCCTTCATAAAAGATATTTTTTTCTCATTGTGCCTTTAGGTTCTTTTTAGCTGGGAAAAAAAATGAAATCTTACTTATATTTGTTTTTTTTTAATATGCTTTTTAAGTATAGTATATGTGGCTCTTGGGGGAAGTTTTCTTGGTCAAAGAAGTTTGAGAAATGTTGCATTCATCATAGGCCTTTTAGGCCTTCTTGGAGACTTAAAATGAACATTAATTAGCATATATAAGACTTTAACAAGTCTATTTTACCATCTTTGTAATGTTTAACACATTTTCTCCAAAATAATTTTAGCACCCCAGAGAACACTTTTTGATAATGCTAATAGATACATTTATTTTAAAAGCTTATTCAGAAGGATATATAGCCTCTTAAAGCCTATAAAAGATCAATCCTGGTTGTAAAATCAAATAAAAAGAAATATTCTAAGGTCAGGCTCCTTCTGTGATCACTGTGTGAGTTGCCCCCACAGTGCTTTTGCTATATCACTCATTCTGAAGAGATGTGGGCGCATTGTCAGGTCTACATTTCCTACCATATACTTCACACACTGCTGGAAATGCAAGTTTTTCTCTTTGTGGCTTAAAGAGATCAATACATTTGATTTCATACCTATTATCTTTTTTAGCACCATTTGAGCTAGAATGTTCCTATCATTTATAAAACTGTCTATACCACTAAGTCTTCATTGTCAACATAAAATAACTCTTGTGGTCCACTGAGAAGTGGACTTGGAATCAGAAGACAGGGGATTATGCTTTGGCTTTACCACTGCTCAGCCATATGATGTTTAGAAAATCAGTTAAAATTACTTGACTTTGCTTCCTTAAATCTGAAATGGAGGCAATCAAATGTATAAAGTGATTTTTACAGAGTCAACTTTATGACTCTTTTAATGAGGAAAGCATTACCATTATGTCATTTTAGTTTCCATATTTAATGAATTATCTTCTGGTATGTGTGTAGAGTTATAAAATATTTCGGTTGCTCACACCAACATTTTGTCTTTCTCTAGAGTTAAATCTGTTTTGCAAAAGGTACTTCTAAAGTAAATCTGAGACTGTAATCAGAACTTGCCCTTTGTGTAGGATAAATATAGTTTCAGGGAATAAAGATGTTAGAACTTGAAAGGTATTTGTTTGATCTTGTCTCTCAATGTGCCTTCCTCACTCTCTTTTGTTGGGGCAGTGTCAGGAGAGAGAAACTAAAGAGTTGCTTGAGTCATAGGAGTGAGTGACAGACCTGGAATTGAATCCAGATACCTCTAATTTGCCTCTCCACCCCACTTTCTTAAAACCAACCATCTTAGTTGTACAGGAGTAGGAGGATGGCTTCCCTGTACCAAATCGTCTCATCATTTTGTCAAATGGCTTGAAATTCCTATATTTAAAAAAAAACAAAGGCTTTGTAGTCTTCAAATATTTAATAAAAGTCAAATATCTTTGAAAATAATAGCTTAGTGAGTAGTCATTTATATCAACTTGTGTTTTATTCTTATAACTATTAGCCAACAAACCCTAAATAACAACAACAAAAAAATGACAATACGTTACATTTGGTGAGTCAGAATTGGTAAGGTCAAAAGATTCAATCCTTTGCTGAAAATCCCATAAAACCAAATGCCTTAGCCCAGTGGTTGGAAAACTGCAGCTCACGAGGCACATGCAGCTCGCGAGCCACAGTTTGCCACTCTGTTGACTAATGAGTTTGCCAACCATTGCCTTAGCCGAACAGGAAGAAACCTTTAAAAACTCAGCCTTTCTGGCCTCATTCCTTTGGATGCTCTCATTTTATATTACATTCCATGCATGCTGAATTCTCACTTGGGGTTCCACAACCATGGTATTGTATCACATCTCTGTGACTTTTTCACCTCTTAGGAACACAGTCCTGTCTGATCATTTTTCTCCAACAAGCAATCTCTAAACATTTTGGATGTCCAAGCCAGCCTTATTGCTTCTATAAATACTTTCTTCATCACTCACTGAAGTCTCTAGATAAAGTAGGATGTCTGCTTCTTGGGAATCATCCCTTTGCATTTAACTTCATGACATCTCAGTTTCCTTAGCTATAAAATGAGGATATTGATAGCATCTACCAGGAGGGTTATAAGGCTCAAGGCATGTAAAGTGTTTAAAAGAGGTCTGGCAATTAGATAATATTTGTTATTGTTAGTTTTTCTATTATAGCATACATGAATATGTGCCCATCTTTTCCACCATACCATGAAATACTGTATCCAGGTAATCGTTTATATACTAGAGGCTTGGTGCATGAAATTTGTGCACTAGGAAGGCATCTCTCATCTCAGCCTGCATTCTCTCCAATCTGGGACCCCTTGGACATCCCTCTCACAATTCAGAACCACTGACTCCTAAACATTTGCCTGCCTGCCTTCCTGATTACCCCTAAACACTATTACCTGCCAGCCTGATAACTTCCTAACCACTCTCCCTGATGGCCTGATTGGTGCCTAATTGCTCCCATGCTGGCCCAGTGGCCCCCAACTGCCTTTTCCTGCCAACCTGATGGCTCCAAACTGCCCTTGCCTGCTGGCCTGTTTGCTCCCAACTGCCCTCTCCTGTCAGCCTGATCATCCACAACTGCCCTCCTCTTCTGGCCAGCTTGTGACAACATGGGGATGGCCATCTTGTGATGAAGTGAGGGTGTGAGGGCATGAGGGCCACGTAGGCTTTTAATAGTATAGATGTATACTAGAGGCTTGGTACATGAAATTCATGCACTTGGAGGTAATAGTTCACAAAATTCGAGCACTTGGGAGAGAGGTCCCTTAGCCTGGATTGCGAGAGGGTGCAGGCCAGGTCGAGGGACCCCACCAGTGCATGATTTGGGCCAGGGAGGGACACAGGATGTTGGCTAGCTGGGGAGGAACCACAGGAGGGCTCCAGGGCATGTCCTGTTTATCTCATTCAGTCCTCATCACCTGGACCCAGCAAGCTAACCTACTGGTTGGAGCATCTGCCCCCTGGTGGTCAGTGCACATCATAGCAAGTGGTTGAGTGGCCTTAGTACTAGTATATTACTCTTTGATTGGTTGAATGACCAGATAACCAAGTACTTAGCATACTAAGCTTTTATTATATAGAATATCTTGTGTCAATCATAAATCAGACAACAATAATATTCTTTCATTGGTAAGATGGTTGAAATTTTAGGGGAGAATGAATGTACTTCCTGCTTAAGAGGATCCATATAGTGCAACAATAGAGACTAAAAGACCAATATGAAGATCCTGAAATGCTATAAGCAAATGTATAGGTTTGCCTTTGATGCAAGAGTTTCCATGAAATAACACTAAATTGAGAAATGTGATTGTGTCAGATGCAAATTTATAATTTTTTTACAAAATGTGAAATATATTTTATAGTCCTTATTGAATAAGTTATTCTCTTATTTGGGTCAAATTTATTAAGGATATAATAGGTAGAAAAATCTTATGATGTCAGATTTGAATTATTTTTCATATGCATTCATATCCCCAGGAAGTTAATAATACATTATTCTGATGATAATGACTGAAATTCAATATTTATAAAACATTTACACAAATGTAGATAATAGCAAAATTCTTTATGTGCTTTGATTGCTCTGAAATGGCAGTTTTCAATAAATATTGAAATTAGGGGATCATCACTACCATTATGTATTATGTATCAGCATTCAGATTGCTATGAATAGGGATGCCTCTTTATACATTAACCTCCCTTCAAAAAGCTTAGAGAAAAGGCTAATATCAAATGTAGCATTATACTTCATACCTTTTTTTATTCTTCATTATTTATTGTAGATATGTATGCACACTCTTGGGCTTCTAAGGGAGTTCACTTTTACCTAATCATATCTAAAATAGCTCCGAGCTAAAAATACTCTCCTTGGTATCCAATGAAAATAGGCCTAGTAAGCAATTCTCATGGCTGATTCTTTGAAACTTTTGTAAAACTAAAGCTCTAAAACATTTGGGATCGCATAGGAGTAGAAATAGTAGAAATATCCTGTTTTATATGCCAGCATAAAATACACACACACACACACACACACACACACACACACACACACACAGACTTTCTTGTCTTTGGAAAGGTTTGCTTAGTTATATTGCTCTGGAGAAAGATAGATATTTTTAAAAGAAGGAATAGAATTTCTTCAGTATTTTAATAATGATTAAATTTTCTCCTTCTAAAGTTATTAGAGGACTGTTGGGAATAAATTCAATAATTACAAATTTTAAAATTATTAAAAGTTGTAAAGTATTATTTTAAAGTACTGGGTTATAAAAATGATTTGCAAAGGTCTGATAAATATGACAATATAAATCTTGAGCACTATGATCCAATTCCAATTTTTAGATATTTTAAAATGGTAATGTAGATTTTTGAAGGTGAATTTTTATAAAAGAAAAACATCTTAAGTATTGATTTTCTTCTTCCCATGAACATCTGTTTCTTAAAATTTTGGTTATTAAGATATTGGTTATTAAGCTCAATATCAGCAGTACTTTCTAGATAAACTAAAAGGAGAATGAGGATGGAAGACACCTGACTTTCAATGAGTGATCCCATCAAAGAATCACAGACTATGTCCATAGGATATAGAAAGGGAAAGGAAAAGTCCCTCTTTTTTGATACTATTTTCTGGGATAAGTCCCCTACAATTAATTATATTAGTTCATTGGTGTAGTAACCTCTATAAGTGCATATATATATATATATATATATATATATATATATATATATATATATGCCAGGACACCATAAAGGATCACAACCAGACAGAAGGAGGTTGCATGCACAGGTCAGGCCCTTAGCAGAGATGGAGACAGAGAGAGTGGGTCCAGAGTAGACAGGGACAGGGAGAGGGACACGGGCGCTGGCCAGAGCTGCACTACTGCAGCTCAGCAGGCCCTCCTGGAGCCGGAGCAGACACAGATTGGGACTGGCGCAGGCTCGGAGAGGAAAGGGCAGGCTGCCCTCCGCAGCCTTCCAGGCTGATCGCTGGCCCTGAGAGAAAAGGGTGGGCTCGCCCACAACCTCTGTGGCTGAGCACAGGCCTGGAATAAAACGTTGACAGCAAGTCCTTTCAGTATAATTGAGGTATCAGAGGCCCACAGAATGATCATTTCCTTTTCTATGAAACACATAATTCTGGCACACTATTTATACTTAAATAAGTCCCATATAATTTGACATTTTACAGCCCTGGAAAGGTGCATATGCTTTTATTATATAGGATATACTAGTATATGACTTATGTATTTATAAGAATTCCAGTGTCCTTATATTCTTTAATATTTTTAATTGTATTGATTTTTAGAGAGAGAAAGGGAGAGAGAGAAACATCAATATGAGAGGGAAACAACAACATAGATTGGCTGCCAACCTGGGCATGTGCCCTGACCAGCAATGCAACAGGCAACCTTCTGGTGCCAGGCACAACACCCAACCCACTTAGCACACTGGCCAGGGCAGTTATAACTATATTTTTATTGTGCCTGGTTTAACACACTGGCCAGGGCAGTTATAACTATATTTTTATTGTGCCTTCTTGTTGTTTATCTCATTTCTTCAGAAGCAAAAACTGATTTAATATTGCCATAAAGTTGTTACATTTCCAGATAACTCTTAGAAATATTTGAACTATCCAGAGGCTTCCATGATTTTGATAGGACCTATTGAAGATGATTTGTCAGAGGAGAAAAATCTACTCAGATTAAGGATAAATTGTTTTGATGTTAACTCTGTTTTTCCCTTTAGGAGCCCTGAATGTTGTTTCTAGATCTGCAATAGCAAAATGTGTCTATGCTGCCTTGGTGTGACAGTGAAAGTGATACTTGAGGGACTATATTCTACCTCAGAATTGTCATCAAGAGAGTTTTGAAGCAAGATAGAAGTACATTGTTGATGATCTTTCTACCTGAAATTGTATTCTAGTTTCAAGGTTTCAGTGGAGAAATTGTGAATTATATAATAAACTGGGTGGTACTACCTTGTGAAACTGCGCAGAGACAATGAGCTCTCTAGATCAACTCTACTGGGGTGAAAATGCTTCTATTTGTTTTCTTTAATGAAATAGTTGTTCCTTACATGATCAAATATCTATGACAACCATGAACCCAGACAGTGTTTATTTTACCTGGCATCAATCTTAGTTTAATTCAAATTTCAATAGACACGTTCCTCCCACCCTCCACCCCCCCTTTTTTTAAAACATGAAATACAACTTTACCCAAAGGAAATGTTAATGCTGTTTTTATGTTGAACTTCAATTTTAATACCACTCAAGTCTTGATACATTTTAAATAGTATGAATCTTCTGTTTTTCTTACTTAAAGGCATTAATAAAATTCATTTTGAGATTAGATCTGTGTGCCTCATATAGATTTTATGCATGAAAGCTGGTCAACACAGCGGGAACATAAACCTCATTATTGGGAAAAGTTCAGGTCCATTACATTAACTGATCTCATCACAAAGCACTCTTCTTTTTTGCTTACACATTGAATAGTAAGTGGATGGTAAAGTTTTATCTAATGAAACAAAGATCTGGTCATTTCTAGTGTTTTTCTTTTACCTTTCTTTTCACTCTTAAAACATACCGGCCAGGTAGGTTTTCTTTACCTCTTCAGAAAAATGAAATGAAAGGAGGTAATTATTGATGGATCTAACATAACAAGTGCCAGAATTTATGTCTCCTCCAGCCAGCCTTTTCACTTTCCTTTTTTTATTACTTCTCTCTTTTTGGTAGATTTATTAAATATCTACTATGGGCTAAGCATTTTTGCTTGTTTCCAAGGGTTTGAAGGTTTAGCACTCTCCTCTGCACTCAAGTTGCTCGAAGAGTAATGGGAAATCAATATTCAAATAAGCAATAAACTAGAATGCAGTATGATAAACAGAGAATAAGACCCATAATCCACTGCAAAGATGAGTAAATAGTTAACACTTGGCGGGAAGAAGAGCCAGGGAAAACTATGTACAGAAGCCACTTTGATAGAAACAGCATTATTTCAAGGTGGGGAGGCGATTATAGATGCAAACTCAGAGAGTTGTAAGATAGAATATATATAATCATGCTTACGCAGAATAGTTGAAGCATAGAAAAAATAAAAGAAAATAGCCTGGACAGTGTGGATGAATTTAAATCAAAAGACAATAATGATCCAGTGCAGCAAAAGAGCACTGGGATTATGACCCTACACAACATCTACTAGACAGAATTCTGCACTTACATTCAGCATACACACATACATGTACACAGATATGCTTAAGTTTGGGGAGAATGTTTCTCCTTTAAGTTAAATTTGAAAGTCATTAACTGGAGCTTCCATTCATCATATTGGACAATGCTTCCCACTTAAAGGCATTAATAAAATCCATATCTATTATATATGGGTTCAATAACACAGTTAATAAAAAAGGGAACAATTTAAGAATTTATTTAAGAAAATAAAGAGCTTCTAGGCAAGAGCAATGGACTAAAGAAAGAGGCAGCAAATTTCAAACTCAGCTGAGCAATTATATGGCTAAGTACTTTTTGATAACTAACATGTATGAGTTCCAAACTTTCAATTTATAAAATGTGAAAGATTAAATGATCCAAGTTTCTTTAAAATTGTAAAAGGCAGGAGGAGTGTTGTGGGTAGGGTAGAAGGAATTGAGATGTACAAATTGGCCCTAGCCACTTTGGCTCAGTGGATAGAGTGTCAGCCTGTGGACTGAAGGGTCCCAGGTTCAATTCCAGCCAGGGCACATGCCTGGGTTGTGGGCTGGACTCTCAGTAGGGGTTGTGCAGGCGGCAACCGATCAATAATTCTTTCTCATCATTGATGTTTCTATCTTTCCCTCTTTCTTCCACTCTGAAATCAATAAAGAAATATATTTTTAAAAAGAAGTACAAATTGGTAGTTGCAGAATAGTCATGAGGATGTAAAGTTTGTCATAGGGAATATAGTCAATAATATTGTAATAACCATATTTGGTGTCAAGTGGGTACTATACTTATGGGGTGATCACTTCATAATTTGTATAAATGTCTAATCATTATTTTGTATACCTAAAACTAATATAACTATATATCAACTGTAACTTAAAATTTTTAAAAATTAGAATTACATGAAAATAATACAGGAGAAATTCTATTAATTATATATAAAAGTAAAACTGATATACAGCATGATTGCTGAGAACCAATCCCAACATGTAATGTTTACAAGAGTCTTACCAAAAGGTTGGTGAAGCTTGGGAAGCTCAATAGGGTTGAGTCACATGTAGTTTACGTGTTGGAAACAGCTGCAAAGCACTCCCCCAAACCTGAATAGGATAGTTAATTGGCAGACAGCTCAGGGCCTTTTATTGGCTTCTGTTGGCCAAACACCTGAATGGCTGTAGGCTATTCCCCACAATGACAGTGTTTCTGTATATCCTTTGCTACCATACACTTTGAAGTGTATATTTCCACCTTGCCTTGGGACAAATTGTACTAATAAAAGCAGGTTCCTTGGTCAAGGTGAGAGCCTTCTAGCTCCTTTAGCTGTAAGCTCCTCTGACCCCCAATGCCTTTCAAAAATATCTTTTGTCCACAGACTCCTTCTTAATTATCTATGAACAGCCCTTTCTCCAGAATGCTGAACACTTTGTAAGGCTTGGGAAAAAGAACCCCAGCAATTGATGCCTGAATGAGGGGCACCAATACATGATAATACCTTTGGTTCCCTATCCTATATAATAAAAGAAAAACATTCAAATTTGACCATACCTTCGCTCCTGATTGGCTATGCTACCAGCCAATCAGAAGTGGGGGTAGGGCCAAGTGGCCTGAGTGCCGGGCTGGGGGTGGAGATGAAATGGCAGTGGCACTGAGCGCCCAGCCCCAGAACACTGTGAGTGGAAGTGGTGGTGAGCGCCCAGCCCCCAGGGCCGGGTGGTCGCAGGCAGCTGGGGCTGAGCTGAGCAGGGCAATGGCTGAGCTGCGCAGGGTGATAGGCAGGCTGAGGGTGAGCCATCAGTTGGACATCCCCTAAGGGCTTCCAGTATGTGAGAGGAGGCAGGTTGGGTTGAGGGACCACCCACCCCCAGTGCACAAATTTCATGCACCGGGCCCCTAGTTTAGTTATATTTATCTTTGTGAAACAAATTGTGTTGAAGGCTATATTTTCCTGTTATGTAGAATAACATTTAAAACCTTATTTAATATTTTTAAACTCTTAGAAATGAAACGTAAGTGAACTTCCATGAATAATGCAATAGTTTGAAGAATTGTTTTAATTACTTTTTAATACATTATATTTTTTACACTCAAGATACTTATAATAACTCATGTTACACAATAATTGTCTTTATCAATATACCTATGTGTTTCTATAAAGCCGTATCTATATTGGTTTTTGGAATACTTGATTTTATGATTATAGATTCAGTCATAGCTATCATTAAGTAGCAGGAGAAAAAAAAATCCAGCAATGATAACCAAACAATCTATTCACTTACCACTGGCACCTCACAACTCACAATGGGATGGTAAAGTAGCAAGTATATATGATGCTAAAATGCAGAAGCTACCAATGTGCTACATTGCCTCTTAAAAAATAATAGCTATTAAGAAAAATAATTCAAACATTTCAACATCATACAAGAGTACTTTTAACAATCCCACCCAAAGATTATTTAATTATCTAAGAGAATATACCTACGTTTGAACTTACTATTTGGTTACAGCCCAGATACTGTGAAATTATATGTTAACCTACAGGATACTGTATAGTAGAAAAAATAATCCTATAAAATTTTAGCAAGTTGTCAATAGTCCTTAATAATCTTTATTTTTTAAATGTCAATAAATAGCCAGTTTTTAAAAACTCCTTAAAGCTATCTTTGACATTATCCTAGTTCCCCATTAATAAGTTAAATAAAATTTGACATGCATTTATTTTATATTTTCATGAGAGCTATAAATTTTAATATTGACACATTTATTGGGTAATTATGTGCATTGTTGTAAGAACTTTAGAAATGTTATCTATTTTAAATTTCACAACTCTGTATTATGAAAACCATTTTCTCAGGAAACCTGAATATGTAAAAGGCAGATTAAGTATTTTAGTATTAATAATAAATAATTGATTCCATGATTTATGAATATTTTTAACACTGTGGCAATTAGTTTTCTAGGTACTTGGAACATACAGATAATAGTCTTATTCTCATAAAGTTTACATTCTGGTGCATTAAGGGAGAAAGAGATAAGAAAGACAATAAATAACATACAAAATAGTTAAATGTACTACTTGGTGGAACCTGGGTTAGAATTTAGTTTAGTCTCCCTTCAAACACCATGATCTTAATCACTTCACTTTACAATCAAGTGTTATAAATGAGTTTCACATTAAAAATCTAGGTTTCTCTAGTTATTGATTCTCTAATGTTTACTATACAGCTTACCTTGACCTACAAAAGTGACAATCAAGGTAGTATTGGGCTACATTTTTCTCACATCTGACAATGCCTCTAATATTCTTAATTCAGGTTGAAATGCACTCTTAATTCAGGTTGAAAAGGACTGTGCACAATTGCAGAAACAATATGGAACTCTATCTAGAGGACTAGAATTATAAATTTTCTTCTGCCTTCATAGTGATACCTTCCATTAAAAGAGGAAGAATTACAAAGGTCTTCTCTTATTTTTAAGTCTAATATTCCTAATTTTCTTGTCTGTCTCCTTCCGTTCTCTTATGGGGACTAGAATATGGGCAGTAGCTTGAACAAATATATTCCTAAATAACAATAATTATTTCTGTAATGGAAACTACTATAATGAGTCCACTTTAAACAGCATTGCAGGTACCACTATAGATGAGTCTGACTGTGTTGCTCTCCTTCTTAATGTCATTCAAAGTAATTTTACCCTACTCTTAGAGAACAGTAGGGTAAAATCAGAGTCTCACATTTCTTCTCATGACATAATTTTCAAAAGACAAAAATATAAATCACCAAATTTCTCTCTTTATCTAATTACATTATTTTGTGGGCCCATTCAAGCCATTAGCATCAGATAGGGTCACCAAAATGCTTAGAAGTTCAGAACATTAAATCTAACTACAAAGTCCAAATACTTGTCTACCATTGCAGTTATTAAAAATATTTTTCTTAAGATTTGATATAAATTAAATAAAAAGAGCAACAATGTTATAAAGGAACTCAGTTTCATATAAATCAAAATTTTGACCTTGTGGGCAAGACAAAAGTGAGTAAACAGCTAATAAAATATTTTAAAAATGAAATTCACATTGTACCATTCTATCAAAGTTATGATTTCTTCACAGTCAGGATGATAGTCATGCTATTCCCAAGGAAAGCAAAACCCAAACAAAGAAAAATTAAAAACAAAGAAAAAAGCCCTCTAGGTAAACATCAAGTATAACATTAAATATTCAAAATTTGCATTCCAGATCCTTATAGTTAATAAAACTATCATACTTTCTGAATTCTATGGAAAAGAAAACGTAGACATGAGCTCTTTGCAAGAGAAAGCACTCTGTTTCAATCTATAAGCAATCTAAAAGTGAAAGGAAGGAGTAATGACTTGATCTGACTTACATCTCCAGATTAAATTAGTAAGAAGTTCAATGCTTTCTAAAAGTAAACTTCATAAAAATACAATTAAAAATTTTTAATATATATAAACTCAAAAGTCTATATTCCCCCATCACCTTACATTTACTCTAAAATAAAATACTAACATCAGATAGTATTACCTGATGCTCTAGTTCTTTCATATTACTGATTAAAGGGCTAATATCTTGTCCTTTCTTTTCAGTCTTTTCATGCTATCTTTTAAAAAATCAAAGCCAACTTTTTTCCCTTGGCGTCCTGATAGTATATTTTACAAAACTAGTAGATACAGCTGTTCATTTATTTTTCAGATCTCTCTGATGCACCAATGTTTCAAAGAAATAAATTACAGAGTGAATTCTAATTTAACTATTTGCAAGCACAACACTTTGCCAAAGCTGATTGAACTTTAAAGCCTCTCTAAAACATCATACATAATTTATTTTAGGGGGGAAAAACACACACTAAAATTCAGGACTAGAACTGAAACAATGGTATTTTAAATAAACCATAGTGACAAGCAGAGTATTTGTAAATAAGCCATAGTGATAAGCAGAGTATTTGTTGGGAGATAATTATGCTTTTTTACCAGCCACACCATTGTTTTAAAAAATTATAAATCTGGTAATATTGTAGGATTAATGATTTTTAGGAAACTTCTTGTTGAGAAAAGAGCAAATAATTCAGCATATTTGATTTGCATTTCTTTTGTTTTAAACTCTTAATTATTCCTTAATCAGATACTTCAGTCAGATTTTTAATGGTTTTTGACCAACATACTACCATGTGTTGATTAACAATTCTTTAATCAAGGTTGCAAGCATTGCCCTGGCCAGTGTGGTTCAGTGGTTACAGTGTCCACAGGCTCACTGAAGGATCTTGAGTTAGATTTCAGGTCCAGGGCACCTATCTCAGTTGCAGGTTGACTTTCTGCCCTCAGCTGGGGCACATGTGGGAGGCAGCCAATGCATGTGTCTCTATCACATTGATGTTTCTCTCTCTCCCCCTCCTTCCATCATGTCCATTCTCTCTCTGAAAAGCAATGGAAAAAATATTCTTGGTGAGGATTAAAAAAAAAAAGGTTGCATAGCATTTTATGTGTGTTCAATAATTCAGTGCTCTGTCTGGGAAATGTAATGGGACCTCGGGTTCTGGTTGACATTCAGTGGCTACTGAAAGCAACAAAACACTCTGCCCAAATTGCACTCAAACTCCTTAATGAAGAATCAGTAAGATTATACAAATGCACTCACGGCTACACTTTCTAGATAATAGAAAACATTTCCAATTCTAAAAACTCTGTATCTGTGGAATATTGAAAATAACTATAAAACAGAAACAAATGGTATTCAATAGAATACTGAACCTTCAACAGATGCTATAAATGCTCATTAAATGGTGATTTTTTTATTGAAATAGGAAAAGTTATTTCCACTCAATTATTTATTCAATTTAGCAAAATTGGAACAAGAGTAAGTAAGGATAAGTTTATTCTATATAATGCACAATATCTGTGTTTGCTTGTAGTTGTTACTTTAAAAAGGGTACATCTAAAGGAGAAAATATATACATTAGGGAACTCTGGGTACTTAGAGAAGGCAAGGTAAAAGAGTTTAGTTCTTAAAAGGCACTTGGCTGTGCTAATGCACAAAGGTTGCTTTAAGACTATGCTACGTGCCTTATTTAATATTTGTAGCTTTATATTTTAATGTATATTTTTAAATTTTAAAATATTGTGTTTTCTCTCCTCTGGGGGGATATGGATGCCTGAAAATATGGATAGTACTAAAACCTATACATACTAAGTATTTTTTGTACATAGATACAATGTCTGGCTTCTCTTTGGCATACCCAGATTGCCAAAAAACAGTGTCACTGTTATTATCCTTTGGTACCATTAGTAGTAAGATAAGGGTTACTTGAACACTAGCACTGCAATACTATGACAGTCCACCTGATAACCATGACAGTTGCTGAGTGACTGATGGCCAGGCTGTGTATACATTTGTGGATACAGTGGTCAAAGCAATGATTCATGTCCTGGGTGGGACAGATTGGGACACATGAGATTTAATCATAGTACTAAGAACAGCATTCAATAAAACTTATACATTCCTTATTTCTTGAATTTTCCATTTAATGTTTTGGGACTGCCATTGTCCATGAATTACCCAGTCTGCAGAAAACAAAACTGCAAATAAGGGGGGGATACTGTATACATTGTATTAAATCATGTGTACATTTAAATAGATATCTATTTATGAAACAATTATAAATTTTCACATACAACTCCCTAAACACATTTTATGGAAATAAAAAGGTACTTTTTATTTTTAACCAAAAAATTTTTTTAAATGTTGACTTTGAAGTAAATTTCAGTATTACCATTTTGTCACTGACTTACAGTAGGAAAAAAAAACCCCAATATTTTAAAGTTGTTTTTAAGATTTTTTTAGTTAATATGAAATTTATTCACACTTATCCACTACATGAAGTCAATCCTATAGGTTGATTATCAAAATCCTTTCTTCTCTTTTTATGCAGATGAATAAACTATATTTCCCAGTCTCTTATAAAGTTAAGTGTGACCAACAGACTTAGAGTAACTGCTCACTTCAGATTATAATGCAAGAGAAACAGATACTTCTTCTTTAAGTAAATGAATTAATGTTCAGTCTCCTTGTTCAAGTAGTCTAGCTTTAACCCAAATCATCAAAACCACAACAAGAAGTATGTCCAGCACATGACAGGCCTGGAATTCACATGGGCAGGTTGTGTAGTACCTCCTAGGTGCAATTTGTTAAAACATTTGATACTTCAGCATAACATAATCTAGATGTTCTCTATAGAATTTTCATTTCTAAATTGTATAACCTAGGTTTACTGTCTTTGAAAGTATAGCAAAACAAAACAGAATGAAATTGAGACCTATTTACCATCACACCAAAAAAAATTAAGATATTTAGGAATAAACTTAACTAAGGAGGTAAAAGACCTATACATGGAAAACTATAGGACACTTAAAAAAGAGATAGAGGAAGACATAAACAGATGGAAGGATATACTGTGTTCATGAATTGGTAGAATCAACATCATTAAAATTTCCATACTACCTAAAGCAATCTATAGATTCAATGCATTCCCCATTAAAATACCAATAGCATATTTCACAGACCTAGAACAAACTCTCCAAAAATTTATCTGGAATAAAAAAGACCCCAAATAGTTGCAGTAATCCTGAGAAAGAACAAAGTTGGAGGGATCTCAATACCAGATATAAAACTATATTACAAAGCCACTGTTTTTAAAACTGCCTAGTACTGGCACAAGAACAGACATATGTAATAAAATAGAGAACCCAGAATTCTACCCAAACCACTATGCTCAATTAATATTTGACAAAGGAGACAAGAACATACAATGGAGTCAAGACAGTCTATTCAATAAATGGTGTTGAGAAAATTGGACAGATACATGGGAAAAAAATGAAAGTAGATCATCAACTTACACCATAAATAAAAATAAACTCAAATGGATAAAGGACTTAAACATAAGGCAGGAAACCATGAAAATACTAGAGGAATCCACAGGCAGAAAATCTCAGACATATGCTGAAGCAATATCTTCACCAATACAGCATCTATGGCAATAGAAACTAAAGAGAAAATAAAGAAATGCAACCACATCAAAATAAAAGGCTTCTGCACAGCAAAGGAAAGCATCAACAAAACAACAAGAAAGCCCACTGCATGAGAGAACATATTTGCCAATGTTATCACTGATAAAGGTTTAACCCCAACATTTACAGAAAACTTATACAACTTAGCAAAAGAAAGATAAATGATCCAATCAAAAAGTGGCCAACAGACCTACATAGACACTTTTCAAAGAGGGACAGAAGGAAGGCCAAGAGACATATGAAAACGTGCTCCAAATCACTAATCATCTGAGAGATTCAAATCAAAATGACAATGCGGTACCATCTCATACCTGTCAGAATGGCTATCATTAACAAATCAACAAATGACAAGTTCTGGTGAGGATATGCAAAAAGGAACCCTGGTGCACTGCTGGTGGGAATGCAGACTGGTGCAGCCACTGTGGAGAACAGTATGGAGTTTCCTCAAAAAACTAAAAATGGAACTTCCATTTGACCCAGGGATCCCACTTCTAGGAATATATCCCAAGAAACTAGAAACATCAATCAGAAAGGATATATGCACCCCTACATTCACAGCAGCACAATTTACCATAGCTAAGATTTGGAAACAGCCTAAGTGCCCATCAGCAGTTGCGTGTATTAAAAATCTGTGGAATATCTATACAATGGAATACTATACTGTGGTAAAAAAAAGAAGGAATTCTTACCATTTGCAACAGCATAGATGGAACTGGAGAGCATTATGCTAACTGAAATAAGCCAGTAAGAGAAATATAAATATCACATGATCTCACCCAATTGTGAAATATAATGAGCATAAAGCGATGAACAAAAACAGATCCAGAATCAGAGAAGCACCAATCAGACCATCAAACCTCAGAGGGAAGATTGGGGAGGGTGGGGTTAAAGGAGAGAGATGAACGAAAGGACTTATATACATCCATATATGCCTAACCAATGGACATAGACACCAGTGTGGGGTGAGGGTTTGAGTGGAGGCAGGTGTGGTGGAACAAATACGAACACATATGTAATACCTTAAGAACACATATCAATAAAGAAAAAAATCAATGAAAAAATATCCTCTGGTGAGAATTAAAAATAAATTAATTTATTAAAAAAAACTTTGAAAGCTTCATTAGAAGGCTCTATGGGAGGGAAAGGATACTTGGACTTGGGAATAGTAGGCTTCTGCTAAAAAGAAAGACTTTTTTTAGACTTTAGTAAAAGGAAAAAGATGTTGTGTATGAGAGGTGGCTCAACAGATCTGAGTTGTTAAAACACTCTGCATTCCCAAGCAGGGCTTGTTTGCCTACTGGCCCTTTGCCCACTCTTGGGAATTGAGTTTTTAGACTTGTGATTTCAGACTAAGTTATTCAGTTTACCTTAGACAATTTCTGAAGAGGAAAAAAAAGAAGTTTTATGGTAGGCAGCTGCTCACTTTCTGGGGATCTGGAGTTTCAGTGACTGAACTCAGTCATAGGTGTTATGTACATAGAATCAGGTGAATCTCCTTCCAGAGAACATTCTCTCCATCTTGTCATATCCTGCTGGAGGAATTAATTGTGTCCTGTATAAATCTAGTGAGAGAGCACTCTTAAAAACTTGCATCTGATTTTCTTCATACTACGCTCCATGTGCATTTTTCCTTTACTGATTTTACTTTATTTCTCTTGGAGAAAATATCTGAAACAATAGGTATCAAGATATCTGAGCCTTGTGTGTATTGCTAATGAATTACCAAGCCTAAGTGGGGTTTAGCAACACAGCTAATTCTGTTAATATTTTATTTTGATAGTGACTTAGGTTGTTAATCCAATTTCTTCCTTTGAATTGGTTGTTGTAGTCTAAGTTCAAAAAGTATAGTCTACCTACAGCAAGGATCCTAGGATGGCTTCATTATTGCCCTATACTGTTCTCAGAGAGGTGGGTATTCAAGAAGGTAGGGCTTTATAAGCCATAGATGTGTGAGGTTACCCTTGTGTAGATGAAACAAGATTCTAAATAAACAATTGCTTTAGTAGTTCTTTACTCATTATGAGAAATAACAGTTTGTTGAGAAAATGACCCAAATGTTAGGTTTACATTTACTGTTCAACACGAAACAACACAGCTTTAAACAAGCTCAGCCCAACAAATTAGATCAAATCAGAATGAATTTATAATAAGGTTACTAAATATCTGTTGATAATTAGTCATAATTATCTTTGTAGAACTTCAACAAAGATATGTATACTTCCTTTAATAAATAAAAATTTTAGTAACTATAATAAATAAAGTAAAATAAATGCAAGCCATCAATGTTTTTAAGGAGGATGTACAGCTCACTGTGGAAAATGCAGTGTTAGTAGTGCTGACCCCCATGCAGTTGAGAATCTGCATATAACTTTGAACTCCTCCAAACTTACTATAGTTGTTCTCCTTATCCAAGAAGTATTGCTTCCAGGACCCTCATGGATATCAAAATCTGTAGATGCTCAAGTCCTTTATATAAAACTAGAGGCCTGGTGCATGAAATTCATGCATGGGTAGGATCCCTAGGCCTGGCTAGTGGTCAGGGCCAATCAGGGCCTTCTGGCGGCCAGTCAGGGCCTTTTTCTTTTTTCCACACCAACTCCTAGTGGTCAGTGCACATCATAGCAAGCAATCAAACTCCTGGTCTCCTGGTCAAACTACTGATTGGGCAATTTGCATATTAGCCTTTTATATAGATATAGATATAGATATAGATATAGATATAGATATAGATATAGATATATAGATTAGAGGCCCAGTGCATGAAATTTGTGCATGGGGGTGGTATCCCTCAGACCAACCTGAACCCTCTCCATTCTGGGCCCCCTCAGGGGATGTCTGACTCCCATAGAGATCAGGCATAAACTGGCAGTTGAACATCCCTCTCACAATCTAGGACTGTTGGCTCCCAACTGCTTGCCTGTCTGCCAGCCTGATAACACCCTAACCACTCTCTTGCCAGCCTGATTGATGCCTAACTGCTCCCCTGTTGACCTGGTCACCCCTAAGTGCCCTCTCTGCCAGTTTTATTTCCTCTAGTGGCCTCTGCCTCACCCCCCCCCTTGGCTTTGTCCAGAAGGACGTCCTGATGGATGTCTGAAAGATGTCTGTTTAATTAGCATATTACCCTTTTATTAGTATAGGTAAGATATATGCCTCTAAAAGGTTATATTATTTTTTACATTTTAATTATACAGTATATTCAACCTCTTCTACCTTGTTTATTTTTATTTTTCTAAATATCTTATTGATTTGTTTCATGGAGAGGAAGGGAGAGGAATAGAGAGTTAGAAACAACTATGAGAGAGAAACATCAATCAGCTGCCTCCTGCACACCCCCAATTGGGGATGTGCCCACAACCAAGGTACATGCCCTTGACCTGAATAGAACCTAGGACCCTTCAGTTCACAGGCCGATGTTCTATCCACTGAGCCAAACTGGTTAGGATCCCCACACACACACTTCTTTTTTTTGCTTTTTAGATTATCCACATTTATAGATATGGCATTAATTCATTTTCCATTGATTTTTAGAGAGAGTGGGAGAGAGATAAAGAGAGAGAGAAACGTCAATGTAAGAATCATCTCTTCAATTGCCTTCGTTAGGAGCCCTGACCAGGGATCTAACTTGAAATCCAGGTATGTGCCAGGTATGTTTCCTGACCTGGATTTGAACCTGCAACCTTTTGATACATAGGACCACGTTCACGCTCCACCAATCTATCCACTTCAGCCTGGCTGTTATACAATTTCTGGAATTTTATTTCAGTTCTCAAAAAGTCTGTGGTTTAGGTAATATTCACATTTTTCTGATGAAGAAAAAAAACACCAACTTCTTTGTTTTGAGACATTATTCTTCCTTCATTGCTGCATTTTCCTGACAGCCCTAGAAAGGCTTTTGACAGCAGTTTCACTGGTATCCAGAGTCAGAAGCATTCTCCTCACCGCTACCCTCTCCAGAGCCTCCTCTGCACTGGTACTGAGGCTATCCTGGAGGGTGCAGAGGCTAGGTAAGGGAGACAACGACAGAAATTGGGCCACTGGAACCACCGTATCCACCTTTCCTCTTCATGCTGGGGAAGATGGGGTCAGCGACTTCCAGCAGCACAGAGCTTCTGGATAGGCCAAGGTTTGCGGCACTAGCTCTTTGAACACCATAAGTGCTTCAGTCTCTCCCTCTCAAGATATGCTGTTGCCCCCGAGGTTAGGGTTACCCTGAAAGTCTTCTGCACGCCTCCCATTGATGGTAAACATAGCGATGGAACTGCTATTTTTAGATACTTTTAAACACCCAAAGACTGAGACTTTGCTCCTTGAATCTGACACTGTTTCTCAACTGTGTGACATGTGCAAAAAAATCCTTAGGCATGCTTCGAGTGTCCCTCCTGCCAGTGGCCTTAAATTCTGCACGTACGCACCGCTGCCCCCAGCTGGGTGTGGGCACAATGACTGCTGGAGAGCGTTGGTGGCCAGGACATTTCTCTGCATTATCTCAGGTTCCTGCGTCTTTGGTTGAGTTGGCTGTTCTTGCTTTGTTCCCCTGCTCCCTCTACCCCATCAACTTTGGGCCTTGAAAATATCTTGGTTCTCAGTTTAGCTCAGGTGGTGTTTGGGAGGGTCTCAGACTGCCTGTGTTTGACAGCAGTTCTGGAGAGGGAACAGGTCAGATGGATTTCTGATTCCTAAATCCTTCCTCCCAGGGATTTTTATAATGGGAGTTAGATTGCCAGATGTGACACTCATGCGGTTTAGGATTCACCCATTAGGACATGACGTTTGCATGGAACGGCTTTTGCTTGAAGAACACCTGTGAGGAGGGGAATCAGCAGTGAAAGGAATTAATAGTGGATTTGAAAACTCCAGACAGGGACCCTTGCTCACTCCCTACATGTCTCCTCACTGCATTCCCTGCATTGTCTCCCTCAGCCGCCGGCCTGGATGTGCAGGAGGCTTGGCTTCCTTCAAAGCCCAGTGACAAAGGAGGCCAAGCCTCTTGCCCGCTCTGCCGGCTCCCTGGGTCCAGCCTATGCTGCCATCTTTGTGGCTATGGGCACCACCATATTTGTGGCTATGGGTGTGGCCATCTTTGTCACAGAGTGATGGTTAATTTGCATATTACCCTTTTATTAGATAGGAGAGATGCTATAGTATAATGCAGACAGTCAGCCCTCCGCATTGTGAATTCCCAACAGCAGGTGGAAAATACTGTTTTCAATCCCTAGTTGGTTGAATTCTCAGAGGTAAAACCTGAGGATATGAAGGGCAGACCGTGTATTTACTTTTACAAAAGATATAGGTTTAAGTGGACTTCAAACCCATGTTACTCCAAACTCTGCCACCATAAAATAGAAGTGAACTATGTACAAAACTGAGTTATGACATAGGTGTGAATATAAGTATCAGTGAAAAAGCTCAATATTTAAAAATACAAGTTTTAGAAAATTATATTTATGTTATGAAAAAGCTATAGAAGAAATTTCAGTGAGTCTGCCCCTTTCACCATGATCTACAGATTTCTGGATTTCTCTCCCACAAATTTAGTCTGTATAAAATAACTAAATTCTTCTCTTATCTGCATATTTTTAAATCTAATAACACTAAGCTGCAGTATATTAATACATTTCTGTTAAATATTTTGTTAAGACAAAAAAATAAAATATTTAATTATTTAAAACACACAGTAAAATATTATAATGTTACAGGAACTATGTCTATGGAAGTTCTAATAATAACATTTATTTCTTGTCTTCTAGAAGTTTGCTCTTAGGAGGAACAAATAACTGTATTACAATGAAAGAAGCATAGTGTTGAAAATGAAGGGGAGAAATTAAATTCAAGACATATTAGGAAATTTTCAAAATGCTATAGTGTGGAAGACAAAGGTTAAAAATGTTATTAAGTCTGAAGCTTAGAACTGAATTATTGATCTCTGAGAAACGTACAAGGTGCCCCAAAAACATGTACTAGCATACACACTTTAACAGCTTATAGCTCAACTGATGTTTCTTTCTTTTCAGATAAACTAAGCTTTGAGCAAAGAAAATTCACCCTAAAATGCTACTAGAAGTTTGAAAAATGCAGTTGAAGTATAAACTCTGCCTTTATAATTATTCGCAGGATGTCCCTCCAAAAATGTAAACACACTTTACCAACTGATGAGTCACTGAATTCTCACTCCTTCTCAGATTTATTTGATTTGAAATAATGGGTGAAACCAGACTAAACTTTGAACAAAGAAAATTTATTCAATAGACTTTTTATGGGGATGCATAAAAGATAAAGTTTATGGTACAAAACTAGCAACAGTTGACAAATTGAGGGCATTCAAATACTGAACGAAACAATTCTTGATGTTTGTGATTCCACTGCTTTGAGTTATCAGCAGTGACTGGATCAGAACTATCATCAGTTTGCAGTCATTGACAAAAATAATTATTCATTTATATAGATTCTTTTAAATTTTGAACATGAACTCTATGTTAATTAACACTGACTTTATAATCATTCAAAGTGTGTATACATTTTTGGGGGATACTCTATAGTTTCATTTGAGTAGTTGGGATAAAAGTTCTAATGCAAGAGATTAAAGTAAAAGGATGGCAAGACAAAATAAAAATATTTTTAAAATATTGGTAAAGAGGTAAGGTCATGAAATAGTTGCTTGCAGGTTTGTTTAGAGTAAAGGAGAAGCTATTTTTATATTTTTTTATTTTTGGGTAAACTTGAGTATGTGCTTATAGACAGAAAATGAGCCAAGGTACAGCAAAGATTTAAACTTAATGAAGCATGGAATCACTTCTTTTACTGACAGAATGGTGCTGGATGTATGCTAAATAGTGTTCTCCTTAAAAGCAACTATAAATAAGAGAAAAAAGTAAGAAATACTTTAAAATAAATTGATCAGCTGCTAAGAAAAAAATGCAAACCTCCATAAATCAAAATAAGATGAAAGGATATCTGATATGTATTCAAATATATCAGTAACTCCACCCCAAAAGTATAAATGGACTTATCTTTACTATCGTGGTATTGGATAAAAGAAAATACATCTATAGCTAATTTAAAAAGCCACTTGGAAAGTATATAGATTTTAAAAGTTGAATATGACAGGATATAAAATTCAAAAAATTATTAAATTAAAAAATTAAAGTTATAATAGCAGCAACAACAGGTACTATCTGATCTTTATTTTTAAGTGAATTGGACATCCCACCTTCTAATTCTTTAAGTCAGACCCTCATATTATTCTTTACCACTTCTTCACTATACATCCAATAAATCACCAAGCGATGATGTGAAATATCTCTTAATTATTTCCACTTTCATCTTAATCTACAAAACTTCTTTATCAGTTAAGGAAGATAACTTACACAAATAACTGAAATTACATTCAACTGGTCTTCTTGCTCTCTGTGACTGTCCTTCGATGTTATATGCAACTAGAGGCCCAGTGCACGAAATTCATGCACAGGGACATTGGGCCTAAACCAGCAGTCATGTATTCCTCTCACAATCCGGGACTGCTGGCTCCTAACTGTTCACTTGCCTGCTGGCTTAATCACCCCCAAATGGTTCCCCTCCTGGCCTGGTCACTCCTTACTGCTCCCCTGCCAACCTGGTCACCCCACACAACCTGCTGTTCAGTCATTTGGTCTTCCCTCACTAACCCCCCTGCTGGCCTTGTTGCCCTAGGCTGCCTACTGGCCATTATTGTTACTGTGATGGCATCCTGGGAAATTTGCATATGCCTCTATTATTAGCATATATAAAGCCAAAGTAATCCTTATGTTGCAAACCTATTTAACACCCCTTTCAAATCCTCCTATACTTCCACCAATGGTTCCACTTTGGCAGCAGGTTAAATTCCAAGGTCACAAAATAACATATTGTATCAGCTCCTTCATTTTCCACACAGTACTAATCTTTGCAGACTCATCCCTTGATATATCTTCTTCCACAGCTTTTCTTTGAGGTATCATCATGTTGCATTTCAAATGAATGTTCTCTAAGGCTTTTTCCTCTATCTAGAACATTCTCTCCCTTTTCCCATCTCCATCCTCTTTTCATAACTTATTACTCTACATTTCTTTAACTAATCCCTGATTAATCTTCACATTTTAGCATAGGGATCCCTCCTACCAGAAAACTTGTCTGATGCTCTAAATACACTTAGGTGCATATTTATGCTACAATTTTACTTAGTAAATAGTATTATAATCACCTACCTGAAAGTCTGTATTTCCCCTCATATTATAAAGAATAAGACCAAGGAGATGTGT
Organism: Antrozous pallidus; assembly: GCA_027563665.1. Lineage (NCBI taxonomy): Eukaryota > Metazoa > Chordata > Mammalia > Chiroptera > Vespertilionidae > Antrozous > Antrozous pallidus. Next base: position 55,536,400 of record CM050519.1, on the reverse strand, counting down.
ATGTCATGTCAGCATTTAACCTCTGTGTATCTAACTCAATGCTAAACATAGTAATTGTTCAGCAACTTACAATGAAAACATTATTTACCTATATATATATATAAAAGGCTAATATGCAAAGTGTCCCCTCAGAAGTTCAACCAGGAGAATGGAATTTCAGTGGTTCGTTATGATGTGTGTTGACCACCGGGGGGGGGGGGCACGGAACATGGCAGGTGACCAGTGATGTCAGCAGGACACTGAGGGAGTGAGGGAAGGAGGAGGTGGTGAGGTGGGGGGAGAGAGCCATGCAGTGGTGGCATGAGGGTGGTGAGAGAAGGAGGAGGAAGGAAGGTGGGGGAAAGGAGGAGGTAGGGGTGCATAGGTGGTGAGGGAAGGAGGCAGAAGGTGGGGAGGCAGGGAGGTGGGGAACGTGATCAGCCCTGATTGCTGGTTAGGCCTAGGGACACTATCTGTGCACGAATTCATGCACCAGACCTCTTGTTGTATTGTAAAAGGCAATATGAGAAAAATCTCTGGAATGATAATGGAAAATTGAGTTTATTATCAAATAGTACTAAATGGATATAGTAGATATAATGTCACAATTCTGAATTAGTCCAAAGTTGGGGATAAAAGTTGGCTTAAAATCTTTCCTGATGTTGATCAAAAGGCAGAATGAGATAGATCCTAAACGGTGTCCCCTTAACATTATGATTTGTCTGTTTATTTCAGATCCTATCAAAAGTATAAGTCTAAACTTTTTCATTAGCCAAAACCAAACACTTAATGCACATTAAATGTACTTATTCTTATTATTTCACAATTATCTTATATAGATAAAAATGAGTTAAATAACTGGGTATCATTGTCTAGGACCTAAAATCTCCATGAAAAACAAGTTGGAAAACTTTTAATGAAGTGGAAGTAACCAATATACCTAAGTCAGAAAAGACACTTATAAAAATGATCTGACATTCTAAACACATGAGAGATTAATAAGAAAAAAATTTAAATTAAAACAACAAAACCTATTGTGCTATAGTATAACTTCCTTAGAAAATATTTGCATTCATATGCATTTTATATCCCATAGCTTCGCTGTGAAATTTAATTAAAAACAATGATAAACACAGTTCCTTGAGTCTACTGAGGATTCCAGCTTGAATCTTATTTCTGAAGCATTTTATTTTCCTAAAAAGCATGTATCACTAATGGTCATGTCTTCAGAGTTTGGTTTGATAAGAGACTATTTGTCTCATGGAAATAACTTCAGAAGGGCTAAATTTAGATGGAATGACAGAGACACGGTGACTCAGGACCTAGTCAATACACCAAGTGAATAAAATGAAAACTTCCCCTATGGTCCCAAATTTATTCTGGATGTCCATTTATTTCAGAGGAAACGCCAAGCAGAGTGCAACAATAAAACCATCTTCTGCACTACTGAAGTGTCAGTCTCCAACAAGATAACTGGAGGAACAAAAAAATAACATAAAAAGTACGAAGGCCAGATGACATACCAGATGGATTTTAGAGTAGAATAGGTCTAATAGACCTAGAGTAGAGTAGGTCCTCTTATTCTGTCCAGTTTGTGCTCCTTTATGCCAATAAATACAATGGAAGACTAGAATGAAAATTTCATCTAGTTTGTTTTCTCAGCAGTATTTGAAAAAAATTGCAGTGGTTTCTTTCTCTTTAACATGATCTTAGATTTTCTGTGAAGAAAGTACAAAGTCTGATTCCTCCACTCACCACCCAGACACACTCAGCAATGTCTGTGGAAAGATAATTGATTTCTTTTTGTTTATTTGATAAACTCAACACTTTAGCCAGGAGGATGTCAGACTTAAATGCAGTTTTATAGTCTCTTTGGAGGATACAGCTAGTCAAATATCATGTAGACTGAGTATCTGTCTGGCTCCTGAATGTCTTCAAACATGAAAATAAGTGCCCTGGTTGCAGATGTTTCTCCAAAGGAGCATTAAGTGTATTTCCTTCTCTCTCCCTTCATGTTAAAAGCAATTCTCGCCCCCCCCCCTCCTGGGGCATTGTACACTGCAGTCCAGGAGGTGAGGATGTGGAAGGTTGTGATATGTTTTTGGAAATAATAATATTCTGAAGATATTAAAAAAAATAAGATCTGAGACTCATTAGCAAATTATTGTAAACAGGATCCTAACAGAGCTTTTGTGATTCATTAAATATATTTGTTAAAGTTCTGAATTCTCACAATATTCACATTAAAAAGAGAAATTAAAAAACAAACAGGTGAGCCCTAGGTAGTTAGGCTCAGTGGATAGAGCATTGACCTGTGGATCAAAGGGTCCCAGGTTCCATTCCATTCAAGGGAACATACCTTGCTTGCAGGCTCCTTCCCTGGTTGAGGCTCCTACAGGAGGCAACCATTGATGTGCTTCTCTCATGTCAATGTTTCTCTCTGTCTTTCCCTCTCTCTTCCACTGTCCCCAAAGGTCAATGGAAAGATATCCTCCAGTGGGTATTAATAAAAATAAAATAAATAAAAAATAAATAAACATATAGGTGAAGCACTTGACTTTTCACATTGTGACTACAAAGTGGTTTATTATACTCAGAGCTACTATTCATGCCAAAAAAGTTCTATAGCCCTAACTGGCTTGGCTCATCAGATAGAGCGTCTGTCTGTCTGTGGACTGAAGGGTCTCGGGTTTGATTCAGGTCAAGGGCATTTTCCTGGATTGCAGGTTCCATCCCCAGTAGGGGGTGTGCAGGAGATAGCTGATCAATGATTCTCCCAGCATTGATGTTTCTATCTCTCTCCCTCTCCTTCTCCTGGTCTTCTCTGAAATCAATAAAAAATATATTAGAAAAAAGTTCTACAATCTGTGTGCTTTCTAAGTATTATTTGAATCATTAAATTTTCTTTTAATGTTATCACTAAACATGTATACAAAATATTTATAAGGTAAGAGCCAGTTTTTTAGAATTAAATAATCATCAGTATAATGACTTTAAGTTATACTGAATATATGTTGTTACAAATACTTGAATAAAAGTATAATTAAGAAAATATCTTCTCTTTAGATTTTCTAATATTGAGTTAAAACATATGTGTCATCTTCAGTATTTGGCACAGAATCTCTCAGCAATATTTCAGTGCTTTCAAAAGTAAATGATATTTTTTGAGGTACTAACTCGATGTAGTTACCAATGAGAGAGATGACTACACCTGAGTTTTAGTCCTGGGTCTACCAGCAGTTAGAAATGTGGCCTTGGTTTGCCTCTTCATGAGAACAATTAAGAAGATATTTTTTTGTGTGTTAGCCAAGATAAATATGAATACATTTATTCGAATGAAGGGGGGAATTAATAATATACTTTGAAAAAAAGTAGGTAAATTCTGTGTGAGAATACCAGCTAAGATACATTAGATATTTAAAAAATAAAATATTCTTTTTTGGACATTGTCATCTTTGATTTTATGACTATTTTGAGGGATCTCAGAGGCAGGATGCTATTTTAAAATAGATTTAGACTCACTAATGATGTATGTATTTTTCAAAATTGCCCCCCCCCAAAAAAAAGCCCCATAAAGAAAATTAAACATTATCTTCTGATTTCCAGACGTTTTGTGCACAACTCATAATTGTATTTGTATACACACACACACAGACACACACATTCACTCATACACACTAGAGGCCCAGTGCATGAAATTTGTGCACAAGGGTGCAGGGGTGGGGTTGCTCAGCCCAGCCTGCACCGTCTTCAATCTGGGACCCCTGGAGGGATGTCTGACTGCCCCTTTAGGCTTGATCCTGGTAGGATGGAGCCTCAATGGGCAGTCAGACATCCTTCTCACAATTCAGGACTGCTAGCTCCAAACTGCTCACCTGCCTGCCTCCTTGTTGCCCCTAACTGCTTCTGCCTGCCAGCCTGATCACCCCCTAATTACTACCCTGCCAGCCTAATTGATGTGTAACTGTTCCCCTGCCAGCCTGTTTGCACCCAACTTCCTTCCTCTGCTGGCCTGGTCATACTTAACAGCCTTTCCTACAGGCTTGATGGCCCACAACTGCCCTCCCTTGCAGGCCTGGAACCTCCCACTGTCCTCCCCTCTGGCTATCTTTTGGTGGCCATCTTATGTCCACATGGGGGAAACCTTCTTGTGTGTTGAAGTGATGGTCAATCTGCCTATTACTCTTTTATTAGATAGGATAGAGGCCTGGTGCATGGGGTGGGGACCAGCTGGTTTGCCCTGAAGAGTGTCCCAGGATCAGGGTGTGGGTTCCCTTGGGGTGAGGGGTGGTCTGGGCGAGGGACCTGTGGAGGTTTGCAGGCTGGTAATGCCCACCAGTGACCCAAGTGGAGGCCCTGGTATCTGGGATTAATCTATGTCTACAATTGAATCTTTGTAGCCTGGAGCTGAGCCAAGCTTTCTGCTTGCTCTGTGGTGACACCCATTTCTGTTTTAAACTTTGTGGCCTAGAGTGAAGGCTTAGGCTAGGGCTGCAGAAGTTTGGCTTCCTCCATCACCCCAGCAACCCTAGCCTCTTCTCTCTCCAGCTCTGTGGCTTTCACAATTCTGTTGGGATTATGTATCTTCTATTATTGAAACTTTGTAACATTGAGTAGAGGCCTAGGCCAGCAAGGGCAGGTGGAAAGCTTAGCTTCCTCTGTTGCTGCGGAATCCCAAGCCTTTCTCCTGCTCTCAGTGGTGGCAGCCATCTTGGTTAGGGTTTATTTGCATAATTTCCTCCTGATTGGCTGGTAGGCATGGCTGTGGGTGTGGCTTGATCTTAGGTATGGTCAGTTTGCATATTACTCTTTTATTAGATAGGATATAAAATAGGTGCCTCTTAGTAAAACCATTGTTATAAGACACCAATCATAAGATAATATAATTTACATAAATGTTATCCAGAAAGATTCAGATAAGTATTGATTTTACTGATATATGCAGTGGTCTGGAGAGTTTGGTTTATTATATTTTTAAATCTTCATTTAAAACTTTGGAAAAGGGACATCAAGGTTATAACAGCATTGTATGGTTGATTATGAAGGTCTTCTGTGACAATTTATTGTAAAAGAACAGTTAAAATGTGAATTTAATAATGATTTGCACAAAATATGGTAAAACAGCTGGATCCCTGCCTCCTTAAATCTAAGTAATGATTTGGAAACTGAGTTGTTATTTTTTTTTAATTTATGTCATCAAATATCATTAAACACCTAGATGCATGTGTTGTTGTGCCAGATCTTCTATCCATTACAGTGGACCATATGTTTTCACACCAGAAATACTGACTTTGCTAAGTTACAAAATTATCTACACACAATTTAATGACATCCAACTTACAAAAACACACAATAAGATGATGCGGATAAAAAATCAGCAATGATTAGTTATATGTATTTTACTCTTAATGGTCTCTTGAGTTTGACATAATACTCTAGCTAAGATTAAAAGTAGGCAGGAATGGGGGCAATTCTAGTGATTATTTTGTCTTCTATTCTTGAAAAAAAAGGTCATCTGAATTTATTTGAAGAAGTGGCTTTTTAAATATAGGCAGCAACTTGACAGAAGTTTTATTGTTGGTAGCAGGAAAGCTGGATAATGTCAATGGAGAGATTAGCAAAGATGTAGAATAAAAAATGCATTATTACAAAAGGATCACAATTCTCAAAAATAAAGATTTAAAAAATTCTACACAGAAATAAACTCAAAATGGATGAAAGTATTAAATGTGAGTTCTGAAACCAAAAAACTTCTACAAAAAATAGGTAGAGAAATATGTGACTTCAGTCTAATACCTTTTTAGATAGGTTCCCTCAAACAAGGGAAATGAAAGCAAAAATAAACAAAGGAGACACCGAAGGAAACCATCAATAAAACAAAAAGACAACCTACTGAATATATTTACAAATGACTAACCTATAAGAGGTTGATATCCAAAATGTATTAGGAACAAATACAACTAATAATACAATAAAAATGGGCAGAGGACAACAGACATTTCTCCAAAGAAGATACATATGGCCAACAGAGATATAAAAAGATGTTCAACAACACTGGTCATCAAAGAAATGCAACTCAAAACCACAATGAGATATCACTTCACACCAGTCAGTTGGCTATTACCGAAAACATGTTGAAGAGGATGTGGAGAAAAGGGAACACTTGATAACTATTGGGACAGCCACTATAGAAAACATTATGGAGATTTCTCAAAAAACTAAAAGTAGTACTACTACCTAGAAATTCCACTTATGCTTTTATCCAAAGAAAGTTAAACATTCATTTAAAAAGATATATGTACTCCTATGTTCATTGCAACATTATTTACCACCCTAGCAAACATATGGGAGCAAGCAACCAAGCAGCCTAGGTTTTCATTCATAGGTGAAGTGGCATGCACACACACACACACACACACACACACACACACACACACACTCACATACAAGTAGCCATAAAAAATGAAATCTTACCATTTGTAACAACATGGATGTGGAGCAGTAAGGTTACAGATGTGTTAATTTGATTGTGGTAATCATTTCACAATTATACATATATCAAATCATCCTGTCGTCCACTTTAAATATATACAGTTTTATTTAAAAACTAGAGGCCCTGTGAATGAATTTGTACATGGGTGGAGTCCAGTGGGCCTCCCCCCGACATGGGGTGGGGGTGCTGAGGGAGGGACCATGGATGATTGGCAAGCTGGTCCTGCCGCTGATCAGGGTGGGAGCTGATCTGGGATGGGGCAGGGTGGGAGGAAAGGCTATGGAAGGTTGGTCAGCCAGCCCTATCCCCTATTGGGGTGAGGGGTGCAATCAGGAGTGGAGTGGCTGGAGAAAGGGGCTGCAGGAGGTTGCCTGGCCTGCCCTGCCCCTTATTGAGATGGGGGGTGATTAGGGGCAGGGCTGACCAGGGGAGGGGCTGAAGAATGATCAGGGTGGTAGGGGGCCATTGTGAGTGGGGACATTTGAGGGGAGGGACTGTAGGAGGATGGCTGGCTGGCCCCATCCTCTGATTAGGCCAGTTTTCTGGCCACAGTGAGCATCATAGTGACTGGTCATTAGTCATTATGGTTATTATGGATGCTGGTTTTATATATATATAGGTCATAGCTCTCTTGACCAGTGTGGCTAAGTGGTTGAGTGTCGACCCATGAACGAGGAGGTCATGGTTTGACTCCCATCAGGGTACAGGCCTGAGTGATACCCCAGTGGGCATGCAGGAGGCAGCCAATTGATGTTTCTCTCATCACTGATGTTTCTATCTCTCTCTCCCTCTCCCTTCCTCTATTAAATCAATAAAAACACATTTCTTAAAATAAATAAATAAAAATCATACCTCAATAAAGCTGGGAAAAATTCTCTAATTGAGCAAAGTTAAACTGATTCAAGCATAAATATTTTTCTGTTAATCAACATATAGTGGTTTATTAAGGAGTCCCAAAGAGTTATTTAAAATATATATATATTCAAATAAATAAATAAATAAATAAATACATTTATTTTTTATGCTTTCAAATTTTAGTGTGAGTTGACTTCCAGGGCTCTGCCATGTAATTCTATTTTTTTTAGTATGACTTATGTTGCTTTAATTCAAGAAGGACATGTAAAAGAACAGTGCTAGGATATGTACCTAGGAAAAGGCTAATAGTGTGAGAAGAGAGTAACACTATACAATAAGAATACCCATTGAACAACAACAGCAAGATATGGACAAATGGATTTAGAAACCTATTTGAAATGGCTTACCAAATGAAGGCCTTAACAAACACAAGTGTTCAAGAAACACAAATGTTCAAGAAACAAAACAGTGGGCAGACAGTCAGACATCTACTGTCTGTTCCAGAGAGTAGCATGCACAATGTTAAATTTTCAATGAGCATGTGCGTTGAGATGAGACCTTATACATGATTTCTGAATTTTGGAGGAATTCTGAGTTTTAGGCATTTTGTGAGCAGAAAGAGGACCAAAATTTTGGAGCACCGTTTGGGTGAAATTATCAAATACCATGACTATAGTTCTGATAGCAGATTAGACAACCCTGAGGTAAGCAATGGGAAGAAGCCAAGGAAGGAGGTAAAGACATCAAATGGAAGGCTTTGTATAGAAAAGATAATTTGGTTCTTAGCATATGTACATCGTGTAATATCAATGCTCCTAATTTTTAACTGAATTAGAGTAATACTTCAGACTCACAGAATAATGAATGCTGTATTGCCCTAGCATACAAAATACTAATTCCTAACTCTTTGAGGACTGCTATCTGGTTTAACTGATTTTATATAAGAGGAAGAACTTTATTAGGTCACCACAGGTTTAATTGCCTTGTAGTATAGTTATTTGTAAAAAGAATAAAACTGGTTAGGAGATCTGGCAGGAGATTTATTAAAATTAACTATTTCTCTGCATTAGAGAAGTACACAGAGGCCATAATAGAAAAATGTCATGAATCATTTCTTTATGTACTAACAATTTCATGGTATTTAAGAAAAAAATGTGTTTTGTGGCTTTAGAATAAAAAGAACCAAGATGTAATTTGAAATTTACATAAGGAATACAGAGGCAGAAATGGGATTTGCACTAAAAAAATCAGCTTTTGTGAATAAGAAAATATTGCTTCTGTTCTCAGGGATTAGAAACAATAGAAGAAAATCGTAGCAGTGCATGTAAAGGCATGATACATCCTTGCTGCACTTAACTCAAGTTTCTCAAGATCACACTGAAATATCCTCATTTGCAAGAACATAAAATAAGGAATTTTCTTCTTCCTCTTCTAAGTCTTAAGCAGATGGCAGAGGGGAATATTTCCAATGCCACTAGAGGCTGAAAACAGTGTAATAGTAACTGAGCATCATTAGAACTAAGTAGGACCTCTAAGAAGTGCATTTGTTAACCAGATTTAAGCAATGGTAACTCAACTAACTTAGAGACTAAAGCTAAAGGCTTAAAGTCCTGCCGTGATTTATTGGTAAACTGTAAACAGTGATATAATTCCATGAACACGATCTCTTCATACTAAAATGAAAGCATATTAACTCCATGCACTTTCAGAAATTTGTAAGGATGAGTTGAAATACTATATGCATTATCATTTATAATTTCATTAGCTTACTAATGCACTCTCTTTGGTTATCAGTACCCTATGTGACATCACAAATCAGATTATTGAAGAACCTAGAAAAAAAGTGTAATTCTTTTATTCTATTTTATAAACCAAGTTATGAAATTCAATATTTTACTACAAAAGAGAAAGCCAAGTCATTCTCTCAAACCTGACACATTTCCTAATTCTCAGCTAATCAAGAGATGTTGATGAATAAGTTAATGGCTCAAGAAGAACAGAAAGAAAAAGAGCCTAGGGAATATAACTAGTGTGTGTGTGTGTGTGTGTGTGTGTGTGTGTGTGTGTGTGTGTGTGTGTGTGAGAGAGAGAGAGAGAGAGAGAGAGAGAGAGAGAGAGAGAGAGAACTCCAGAAGTAGCATGTTGTCTAAAGGACTGACATAAAAAATATTGAGAACTCAGGGGGATGCCAAGCCTTGCTGACTGATGTGGGAATGACCCTTCTGGGTTTCTGTCACCCTTGTTTCAGTGATAGGAACTTCCCTGTCCCTTTTATCCAAGAACACATCATGTTAAGGCAGATCTGTCATATTCCCAGCTGACGGTTTCGTATCTGCCCTGGTAGATGCACATATTGGGCACCCATAAAGGTCAGACTCAACTGAGTAAGCCTGAGATTGCCTGTTTTTCTCAGTCTTTCTCATTGGCTCTGCTTCATGTATTCATTTCTCCTGTTCACCCTGCACACTGACACTAAAGTGGCTGTTTAAAGTGTAAAAATTCATCATGACAACACATGGCTAAAAATGTACCTTTGCATTGGAGGCTTCCAGGCTTTTCACTATCAATCTGTAGCCTACTGTTATGAACATATTTCTCACTCTTCTCATATGCTATGCTCTCTGTGCATATGATGGTTACTTGCAAGTCTAAAAATACTGCATAGTCTTTTATTTCTCTGGATATTTGCATATGTTATACCTTCTGCATCAGTATCATTCACCCTCATCTATCTATGAGAATTAGCTCTTCATTTTAGATTTTCTTCAGACCCTACCTTATGATTTCTCTAACCATACTGTTTTCATGGCACATACTGAATACTGTTTGTCATGCTTGCCACCAGTCCCTCCTCCCATATTACAAGTAGAGGTTTTCAGTCCTTCACAGCATCTTCACAGGTTCAGAACAGGTCTCAGCACCCATTACCAGGTGATTAGCAATGTCATGGAATCTACACTTTACATAAAGCCTGTAACACTACGTCACTCACAAGGCACAAATTATATTGTATTCCTCAGAACTGTGCAACCCAGGCCACCTGTTTTTCCTATTCCTGTCACATAAGTTGGAAAGTACCTCATTCTACTCTATTATAAACATATGCATGCTGGCTTGTCTTCTTATCCAAACTGTGAACTTCTTTTAAAAAATAATAATTTATTGATTACAGAGAAGGTAGAGGGAGAAAGAGATAGAAACATCAATGATGAGAATCACTGCTTGGCTGCCTCCTGCACACCCGTTACGGGAGATAGAGTCTGAAACCCAGGCATGTGCCCTGACTGGGAACTGGACTGTGGCCTCCTGATTCATAAGTTGATGCTCAACCACTGAGCTACACTAGTCAGACTAGACTGTGAACTTCTTAAAGGCAAGCATGTTTTGCTTTGTAACCATAACACTAAAAATAGCAGGTTACACATAGAACACACACACACACACACACACACACACACACACACACACACACACTAATTAAAAGAGAGCAAACAATTTAGAAACATAATTAAGTCAATGTTGTTATTCTTAGATCCAAATAAGCTAATGCAAAAAATGTAAGAAACTTACATAAATTCTACCAGAGGCTTATTCTCTTTATAGTGTCCGAGCATGCGAAATACTAAGAGTGAGAGTTTTGCTTCAGAAAAAACAGTGCCCCATACATCCTCATATCTGATTAAGAGCATCTTTGAGGGGAAATTCACCAATATTTCTCAGGAGAAAGTTAAATATATCTATAATCCACTAAGAAAGAGTAGAAAGTATCTGTGTTAAAAGATAAGCCGTCGCTAGAGGAAGAACTATGTGCAGTTTTAATGGGTAAGTGCCCTAAAGGAATTCCTAAAAAGGCAGATATCTAAGACATCACAGTAAAGGAACAAAAATTCCACTTTCAGGAGATATAAAAAGAAGTAAGAATGAGAAAAATGTGAATGTAATATTTTCTTCTTTTAAAATCAGGTAGGTAACATTGACTTATTTTATAAATATAAATGTATTGTTTACATTTTACAAATAGGAAGATGCTGGTATCATTTGGCCCTAGTTCTTGATTACAGATTATATTTACATGCAAATATATCTGTGTTAAAATATAGAACAATAAAACTCTAAACCCAAGTCATCATTATCTCATGACTGGACTATTGCAGTAGCCTCCCAGCAGCCTTCCAGCTGGTCTCCTTTTTCTTCTTTTGATGCAGCAGGTGAGGGAGAGTCTGCTTGCCACTCAGCCAGAATGATGATTTTTAACCTTCCTCAGGGCCTGCCATTCCTCAGCTCAAAGGCCTCCATCAGTCCCCATCTCACTCAGAATAAGACCTGACTATGGTCTACATTAGTAAGCCTGTGTACCCTCAGCCTGTGGCTCTTATCTTTGATATTCTTTCCATCTCACTGCTGTATTCTAGCCATATTAGTCTTCTTGCTCTTTCTCCAATGTGGACGTCCACACCAGAAGTGAATGGTTGCCCTTTTCTCTGTCTAAAAGACTCTTCTGTCAGTTGTCCACATAACCCATTCCCTCACTTCAATGACCTCCATTGTTCATAGAACCCTGTTCTGCTTGATCACTATTTCCTGCAATTCACACTCCTGTTTTGCTTTTCTTCCTAGCATTAATACTGGAGGTACCTTTCCAATGCACCAGCTTCCATGTTTACTATATGTCTCCCGCACAAGAATACACATTCCATATGAACAGGAACTGGGCATGGCACCTTGCTGACTGCGTACCCCATACCTAGAACAATGTTGAGCATGTATACTTCCTTCATAAATAATTGCTGAAGTTCAAAACAATACATATCATTGGTATAGCTCTAAGTCTATGCATGTAATAAACAGCATTAAATAATGTTATGTGGAGCTTGGTTTGCAGTGAGAGTCAGTGGAGAGAAGGGACAGTTTTACCACAAACTTCATATGTTCAAAGAAACCTAATTGTCATATATTTACACTTAGCTGAAAATGTAATTGCAAAACCAATTTAACAACATCATTATTTACCAGAGGTGACATACTTTTAGAGCTAATTTTCCTTAGTAATTATCACCTAGAAATTTATATCATTTTGGAAATAAAATAATAATTATTTGTTTGGCTTTTATTTAGCCATGGATAGAAACAGGGAAGTCAGTGAGTGCTGTTGCTTTATGGTTGAAATGTTCACCTTTCTGGTTTTCATCCTGAGGTGAGCAGGCTAAATAATATAATCTCTTGAGAATTAAGTGCTATGTCACAAAGAGTAAAGTATCCCCTTCATCTTCATATTTGATACCCAACAACAAGTTTCAGAAGCACATGCTTCAGAATTAGGTGACATTGCTAGACTACTAAAATATTTCAAATATAGTTTATAGACTATAGACATTTTTGTATTTTTTTCTATGCAAAAGATATATTTTCTATGGAAATATATATTTTTCAACATGAAACAGTCTGTTTTCATATCCTGCATGTTGCCACTTCCTGCCATATTGATTATAGTACTTTTCATTTTTAATATTTTATATATAATTTCTATTTTCTTTGATTTGCTTATAGCACCTTTTCCTTGAACATACTGTCCTTAATAAAGGCTTCACACAGCAGGTGCTAGTCTACTTTAATACCACTTTAAATATGTATCTATCAATTTATTTACATGGCTACCTCACCTATAAACTGTGAGCTCCTGAGTTCTGGACTCAGCCTTAATCATCTAAATGTCCCAAGGACTTATTACAGTTGTTTAGAGTAGAAGACCTGTTTGTGGGGGAGGGGGAAGTTCTAAATTTCTCCACCTGTTAAAAAAAGGAGTCTATTGAATTATCTTATAATTATATATATGACTTTGGCATTGGGCCAGATAATTTCCAGTTGCTCTTCTTGGTCCACTCCACCCTTTTAACCCTGCTCTCTTCTCCTGAGGCTATCTATGTGAATAACAATTGGCTTCCATTTTCTAACCAGGTGCCGGAGTCCTTACTCTTGAACCCTCTAGCTTTGTCAGTTGTTAAGTGCATAGGTCCTTCTCTACTAGGGGCTGTACACCTGTGTACTGCCTGTGTACCCCAGGCAGTTGATGAAGAAGACACCAGGAGTTATAGGCATGTAGGAGAGTCTTTATTTGCAGACCATTGCTACAAAGATGCCATCAGCAACCGCACACTGGCTGGTCAACAACACATCTTTATACCAACTCAGACTAAAGAGGCTTCTTGCCAAATAGTGATATCACTATTTGGGTTATAGAAAGGTATACCCGCGTAGTGTACACAGTAAGATTGCTGTGTCCTTGCTTTTGCATGTTCATATGACAAATTGCCCTTGAACATCGGCATATTCTGGACAGGGCCCCCATACTCCAATTGGCCTTGAACATCTAGTGTACTCTGATTAGGGTATCCACATTGGGCCCTGTCCACACTTCAGAGATAGAAGAAAGCAAGTCCAGCACTTTTTCATCTGGATCCCTCCCTGGTAGTCACTTCAAGATGAAAGTGTCCTTCATGTAAAGAGGATAGCTCCTCTCAAGAAAGGCCCTTCCTTAGGACTGTCTCATTCTAGATCCCAGAAACCCCTCCACTAGCCTACTCAGGTCCAGACATTATAGTGGCTCTACAATCACTAGCACAAAATACTGCACTAATTCTTGTGTTTTTCCTATATCCTGTTCCTACCTTTGTAATAGGTCCTTAATAAATCTTCCCCAGGTATACTTATTTGTGTGACCTGTTTCCTGCCAATGCATTGACTAGCATAGGCATTTGGAGTTACCACTCATAATATCAAGTCTTTCTATCTTCTCTAATGTTGGTTAGTTGGTTATTCTGTATATATGCATAAATTCGTGCACTGGGGGAGGAAGGGGGTGGGGGTTCCCTTAGCCCTGCCTGTGCCCTCTTGCAGTCCAGGAACCCATGGGGAGCAGGCCTAAGTCATCAGTTGGACATCCTTAGAGCTGCTGCAGAGGTGGGAGAGGCTCCCGCCACAGCCTCTGGGCTTGCCAGCCATGAGCCCGGCTTCTGGCTACCACACTGCTGACCACCAGGGGGAAGTTCCTATGTTGAGCATCAGCCCCCTGGTGATCTGTATGCATTATAGCAACCAATCATTTGGTCAATTTGCATATTAGCCTTTTATTATATAGGATATGCAAACATATATTTATTATATATTTGTCAAGTTTATTTGTGTTTATACCTATATTATAGGTAATTATTATAATGCAAAATGCTATTCCTAAGGAAACAAGTACTATCTCAGTGTGCAACTTAATAGAGAATAACAATCACAGTTTCTACAATGGATAATTATTCTTCAACTACAACTGCCAGCCTTTGCAAAATATCAGTATGTTTTAGATTTGTGCTTAGCCAGAAATTTGGCTCAAAATAGGCCATTTCAACCAAAGGACTTGTATGCATGCATACTAACATAACCAAAGAACACAGACACTGGGGTGGTAGGGGCTTGCCCAGGGTGGAAATGGCTGGGAGGGGGAGGGTCAAATGGGGAAAAAGAATACATATGTAAAACTTTAGACAATAAAAAAATAGGCCATTCCATTTTTGAGATGCACTTTTTCATGCTTTAATGTTTAACCTGTCACCCTTCTTCCATTAGAATTTCACCGATTTGCCCATGGCACTTCTACCTTGAACATACTGTCCTTAACAAGTGTTGTACAAAGCAGTTACATTTCTACTTAAAAATGTATGAAGTTATCCAAAGTGAGTAATGAAAGTGACAGAGGTCTCTTTCACCTCTGTAATAAATTCCTGTCCTTCATATTTGTAGAATGTTGTTGAAATGTGTGTTTGCTTCATTATTTGAGAATATTCAATTTTACTATAAAAGAAAAATAAACAGGAGTGATGAAACTCATAGGAAGTTCAGCATAGATAGTGAAAAAGCTAGTAGCTTATGAGAGAAATATAACAGGATGTGCTAAGTACAGATATGGATAAGCAAGTAGCTTGTGACATATAGGCAGAGTAGAAATCACATACATTGAGCTGGCTTTAATATATTTTGAGGTTAAAGGATGGAGTATATTTTCTGATAGCAAATGATTTAAACTATGCTTTCCAATCACATAGAGATTCATTAAATTACTTGAGGCCCAGTGCATGAAATTTGTGCACTCAGGGGTATGGGTGGGGGGATCTCTCATCCCAGCGTGTGCCCTCTCATAGTCCAGGAGCCTTTAGGGGACATTCTTAGTACTGTGGTGGTAGTGGGAGCCACTGCACCCACTAGCTGTGAGCTTGGCTGCTGGATGAGTAGGGCTTCCCCTGTGGGACCCACTGACCACCAAGGGGAAGCTCCTACATTGAGCATCTGCCTCCTGGTGGTCAGTGTACATCATAGTAACCAGACATTTCACTGGTTGATTTGCATATTAGCTTTTTATTATATGTGATATTTTACTTGGTCCAATTTTTCTTAGAATTGCAAGGATATTCACTTTTAACACCTAATTTTCAAGCTCTGACATCAAAGAGAGATAGTTAAGGAATGTTCTTTTGCCTTAGTGCTGGGCACCTTGCATGGCAGAAGTGCCACACAGCTTCTCATTTGTAAAAACCCATGCATTTACAGGGAGCTTATTTCAGTAACAAGGTACAAAAATTCTTTCAATTTAAATTATCTTCAAACTGAGAGCTAAACTTTAAAATGTCTTAATGAAGAAAAACCCATGTGACCACCCCGTCTATTTGGAGGTGCTGTCAGGCTTCCAATGCCCCCTTCAATTTACATTTCTAATGCTTGTCTGGCAGAAACAGATCACTGCATGACTTTTGCTGGAGGAAAGAAGTAAGAGATTTTTGTAAGGTACACATCTCTGGAGGTTTGAAGTTAAAATTTAATCTTATATAGAGAATTGGCTTTATACATATTCTGACTGAAATTAAAATGAATATTGGATATTTCTAAGGGGATCTTATGAAACAATGCCAGTGGAAAATTTAAAAACACACATACACTTCTATAGCTAAAATGGCATGGGGATCATGTAGCTGAGTAAGCTGTCAAATCCATCAGCCTGATTGGCTTTCATTTTAAATGCTTTTGGTCCTACACAATTGTATCTGGGGAGTGCATACTGTGTGTGTCAACTCTCCTTTCTTGCATTTGAATGTTTTCTCTTCAATCCAGCCTGAACCTGGATATGAGAGCAAGACTGAATATAGCCTGTAGTTAAATGTGAAATGGAGTAAAATATAAAATGCAGATTGACAAGAGATACTTCTGTGTAAGTCAAAAGAAACAGCATGAGATAAATACGGAGTAGGGCTGAGAGGGCTTGGTGTGAGGGGTTATAGGAGTGGCTAAGAGACTTTGGAGGATGTCTGAAAGAGAGGAAGATAATGGGATTCAATTTATATTAGTTTCCCAGGGATGCCATAACAAATTACACACACCTGGTGACTTAAAACATGAAATGTTTTCTCTCACAGTTCTGGAGGCCAGATGTCTGAAATCAAGATGTTGGCACAGCCACATTCCCTATGAAGACTCATGGGATAATCCTTCCTCCTCTTCCAGTTCCTGGTGGCTGAAAGCGTTCCTTGACTTGTGTCTGTCTAAACTCTACTCTCTGCCTCCATCCTCACAAGGCCTTGTTCCCAGATGTGTCTGGGTCACAACTCCCCCTTTCCTTCCTCTTATAAGGATAGCAGCTGGACTGAGAGACCACCCTAAATCTAGGCTGGTCTCATCTAGAGATACTTAACTTAATTACATCTGAAAAGACAGCCTTTCAAAATAAGGTCAACTCCGCAGTTACCCAGGTTTAAGATGTGAACATATCTCTTCATGGGCCACTACTCAATCCATTACACCATTACAGAAAGAGACAGGACAGAGGAACCAATTGTCCAAAAACTTGCCAAAGAGGAAGCAGAGGAATTAACAAAGGTGGGGACTATTTTTCAGGGCAAACCTCAAGAAGTTCCAAGTTCCATGTAAGCTTGTAAGTAGAGCAAGATCAGGAAGTGGAAGAAAAATTGGGGAAATAATAGAAGTTCTATAAATCGACAGCTATGTCGCTTTTTCCAACTCCCCTGGTCTCTTCCCTCCTTTCTGCCTCATCTAAGATAAAACCTGACATCAGTGACTTTCATTCCTGATATCTTGCCACTGAAGACCAGAAAATAACACTCTCAATAAACTTTCTTCCCGAGGTGGGTTCATCTTCTGCGCCAGTGGTGAGCAAACTCATTAGTCAACAGAGCCAAATATCAACAGTACAATGATTGACATTTCTTTTGAGAGCCAAATTTTTTAAACTTAAATTTCTTCTAATGCCACTTCTTCAAAATAGACTCGCCCAGGCTGTAGTATTTTGTGGAAGAACCACACTCAAAGGGCCAAAGAGCCCCAAGTGGCTTGCGAGCCGCAGTTTGCCGACCATGGTTCTGAGCTATTATTTTTTAGCATTTTAGAGGAATCTCAGCTGCTTGTCTTGTGAGTTTCTTAAAGTAGTGTTGACCTGCCTGTCCACATATATATTTCAGAACCAAACATCTTACTCAGTAAAGATCTATTGTGGAAGAAATTATCCACAAGTGAAACAAAATCTCATATAAGCTTCCTGGGGCCATCCATCCAGTGCACACATGTGAATAAAAATAGACATCCAAGAATCATCAGACAGATTGGAAAACAAAAGGTCAATATGGAAGAAAAACGTCAATTGTTATGATAATTCACATCAATTATGATAATTTATAATACTTAAATGGCACTTACTATGTGCTTGACTCAATAAAAGTCAAGTTAAATTAAAACAAACTTTAAAAAATTCAGATTACTATCTAAAGAAAGATTTGAAGGAGCTAGTATCTCAGTTTACCCTATCTGTAAA
Source organism: Antrozous pallidus (assembly GCA_027563665.1). Taxonomy (NCBI): domain Eukaryota; kingdom Metazoa; phylum Chordata; class Mammalia; order Chiroptera; family Vespertilionidae; genus Antrozous; species Antrozous pallidus. The sequence goes on along the minus strand of CM050519.1, from coordinate 55,518,215 downwards.
ATAGTGTTATAGGATTGGGTTAATATATGGAAGCACTTCACATTATATTTTAGCATGGTTGTGTCCAAAGAGCAACTGTCATCCAGAATTTAAATAATAAATGTCATTTTCTTGACAAATGGTCCTTCCATTATCTATATTACTCTGAGTCAAAACAGGAGACCAACACCGACACCACGTGGTATTTTAAACAGGGGAAGCCTTACTATAAAGAACTATTGAGTAATGAGAGGATACTAACTATAAGCTGCAATGAGAAAAGCAGTAAGTGCCCTAGATTTGAGGGAGAATGCCCAGGAAAGGCAAAGCCATGGAAGCCTCCCCATGGCTCAGCTTTAGACCTTGTCGGAGAAGGGATGGTTGCAGTCCAATAGATGCCTGAGCGGTTCATTAGTTTTTCCACATTCACGAGGCAAGAAAGAAGCACCCTCCGGGGAGCAGGCAAACTGTAGCTAGTTGGCAAGTAGACTGAAGGAGTTGGTGCATTGGTGATAACCTTGGGAGGGCAGTGGGAAGATGACCAGGCTGGGCTGGGACTCATAGCTGGAAGAAAGCATCATCAGATGTCCTCACATCTGCACTGGTAACCAAGGGCACAGCAGCTGGAAGCAGGTAGAGAAGCCCTCCTCCTCCTGCAGTGTCACTACAGGGCCCTCTATAGAGACATGTAACATTGTGCTCCCTGTGGAGAGAAGCACTTAAAGGAAACCATCCATTATCACAGAGCAGGTATTGAGAGTGGATTAAAAGCTGAGAGACAAAATGAAAATTATAATAGAATCTAAGAAATTGCATTAAAAATGATTACATAATTTGAAATCAGCTGTTTTCTTGTACCTGAGTAGGACAATGAGGGAATTATCAAATGTTCTGAATAATTTGTTTTATTTTCTTATTACTAGACTATTGATTTGATAGGTAACATTTATTTTAGTTCCAGGTACACTTAAAAGCAGTTCAGATGTGCTAATGTACTCAATGCTCACTATAAAGCTTTGAATTAGATACCATTATTATTCATACTAGAGGAAACTGGCATACTCTATTGACCTTAATTTGGAAGCTGACCAATAGCCACAGTCTTTATAGTTACTTCTGGAAAGAAAAAGACAAAGTTAAGTGTTCTGCTTAAACAAATATCATGATAATTTTGACAAAATCACACCTCTATACACATATAAATGGTCTTATAAAACAAACAGCAGTTATTGGCAAAATTTAATTGACCATCAAATCTAATTATTTTTATTTTTTATTTAGAAAAGTGGAAAGTTTTCTAGAAACACTAGTTGTGCTTTACCACTTCAGAGAGGTCAATATCTTATATATGCAAATCGACCAAATAGTGGAATGACCTGTCACTAAGATGCCCACTAACCATCAGGGGACAGATGATCAATGCAAGAGCTGTCCCCTGGTGGTCAGTGTATTCCCCACAGAGGGAGCACCACTTAGCCAGAAGCTAGGCTCAAGACTGGTGAGCATAGGGGTGGTGGCGGGAGCTTCTCCCGCATCTGCTGTAGGCAGGTGGTAAGGGACATGGGGTTCCAGACTGTGAGACCCCCAAACTGCAAGAGGGATGTCTGATTGCTGGCTTAGGCCCAATGTCCCTGGGAGGTCCCGGACTGCAAGAGGGTGCAGGTCGGGCTGAGGAGACCTGCCCCCGACCAGGTGCACAAATCTCATGCACTGGGCCTCTAGTCTAAATATATAATACTTTTATATTAGCTTACTTTTTTTTTTCTTTTTGCAAGAACTACAGAGGTAAATTAGTTCCTTGCTAGGATGGTAGACATTCAAAATGCTTACTTCTACAGCAATACTTAACTGTTCAAAATTATAGCCTGTGATCAATGCTTCGTAATTTCTTCTGCAGTTTTAGTCTCTGCTATTACAGTTGCTAAATAACAATTTATCAGTAATGTTATTTTACCTAGAGGAAGTGGATTTATATCTCGAGGTAATTTGACATAACTAGTAGCTCATAGTTTTATACATATTTCAAGTAATACTGATATATCTTGAAATCCTGAATGTTCCTAAGTAATTTTTTCCATATTTAGGTTTGCAATGAAATTTCATATTTACATTTAAGTTTGGATTTATTTCATGATTGAAAACTTTATACTACTAAAAAGATGAAGAGCACTGATCTCCTTGGTTCAGATCCAGGGTCCTCTTTTTACTTCCTGTTTGAATTGTCCTGTTCAAGTCATTTAACGCTTGCTTTCCCATGTTTTCTCTGCTAGGAAATATCCATAATTGCTGTCTCTCCTCCAGGGTTGTTGTGAGGGTTGGATTGGAATCATGCCTATGGTACCAATTTATGAACTGTGAGACAGTACTCTAATTGTCCTCCTGGGATCTTTACTTCAGCTTATCTGCTCCTCCCTCATTTTTGAAAATGGACAAAACTGGCCCCCTTCCAAATGATGTCTGCAGCAACTTATTGCATACTTCCTAAAGGGAATGCTTAAGGCTGAGTGTCTCCCAAATCTGAACACAGAAGATTAAACAGAGATTGAAAAAAGAGCCTGAAACCTGGAATCAAACTTGGGGAAAATGTGGAGCAGTCATCCCAGTGCTGAGGTTTCGGACAATTTGCTCTTGCTCTGAGCTTTAGTTTCCACATTAGAAAACTGGAGTTAATATTTTAACTCACAACTTTGCATAGCTGTTGTGAAGATCGGCTCTAGATATGTAGGTGGAAGTGCTGTACAAATAATAAAAATTGGCATAAATTATAAAAATAATGTTAGGTGGCATAATTATAGATGATAATTCATTTCAGATTCTTTCTTTTGAATAATTATGACCTGCTGTGTTGATTTTACATGGTTTTCTTCTGTGTCCAATTTTTTAATCCATTTTTTGAACTTAATTTTACCTTTCCCCACATCTAAACATATAACGAGGCTCCTATGTATTAGTTAAGTGAAAGTCAGTTATATTGACTAAGGGAAATGAAATATTTAAACAGAAATAAGACAATCTGTTTATACTTGGATTATAAAACAATATTTGCTAAAATATTTTCAGTTGAATAATCTTTTCTATATGTTACTAAAATGTTTCATAAGAAGCAAATGAAGTTCTTCATGCCCAAGAAAATAAATTTAAAGATCTACTCAGTAAATCAAAAAGAAAAACTCATTTCAAATCTCAATGGGCATGATCAGAATAATATTAAAAATGTTAATTTGCAATTGATAATGATCTATGCTGAATGATTTCTTTCCAGTTTGGGAGCTATTTTCAATTGTATCTGAATTTCATGAGAAATTATAGGAAATATGTGCTCTACACTGTGTTAACTCTGGAGACTTAAAATATGATCTTATCATTTCATTTTTTGCTTGCAATTTTACAGCTTACTATAATCCTGCTCTTCTTTTCTGATTTTCAAATATCACCTGCATCAAGCAATATATAAAACATTATCTTCCTTTGAATGCATATGGTGGAAATTGTTCAAGCAGATGGTTATCTAGTCGTTAGTAACAGAGGATCCATTGTTGGTCCAATTGTACTGAAATGGAGTACAATTTAGTAGCTCTAATGAAGAGAAGAATTGAATTGTAGTCTGAACTGTTGTTCTACACTTAATCAAAAAGAAATTCCTTGCAACAAATTGGTTAGTGATTTTTTTTCCAATTTCAATTATAATAGACATATGCAAAGCATTATTTGTATTGGTAATAAATATTAGTAGTAACTTGAATATTTCTTTTCTAACTTCTGACTTATTTTCCCTTTCATTGTCATTCATTTAAATTAGTTGGACCCCAATAAAGCTGGGAAAATAATTAGTTAGGCTCAACTAAGAAATGCTAAAAAGCCAGTGCATCAGTTTTATTTGCTATTGGTAACAAAACTACCACAAAAACAAACAAAAAAACTTACTGAGTAAACATAATAGCTAATTTAATATTTTATCATTCTGTACTTCACAATTCCAACCAACACAGGCCTTACAAGGCTAAAATAAAGATGTCAGCTGTGCTATGTTGACTTCAGGAGGTGCTAGAAAAAAAATTATTCCCTTGCCTTTTCAGTTTACAGAGGCTGTCCCATGCTTTGGCTCCTGGGTCTTTTCTTCCAGCAGTTAGGCATCACATGGCATTCTTACTCCTTACGATTTAATCATCCTGTGGTTGCCACTAGGTCCACCCAGTTAATATTGCATTATCTCCTTATTTGACAGCATTCATTCTATCTGCAACATTAATTTCCTATTTTTTCATGTAACCTAACATATTCATAGTTTTTAGGGACTACGATATAGACATCTTTGGGGAGGGAGCATTATTCAGTCCATCACAACCAACAGCTATAATCACCCATGAAAACTGTGTCTAAATAGCTTGCTACAGTATCAATTCTATAATAAAACTGATAAATTCCATGTACCTAAAAATGCTGAAGACTAGCACAAAGATGATGGCTTTTTTGTCCATGAGTTGAGCCAAAAAAATCTAAAAAATTAAAAAATATATATATATCATCAAATATTGAAAATATGCTGGCCTAGGGAAATTTTTAGCACTGGGAATAAGATTAAAAGGGTTGGTTTTCATACAGCCTTTAAGGCAATGACAGCGTCCATTACATGTGTAGGCAAAGACCTCTCAGCCTTTCAAATAAAAGGCAGCTATGTATCAAAGTTTTATCAACTCCTATGACAGCTATCTTTGCAGTGGTATCAAGGACTTCCCAAAAATGTTGCTAATATAGTAGATTTTAAAGATCAGTCATGGAGAATTTCAATGTGTCATTAATACTTGTTATATATCATAGTCTCATATAGTTCAATGGTTTAAACAATTTAAAAAGCAAAAAATCTTCTTTTACAAAAAAAAGTTTTTAAGCAGAATAAATTTGACAACTGTGGTAATCTCTTTGATATTGTTTACATATTTCTATTTTTTGCATCATGATTAGTTTTTGAAATTTCTATTTAGGAATTTGGAAGGTGGACACAAAATGCATCCATACAACTAACAAATAAATGTTGCACTTTGCAGGTCTTGGAAATAATGTACATTGGTATATTTATGAATTTTTATTTTCTCTGTTACCACAGAAGATCAAACCATAACACTATGTCAGATTACCATAAAAATCACGGAAGAGTTGAAATGCATTCAAGCACAATTCCATTTATTTGAGAATTTTGCCAGACTGACTTTCAAATATAATAGTCTTTTCAAGGGCCATGATCAATACTTTTGTAACTTTCAACTCTCTTGGGTCCCTGAAAATCCACGGGCCAAAATTTAATCAATTGGCAGCATCAGCTTTTTTTCAATATTCTTTTGTTCAACCTCCTGGTCTATATTCTTGATTCCTTCAGCTTAAAGAAAATCAAAAAGAAGTCTGAGAAATTGGAAACAACATTCTCTTAATTCAAGTTCTGTATGCCTCCAAACATTTCTATTTTAACTCCCGACATGATGGGGTGCTGCTGATTCCTAAGTTGATAACTTCTCATAAATTCCGAACATAGGATCCTCTTCCCGCTCAACTGCTATTAAATTCTGTCCATAAAATCAGTTTTTCTATAGTGAATAGGACCATTAGTTGTCTGAGTAAAACCTTTCTTATGGTCTCTATTTTATATTTAATCTAGATTAAATTGCAACATATCCTACACTCAAGTAGATCTCTGTTTCTGTTAGTTGACTTTTAGCTATTCCCTAATGAGTTTGTATTTATTACTGAAATTATGTAATTGAATTATTAAATGACTTCACAGAAAGAAATTTGGCTTATTAGAAATAAACTATATTGAATACTTTGAAAGTCTATTGAAGTGTAATTACCAAAAATCTTATGTCAAATTAGGAAAGTAGAGACAATTAAACAAAAAGGATAAAATCTGCACTCAGATTGCTTTAAAGCAGGGGTGGGGAACCTCTGTCCTGCCAAAGGCCATTTGGATCTTTATAACGTCATTCACAGGCCATACAAAATTATCAACTTAAAAATTAGCCTGCTATATTCAGTTAAAAATTTAATTAATTTACCCCTAATGCCTTGGCAGGGCCAGAATAAATGATTTCCTGGGCCTTATACAGCCCTTCAGCTGGACATCCCCCAACCCTGCTTTAAAAGCAACCCTGAACTTTCCCTGACAGAACTTAGAAAATCAATGGTATTTTCATATAAGATGAAAACAAAATATAAATAGCAGCAGGCCAGTTCTGAAAAAAAAATGGGGTGGAGAGGCTTGCCAAAAGTTTGACAAATGAATGTGCATTTCTACATATTTAACTGAAATAAAATAATCCATGCTTTTAAAATTTTTACAACTCTGTACTTTAACCAAGTTTTTCAATTAACTAATAAATACCTTAGTGACCTAGTTTGTGCTAAAGACTTTACAGAAACTTATTAACCCCAAATATATATATTTCAGAGACAAAGGGAGAGGGGGAGAGAGATAGAAACATCAATGATAAGAGAGAATCCATGCTTGGCTGCCTCCAGCACACCCCCTACTGGGGATTAGTCAGCAACCAGGGTACTTGCCCTGAATCAACCTTGACTTCAACCACTGAGCCAGGCCAGCTTGACAACTCTTAATTTTTAAATGATCACTGTAACCACAAAATACTGAGAAGGGTAGCCCACTAATTTGTACCACTAAAGAAAAGAGCTGTGTATTTAAAGTCAGCCATGGCGTGAAACTGTGCCCTTGAAGTTAGCTGGCTACTTTATATTTGCATGATCCTGGACAAAAAGTCTTAACAACTCAGATTCAGTTTCTTTCATAAAAAAAATAATAAGATTTTATAATTCTAATCTTAAGGAAATCAAATAAATAAATATATGTGAAAATGTTTGGCACTAAATTAACATTAATTTCTCTTTCATTAACTGAAATATATGCATTTGCTTTAGAAGGTTTATGTAGAAATGTGTAGATTTTCTTCAAGATCTTTTTTTCCTTAAATTTTTGTCTATGAACAAAATATTTCAGGGAAACTATCTGGTTAATTTGTGAATATTCCATAGGGGCTTGTGGACGCACAATGTTTTATGAGTCTTAAAAAAGAAATATGTACATTTCTTCCTTACTGAGAGAGCCCTGCTTTTCTGGCTTACATATGAATGCAAGAACACTGTAAGAAGTGTCATGCCTTATGTAACAGGGTATTTAATGCCATTCTCCCATTGACTTTTCTAGGGTAAAATTTATTTGATGATTGTCTCCTATTCTTTACTAGGATGAAGAAAAACAAAACTTTTATTTGTATTGAAATCAATTTGGTTGGAAGTAAATCAGCCTCAATTAATAGTACTGGCCACACTGCATTGAAACAAACACAAAAGATACAGACAAATCTATTTAATATCTGGATGCACACTATGCTAGAGAATAAAGAAAGTTAATGAAAAGCTGTAATTGTGTGATTTCATTATTTAGGACACTGGTGACTAAGCTTGGCTCCTTTGTTCCACAAATGGATACACGTAAACCTAGTCACACAGGAGAATAGACTGCTTTGGCTCCAAAATGAATTATTACCTCCTAAGCGGTCATTTGAACCTTTTGCACCTAGAAAGCATCTTTCTGCACATGTTTAAAGCCTATTTATACAAATACTTTTATTTAAAAGATATTTCTCCAGAGAATTATTTCTCCTTAAGTACTTGGCAATAATACAATAAAAAGTCAAGGCTTTTTAAAAATAGTTTGGGTGTATGTCAATTCCTCTTATTTTCATCATTAGTAAATAAAGGGTGCTATGGAAAATTGATGAACAGTTAAGTGCTTGATGAAAATGACCATCCTGCACATTTTTCCTTATAGCTAGGTTTCTAGAATCACAAGAGATATATTGCATTAGCAGATGAAAGTGGTCAGAATAAAGTAAGACTGCAATAAGACTAATTTATTTAAGAACTAAAATAAAATGGTATTATCAGAGAAAAATTGCCTTTCCCTTATTAACTCGATCAATAAAACATACAATGGATATCATCATTATTAGAATAAATCAGAAGCCTGGTACATGAAATTCATGCATGGGAGCGGGGGGTGTCCCTCAGTACAGCCTGCACCCTCTCCAATCTGGGACCCCTCAAGGGATGTCTGACTGCCCGTTTAGGCCTGATCCTACCAGGACTGCTGGCTCCCAACTGCTTGCCTGCCTGCTTTCCTGATTGCCCCTAACCACTTCTGCTGGCCAGCCTGATCACCCCCTAACCATTCCCCTGCTAGCCTGATTGATGCCTAACTCCTCCCCTGCCAGCCTGAGTGCCCCTAACTGCCTTCCCCTACAGGGCTGGTTCCCCCCCCCCCCCGCCCAACTGCTCTCTCCTGCAGGCATGGTCCCACCAACTACTCTTCCCTGCAGGCCTGGATCCCCCCAACTTCCCTCCTCTGCCACTCCGGTCACCCCTAATTGTCCTCCTCTGCAGGCTTGATTGCCCCCAACTGCCATTCCTTGCAGGCCTGCTCTCCCAAATGCCCTCCCCTGCTGGCCATCTTGTGGTAGCCATCTTATGTCCACATGGGGCAGCCATCTTAGACCACATGGGGACAGCCATCTTGTGTGTTGGAATGATTGTCAATTTGCATGTTACTCTTTTATTAGATAGGATAGAAGGCTGGTACATGGGTGGGGGCTAGCTGATTTTCCCTGAAGGGTGTCCTGGATCAGGGTAGGGGTTCATTTGGGGCGTAGGACAGCCTGGGTGAGGGGCCTGAGGTGATTTTTCAGACTGGCCATGCCCCCCAGTGCCCCAAGCAGAGGCCGTGATATCTGGGATTTATTTATCTTCTATAATTGAAACTTTGCAGCCTTGAGCAGAGGCCAGGGCCAGCCAGGTAGGCAGGAAGCTTGGCTTCCTCCATCACAGGGGCAACCAAAGCCTCCTGCTTGCTCAAGCTCTGTGGCTGTCACCATATTCGATGGATTAATTTGCATACTCACTCCTGATTGGCTTGTGGGCATAGTGAAGGTATGGTCAATTTACATGTTTCTCTTTTATTAGATAGTATAACTTAAACCTATTTACCACTTCATAATAAATCATAAATTTTAACCTAAAATGAGATATAGAATATATTCAGTTTCTTACTTTGTACAAGTTGAAGAGACATTGCATTAATCAAGTCTTTTCTCAATATAAAATATATTTCATACAAGTTAATATTAAACAGAAAATTACATTTAAGTAAATGAGGTAAATTAAAATAAAACGAATTGATGTTTACTAGTTCATTTTATGTTTTGTCCTTTATCATTTTTCTTTTAAAAACCATTAGCTGCAAAGCTTAGATAGAAAAATTAAAACTAAAATAGTCCTTTGGGGGGAGGGGCCCTTTTGGAAACAATGTTCAGTGTGAGAAGTTGATTTTTTATTTGACATGAGACTATTATATTGAAATTTAAACTCTAAAAAGCTAAGAGATAAGATAAACTTCATAGATAAAATACAGAATATAAACTGCTCAAACCTCATGCTATTATTATTAGCTCTATTCTTAAATTTTAAGAATTTAAGGCAATTATAGAAAATGACATTAATGGGTACCTGCCAATCAACAGAGTAGGGCAGGTGAATTTGGTATTTAGAGATCTTTTATGTTTTTCCTGCTACAGTCCAGTACTATTGATTGGTCATCAGTAAACTGTCTCACAGTTTGATGCATCACTTGTATTTTTCTACCTTGCTAAGGTAAATAGTATGATGATCTCCCAGTCAGACATATGTTTTATTTTTACACAGCAGCAGTCCTGAGACTATTCTCTAAATAATTCCTCATAAAATAAATATTTTGGTGTTAAGTGCAACGCTATTTTTAGTAGCTGAGAAAAAACAAATTAGACAGGAAAATTCTATCCACACACTCTAACAGGACCCCAGCTCAGAAGCATTGTCCCATGATTTTTGCTGAGGTCAATAAAAACAATTAAAATGGCCTCTGCCTCGTATGTGTTTCCAGATCCTGCCATTTCAAACAAGAGGAAAGACTGGAAACGTCCTGGATTGGGCTGTAGCAGGAATGATTGAGTTTAAGATTGGCTGTCATGCTGAATTAGGTGGTGAACAGCGGGGAGATGAGTTGTCTAGTATGAATCTGCGACATCACTGGCCCTCTGTATTATTAGTGCCTAGGAATGAAAGCATCACTCCTAGATGAGCAGATTAGGGACAGCTTCACCTTATTTTCCATAGGAAATCTGTCTTCCATTACAGATTCAGAAATTTAAAATGATTCTCTTGGGGGCTAGGAAATGCCATCCTTTTCCAGAGTAGAGGGCAGGTGTGTCCATTTTTTACTGAGCATTCAATTCAGAAAGGAAAAGGCCACCCCCCTCAGTGAGTACAGATGTTAGAAAGTAGAAACTACACAGAGATCCTATCCTGAGAGGCATGCCGCAAAAGACATAGGAGCAGGCAGTATCTTCAGTACCAAAGTAGGATTCCAAGTTCCTTAATGTATGTCAGATAAAACAAAGCCTAAATTATAGAGTTAAATATTTTGTAATTCATATCACAATATTGGAAGAATACTGCTTTCATTGCTTGGCTAATTATCCATGGCGTTAACATGGATAATAACTTTCTCATCTGGTAAAGTAATAGGGCAATCTAGGAAGCCTACTTAAAGCAATCACATCTTTTCAACAAATTATGTAGCTCTTATTTACATACAACTATTATATGAATTGCCAGGATCATGTAAATATGAAGAACATCTAATAGGATTTTTAGCAAGACACTTTGTTAGCTTAAGTCAACAAAGGTAGTGGAGGTGATGGCCTGGCAACAGAATTGGGATTCCACCATTTACCAACAATGTGAACTTGAATAAGCCTTCTAAACTCTCAGTGCCTAAGATTATTTATATGTAAAAAGAGAATGATTCCAACAGAATCTATCTCACTTAGTGAGGACTGAATGAGTTAGCATGTCTGTGATGCCCTGGCATTCTACAAATGTCAGCTATTAATTTCTATATATGTGCCACAGGAAGGCAGCTGCTTTTATACATCTTGGTGAATCATTCTCTGCTGCTGAGTCTGAGCCTCACAGGAGATGAACTTAGGGATGATTAGTAAGGATGGACATGTGGACTGCATGAATGACATTGTCCCCAATGGCCACAGTGATCAATGTGATCAACTCATTAGACAAGTATCTCTTCTCTCCTGATCCTGTTTCTTCATATGATTACAAACCATTGACGTTGCAGACCCACTTAATTCAGTTCTTGATGCATTGCAAGATTTTAAAAAGCAGTTTAACTTCTAATAGAAATTAAAAACTTTAATTCTTCACTTATGCCTTCAAAGAAAATTTATGAGATCCAATTATATAACACAGTGATACTTAGTAAGATTCCACTTTGCCACTAGCTGTAGAAATCATATATTTTCATGGTTGTTGCAAATATGTCAAAATATCAGATACACACATCACCATTTTGTAATCAAAGTAGCTCCTAGACTCACTGCTGAAAATCAAGATCATTAGTAATTAATATAAATTTGAGAAGTCCTTCAGAAGGCTGACCTGGGCTCCTTTGACAGTCACAGGGTGAATTTGCATTTTATTACCTACTGCTGACTCAGTGGCCTAAAGCAAACTCCCCCCTAACCTGATAATCTTACTGTTTACTAAACAATCAACTTTGATATGTCTGTATTCCTAAAAGGCAATTGTATATTTTAGTAAATAAAGCAGACAGAACAGAGATTCATTGAAACTTGATTACTACAGTTAAGTTTTCCCTGGCTTCCTCCCATAATTTCAACATTATTATTTCTTGTCTGATGTTTTAATTTACACGTTGGCTCTTTCTCCAAGCCTTTGAACCCGAAAGCCATCCTGGCCCTGGCTTTTCACAACTTACTAATATTTTGTTGCATAATAAATTAAAAATAAGCATAGGCTATATCACAATGTGTTTATGTTTTGATAATATTTAATGGAATAGCTTTATTTTGAGACTTTTTTATGCATATAAATTCATTATTCTGGAGGAAAAAAAATTTAAGAATCTTTGCTATAAAGTGACACTTGGGTGAGGGAAAGAGAATAGAAAAATAAACTGATTGAGGATCTTCTCTGCTTGCAATTTGGAAGTGAATGCTGGGCTCCTGGTGCCTTCGCAGAGGTGCCAGAAAAAGAGCAACTGAGGGAAGCCATGTAGCTGTCCAGCTGACGACACACTGCTGCGAATGCAGTTTCTTTAGCCCACGTCCTGCAGCAGTGCATTGTTCTCTTGTCCATTAAATCTAAGAAATTTCCACTTAATTCAAACAAACAAAAAAACAACACAGTGTTGGAGTTATCACTTTCATTTTATCAATTATCAAGAGAAGCGTGTCCATGTGGTTCTGAGGGGGAATAAGCCAGGTACAAAGTAGCTGAGCAAGAGTTGAAAGAGTATGTCCATAGTCTTTTAACTAGAACATCCACTGAGCTGAAATACCATTGCTACAAGTGTGTCTTTTGATGTTTTCTCCCTGCTGATCATGCCTGAAAAACCCTTTCTGGAAATCAAATGAGTTGGAAGGGGCCTCCACCTGCCTGACTTCAAGGCATCAGGATCACACGGAGCTCTACGACGCTGGGGGTTTTGATACACTACTGCTGCATGTGGTGAAAATATATCTGTATTTATTCATGTATTTCTTATCTTTCTTTCTGTTACTGTATTTACTAAACAATGATATTGCCCTAGACTGTGTTCCAAGAGTTAGTTGCAGAGTTTATTTTATGGCTTATATTTGTTATTTTAAGAAAAAGTATACAGAATCACCTATAGCACTTCAAAAGATTATACATTACTTTCCCATTCCAATGATATTCTGCATGCATAGTCATTTGGAATTTTTCATGCGACTGTGTTTTTTAACAGGTGCATCTATAACCAACATAATCCTAGTTGATAAAATTGCCTCATTGAGATCATTAATAACTAAATCTGGTAAATCTGGTCTTCCTCTGTTGCTCTGCTAATTAAATATGAAGAAACAGTTTTTTGATGCTCCAGGTACTGTACTGGAACCTGGAGATATAGAGGTAAATGCTTAATCCCAGATCTTTAAGAGCAATAAAGAAATTATGCATTATGTGATAATTACTAACATTTAGGTGAACCTGAGATACTGGTTCCATATAGGGTGCCATAGGGAAGGCTTGCCAGAGGAGGGGATTCTGAATTGATATAAAATAATTAGAGAAGCTACACATTCAGTAACTGTGACATATCCATCTGTTTATTACCAGCAGCTACATGATATCTATCTCTGACACACTGTATGTGCTCAATAAATGTTAAGCTAATTTAAGAATAGGGAAAACATGATGTTTTGAGCATAATTATTTGGTTTTGACTGTGGATTCTAACTTCTGAGTAAGTTCAGAAATATGTTTGAAAATATGAGTTATCAAACTACTTACATTCCCTGTCAAACAAAGATGTTGATATTTAAATTTAAGACAATGATATTTCAAACCGGTGGAAGATATCTGGCTGAACTTTTATAAAGTCTACATGAACCTCTTACATAAGTTTGCTCCTGCTAACTGGCCTGATAGGGCTTCTCCTAACTTCTTACCGAAGCTTCTACAGAGATTATAAAGACACAAAAACAAAAAAGCAAAACAAAACAAAACAAAGAAAACCTTTAACAAAATTCAAATGCTGAAACAGAATCTATTTGTTAGGAAAACCTATTTGTCAGAATCTGCAAGATATTTTTTCTGCCCAGATGACACTGGGAGCTGCTAAAGAAACTGCTTTACAGCAGTGTGTCCTCAGCTGGACAGCTACATGGCTTTCCTCCATTGCTCTTTCTCTGGTACCTCTGCAAAGGCACCAGGAGCCCAGCATTCACATCCATTTTTTACTTTGTTGGAAATCTGCTCATTTACTTTATTGGAAATCTGGTATTTTATCCATAACTTCTATGACAAAAAAAAAAAAAAGCACACTCAAGGTATCAAAAATAGGGTGGGAAAGAACTAAGTTCCTCTTAAGTTACCTCCTTTCCTGTTCAGAGATCCAACAATTGTGCTAAGAACAAAACAAACATCCAGAGTAGCTGTCACTTTACACTGACAACTGCTGAGATAAAGCATTATCTTTGTGTCCCCCTTTCCTTTTCTCCACATCATTCTATATTGTTTCATAGATAACAATGAGAGACTCTTTCCTACTATTTATAGTGTGTTATGTAAGTACTTTTTGAAAAGTACTTGATAGATTGTCTCAACATATTCAAATGAGCATAGTTGTACAGGTGACCTCAGACCACAGTGCAATACATGTAAATGTTAATACAATTTTAAGAAAACATAAGCATTTGGAACAAAACATTTAATTGTTCTCTGGGTAGGCAATAACTTTCTAAGAACTTAACACTAAAAGGAAAAAGAAAAAAAATTACATAGATGACCCCATTAAAAAAATATCTAGTTCGACACTTCTCTTCACTTCCTATCAGTGCTTTCTTGCTCTTCCAGAGCACTTATCAAATTAATAATGATTCTGGGTGTGTCTGGGTCTGTATGTCCTACCACTCGGTAAGCTTTTTTAAGATTGCAAGGGTGTTTTTCAGGTCTCTCTCTACTGACTGTCACATACTGGATATCTAAATATTATTTCAGTGATTTTTTAAAATCTCAAAGATTAAAAAAACACACCTTTCAATAAATATAAAAATATAATTGCAAGTCAATCAGAAAATATTTATAAAATAGTATTACACCAGAAAAATGTTTAAAATATCTATACTATTAAGACATATAATTAGTTAATGAAGTTTTCTGAATGTTTAGTCTCATTTCAAATAAAAATTAAAATGAGATAATACAAATTTTGCCTTCTAAATTGGCAAATCGAGGTACACACTGTTGCACAGAAGGATGTTATAAATTTATATTGATTATGATCTTTCCTAGAACAACTGTAACAAGCCAAAGTAGGAGATACATTACTGCAATTTCAAAGGAAATATACATACAAAACAAAACTCAATCATGTTCTTTATAGCTCTGTAGATTACTATAAACTCCAAATAAATGGGAATACAAAACTACATATTCATGAATGAAATCAAATAAGATTGCTCAAAATAATCAATCTAGCCACAGACCAAAATCATTACTTATGTTATTCTCTCTGTTCTCTAGTATAGAAAACATTTGTATATAAAATATATATCCTACTTGATATTATTGACTTAATACTCTCTCTATTCTTGAAAATACTATCATGTATTATTCTGACAGCTTTCTCTATAGTCAAGAGTACAACACAGGTAACTGATGTATTATGTTAATACTAGAGTCCCATTGCAAGACATTTATAGATGGGGGGAGTGAGAGGGGTAAAATTCCTCAGCCTGGACTGCACCCTCTCGCAATCCAGGACCACTGGTTCCAAACTGCTTGCCTGCCTGCCTATCTGATCAGCCCTATCCCCCTCTGCCTGCCTACCTGATCACCCCTAACCACTCGCCTGCCTGCCTGATTGTTCCTAACTGCTTCTGCCTTGGCTCCCAGCAAGGCGGCTTCATCTGGAAGGACGTCTGGAAGGTCATTTGATTGTCTGGTCTAATTAGCATATTATCCTTTTATTATTATAGATTATTATTATAGATATGGATTATGTATGTTTATTTATTGTGTTCATATTTTATTCCATGTACTTTTATTATAAAAAAACCCACAACTATATATATATCTAATTTTCAAATTGAAAAAATACATACTTACTTTTTTATATGACATATATCCATATAATTATAGTATACTAGAGGCCTGGTGCACAAAATTTGTGCAAGGGATGGTAGGGGGTGTCCCTCAGCCCAGCCTGCACCCTCTCCAATCTGGTACCCCGCGAGGGATGTCTGAGTGCCCGTTTAGGCCTGATTGGTTCCAAACTGCTGGCCTGCCTGCCTCCCTGATTGCCCCTAATCATTTCTGCTTGCCAGCTTGATCACCCCCTAACCAATACCCTCCCAGCCTAATTAATGTCTAACTGCTCCCCTGCCAGCCTGTTAGCCTCCAACTTACCTTCTCTGTTGGCCTGCTCACCTCTGACTGCGCTCCCCTTCAGGCTTGATCACCCCAACTACCCTCCCTGCAGGCCTTGAACCCCCCAACTGCCCTCCCTTGCATGTCTGGTCCCTCCCAACTGCACTCCCCTGCTGGCCTGATTGCCTACAACTGCCCTCCCTTGCAGGCCTGGAATCTCCAACTGTCCTCCCCTACTGGCCATCTTATGGTGGCCATCTTGTGTCCATATGGGGGCAGGATCTTTGACCACATGGGGGCAGCCCTCTTGTGTGTTGGAGTGATGGTCGATCTGCATATTACTCTTTTATTAGATAGGATTATTCTAATTATGTGTGTATAAGCAAAGAATATTTTCAATGACATTGGCAAATCAGTTTTTCATTTTTTACTTTATTGGAAATCTACTCAGATAAGTATATTTCTGTTGGATATGTTCATAAGATTGTTATTTTCTTTTTGTCTAAAATTTGCCAAAAGTTACATTAAAAATAAATGATAGATGTCTACCTTTTATAAGTATTTTTATATATTTCAAGGTGATCATTTGATTATGTTTGAATATTTTCTAAAGGTAATCATTTCTTGTTGACTTAGAGTAAGTCCTACCTAATCAGGATGCCTTGCTATTTCAGTACACTGTTTATTTTGATTTGCTAGTATTTTATCTGGTATTTTACTAAATAAAATATGTCTAAGTTAAAGTTTTTTTTTTTAAGAGACAGATTTGATAGGCAGCTGCAGATAGACATTGTGTACAGTCCTTCTTGTTTGGGTTTCTTTTACTACCTTTGTAGCCTCATATAATCATTTTGGAAATGTTTTATTTTTTTTTCTACATCCTCACTGTTTATAAAACCAGAAATGTGGATGAGGGAGTTACTATTAATGGGTACCAGGCTTCTTTCTAGGATGGTGAAAATATTCTGAAATTAGATTCTAAAAATGTCTGCACAACTATCCTATCTAATAAAAGAGTAATATGCAAATTTGACGGTACCTTTGACACACCCACAAGCCATGCCCACAAGCCAATCAGGAGAAAATTATGCAAATAAGTCCTAACCAAGATGGCTGCCACCACTGAGAGCAGGAGGAAGGCTTGGGTTTCCCCAGAAACAGAGAAAGCCAAGCTTTCTGCCTCCCTTGGCCTCCACTCAATGTTACAGTTTCATTATAAAAGAAACAGAAATGGCAGCAGCCACTGAGCTGGAGAGAACAGAGGCTTGGGTTTCCCTGGCAACAGAGGAAGCCAAGCTTTCAGTCTGCTGTTGCTGGCCTAGGCCTCCACTCTAGGCTACAATGTTTAAAACAGAAATGGCTGCTGCCCCTAGAAGAAGGCTTGGCTCCTCTCCAGGCTACAAAGTTTCAATTGTAGACATAGATTAATCCCAGATCCCAGGGCCTCCCCTTGGGTCGCTGGGAGGTGTGTCCAGCCTGCAAACCTCCACAGGCCCCTCCCCCAGGCCACCCCTCACCCCAAGGGAACCGCCACCCTGATCTGGGACACTCTTAGGGCAAACCAGCTGGCCCCCACCCATGCACCAGGCCTCCATCCTATCTAATAAAAGAGTAATTTGCAGATTGACGATCACTCCAAAACAAAAGAGGGCTGTCTTCATGTGGTCAAAGATCCCACCCCCATGTAGACACATGATGGCCACCACAAGATGGCCAATAGGGGAGGGCCGTTGGAGGTTCCAGGCCCTGCAAGGGAGGGCAGTTGTGGGCCATCAGGCCAGCAAGGGAGGGCAGTTGGGAGGGACCAGGCCTGCAAGGGAAGGCAGTTGGGGGCAATCAAGCCTGCAGGGTAGGGCAGTTAGGGGTAACCAGGCCAGCAGAGGAGGGAAGTTGGAGACAAATAGGCTGGCAGGGGAGCAGTTAAACATCAATTAGGCTGGCAGGGTAGTGATTAGTGTATGATCAAGCTGGCAGGCAGAAGCAGTTAGGGGCAATCAGGGAGGCAGGCAGGTGAACAGATTGGAGCCAGCAGTCCTGGATTGTGAGAAGGATGTCCAATTGCCCGTTTAGGCCCGATCCTACTAGGATCGGGCCTAGACGGGCAGTCAGACATACCTCAAGGGGTCCCAGATTGGAGAGGGTGCAGGTTGGGCTAAGGAACATCCCCTGCAGCCTGTGCACGAATTTCGTGCACCAGGCATCTAGTGTAAATATAAAAAATCTTGGAATTGTAAACTTCAAATTTTCACTTTATTATATGTAAATGAGATTCACGCACTGGGGGAGGGGTCCCTCAATTCGGCCTGCACCCTCTCACAATCTAGGGTTCTCATAGTCTGGGACCCCTTGCTCCTTACTGCCCACCTGCAGGGAAGGTAGGAGAGGCTCTTGTCACTGCTGCTGTGCTCACCAGCTGTGAGCCCAGCTTCTGGCTGAGCAGTGCTCTCCTTTGGGAACACAGTGACTTGCACTGAGTGTCTGCCCCATGGTGGTCAGTGCATGTCATAGCGACCGGTTCTTTCACCTTTCGGTCGGTTTGCATATTAGGCTTTTATTATATAGGATGGCCAGTGTGTGTGCCTTCTGGTGGTCAAGGCATGTCATAGCTACTGCTCTGATGGACAGATACTTAGCCCTTTATATATATATAGATTACATCTTGATAAAGCTATTACATAACAGGAGTATCATTTCTTATAGATTTAACAGACTCATCCCTACAAATGCATTTTCCTTCTGATTTTCCTATCACATTTTCAAATCTATTTGTATAAAATTTACCTAATATTTTATATATTTTTTTCATCTGTGGTCTATTTTTTATCTCCTTTTGATATCAACATTTTTTTCTGTCTTTGTTTATATGTGTCTTCTTATCCCTATGTTCCTATTTAAATCATGGTCATGGTAAATTTTTATTTTTTGTCTTTCTACTATATTGGATACACATGGGTATATATAAATTATGTATCTTATGATCAGTATAAGATATACAAAAATATTTTTAAAATTTTGGTTAGAAATGCTCTTGTTTTTGAGGAGTCAATTATGCTGTCAAATGCCATCCTTATGAAAAAGTGATGTCATTAAATATAAGGCATACAGTTCATGTGCCTAAGAACTGTTGAAACTTAAGTGAGAAATTCCTGTGAAGTCTGGAGAAGAGAACAAAACTCATGCTTCAGCCCAAATAGATTTTTTCCCCCATTTTCATAAAGTTGAAGAAAAAAATCAGTAGATTTGAAAGACATGCCATTCAAAATCCTGTGAAGCTGTCATGAAATAGAGTGAATTTTTCTCAAGAAGATGAATGAATCTTCTGGTTTAAATTTGTGACATATCTGCCAGATAGATGGTTCCTCATCTGTTTCTTTAGCCTCGATCCACATCCAAATCTCCCATGTGGTCCCACACTCACAAGTTGTATATGGCTTGAGGTTGAAAATGCTTGGGGATATTACTATATAATTTTATTAAAAGCTATATTTTTATATACTGTGTAATAATGTCCACATATCACAAGGGATGCTTCCAAGTAGTTACCTCAGACTGAAAGTTTCCAACATTACAATAGCAATATGAAACTAAGGCTTTAGGTGATTGATACAGTCACCTGGATGAGAAATAATGAGTACTGAGCTAATGCAATAGTGACACAGGTGGCATAACTGGAATTAGTTTTGAGAAAAAAGGTAAAATTGACAAGTTTGATAATGGTCTAGAGATCATAATAGATGTGATGGGGAAGAGATTACAATTTCTATGTCTAACAGGATTCTGTCTTGGCACATAAGTTCTATGAAAATGATTTATTTATGTTGAACATATGTATGCAGAAACAAATGGTAGAAATAAAATGGTAAAAGGAGTTACATAATTTTGAGTTATATTGTTCTTAAGGCATATGGGTTAGGGTGACTAGTAGGTATGTAGATACCTAGTCTGGAAATCAGGAGAGTATTATTCATTGAAAATATTAAAACCACCTCATTAAAACACAGTCATAAATGAAATCTTTGAGATTAGCTCAATCGCAGAGAATGAAGAAAATAGAAAAAAGTCCAACTGAAAATCTTGGAAAATAAAAGGGGTTAGAGATTTTAAAGTAGAAAGAATAGATAAATTGCTATGTAAACCAAGGAAATATCAATTAAGAGGATATCATCAACAGGATTTAATGCTTTAAGTAGGTCAAGTTATTTAAAAACTTAGAAAAATAATTTTTGGACTCCTAAAAGACACAGTAAAGTATCAAAAAAGGTTGATTTCTGTTTTTATGAGGCGAGTCCAGAATGGAGAGATTACTGAGTTAAAGAATCATATGTAAATGTAACAAAATTATTTCAAAGAGTTTGGCTCTAAACCCAAAGCCTTTAACAATTCATAACGTATGAAATGAATAACAATCCGGTGCCACTGATAAAGTTGAGCCTTATCATTGGTCTAACCTTTAAACCATTTTTGGCTACTTACCATTCACTTATAAAGTAACCTAGTTTTTTTTCTTTTTTCTCTTCTTCAATTTTACTACATAAGAAAGGTTAAGATCTTAGCAAATCCCACAGACATATTCTCTTTTTAATTTTATGTGTTTTTTCCCCTATCAATCTTTTGTGACATCTTCCTGAGACTACAAATGTGCTCTTAACGGGGGAAGCGCTTTATTTTTATTCTCCTGATATAATGGCACCGAGCTAAGTACCTCCATTTCAATATGGGTGTGTTGGAATGGAAATTTTTGATTGGTGTTATTCTCTCTACTTAAACTTTAAGCTTACTTTAATTCAGCATTTTCAAGCGGATTTTGTGGAATATTAGTTGCATCAAATTTCAAAGTTAAAAACAGATTCTAATTAAAGGAGTTTGGGAAATATTTTATGTATTAGTTCACTCTTTGGACTTTTTATGTATATTAGTATAGAAAAATCTCTGAGAAGTCCTGAATAATTCAGGACTTTAAAATAATGTATATTATTATCTTAAAGTATTAGTTAGAAAATAATGAACTCTTTGAATACTTAAAATTATTTTCAGTTTGTCCTTGAGGGAGAGTCCTGAGACATTTACTTGGCTATACTGTCTCTCATCAACTGGTCTACATTTTTATTAATTTTTATATTTCCATAGAGGGTTTCATAGTTACCATTTTTCATCTGTTCTCACATTTTTCTTGAACAGGCAGTATATGTTCTTACACCTCCTACTTCCTACTGTTTCTCAATACCAAATGAGTTTAATATCTAGATTTCATTTTGAGATCCCTTATGTTTCACCCCTGTACAGAAATTTTCATGCTCTGCCATGCCATATCTAAATCAAAATCAAAACAGGTTGCTTTCCTCATGCCTTTGCTCCCAGCCTTTGTCTTAGTCTTGTAGCTTCTTCAGTTGAAGTTGTAATCCAATGTGCTAGTGAGATACAGAAGTTCTCTGTTCTTGCAAGGTAAAATGACTCTGGAGAAGTTTCTTGGTTGCTAAGCACCTCAAGTTTTCCTTTTATTTATGATGTTTTTTTGTGTGTGTGTGTGTGTGTGTGTGTGTGTGTGTGTGTGTGTGTGTGTGTGTATTTTCTGTGAAGTTTCTCTTCCATCTGACCAATTTTGATTTCTAAAATTTAGGAAAGTTTTTGAGATCACATTTTAATTTAGTTATTTCTTTGTTGTTTTTGCTTGCCTGTGTTTATATTTATCAGTGTTTATAGGTAATTACCATAGTTTGGATGATAAACAGGCACATAAACTTTAATCTACCACATATTGTGCTCTAGTGTGTATTACAATCCTTTAACCTTTTGGTCCAGAATTCAAAGAAATCCTTTGAGTTTTAGAATGCAAAGAATCCCAAGAATCAGTATTATATATTATTTATATTTAATGAATGCATCATCCTGGGAACATAAAGATGAATATAACTAATATTAATAACACACACACACACACACACACACACACACACACACACACATTGCCAGTATAACTTTCTAGGCATATTATGTTTAACATTAGAGTTAAAATTGTATTTGATTATCTTCCAAGAGTAGATATGAGGAAATCTGAAAACATCTGTAAGGACATCAATCACTTGACTTTATGTAGGTAAGCTTTAACAAACAGAGAACATGTGTTTCTTTCCTCTCTCACTGATTCAATATTGTCAGGATAATGATTATGCTCTTTATGCTGCTACTGCCACTGATAATGATATATACTTATTGATATTTTCTTTTTAAGTGCCAGAAAACAAGTTGTTTTAACATAAAATGAAATGAATAAATCTTAAGTGTACACTTACTGAGTTTTGACAAATGTATCCACTATGAAACCTAAAACCCATTTTGTTTTTTACTAAAAATCATTTCACATTACCCAAAAAGAATTATGAATAGAATATAAAGATTTTTCACAGTGAGCTCTTATGCCCTTTAGCCTGGAGGCAGGTTTAAATGCTAAATTGCAGTATTGATTATAGAGAAGAATAGATGCTCAAAGGTTGGCTGTCTCAGGCTACCCCATCAGAGCATGATTAATTTACCCAATCTGGGGTTGGCAAGTTCAGAATGTGTAAGAACAGAATTCTTTTAAAATTCTACTATTTTATTTCTTGCCCTTCATGTTGAACTTATCTGGTGATGTTAGTGAATCTCTGAAGGAGGTTTTCTTCTTTCCACTTCTGCCTTCAGTGACTAAGACACCGGAGAATAAACAGGTAAAAATACCCCAAATATCAGCCTTGACTTCAGGTGTCAATATAAGGTCACTTTCAAATAGAAGAAATTTCAGGTAATGTCAAACATAGTCTTTCCTTAAATTCTCCTCTAAAGCACTTAGAGCAAATGCACTCTACAGATTCTCCTTTATGCTTATTACTATTTTAGGTCATCTTCCTTTCTACTTTCTTTCTTAAGAAAGCACAGATTGTTTCTAATCATACTAATATTTCCCCTTCAACTTAAATGCTCTCAGATTTTCTCATTAAAAAGCACCATCATCAATCTATTTCTCCCTAAATGTATGTACACCTACAATCACCATTATAGATTATCTTTTGAAATAAGAATTTTCCAGACTTGCACTTTTAAAAATATTTTAAATGTTTCCCCTTTCCATTCATACAAATAATGAAATCTTGACCAAATGCTTTCACAATAAACTAAAACTATAATCTTTGATAAACAAGGAAACAAAATTATTATTTCAAATTAGTGATTTCATCTGAATTCTGTAACCTTTCTCTCAAATATTTATTGAATGGTAAAAAGTAAAAATTTTAAAAAGTTTCCAAAACTGGTTTGGCTCAGTGGTTAGAGCATCAGCCTGTGGACTGAAAGGTCCGAGGTTCGATTCCGGTCAAGGGCATGTACCTTGGTTGTGGGCAAATCCCCAGTAGGGCCTATGCAAAAGACAGCTGATTGATGTTTCTCTCTCATTGATGTTTCTGACTTTCTATCCCTCTCCCTTCCTCTCTGTAAAAAAACAATAAAATATGTTTTAAAAAATTTTTAAGTAAATTCTGTGTCAGTACTAGTAAAGCATAAAATTTTGTGAGGCACTGATATAATAGGACCAAACAGAGAAAGACCAAACAGCTCATGTACTATATGTGAGTGGGGGTCGGGAGGTCACCTGGAATGTAAAATAAATAAAAACTGAGGATGAAAAAGAAGAATAAAATCCACAGCAGCAGCTCTCAGTCTGAGGGTTGTGACCTACAGGTTGAGAAGCGCTAACAGAGTTGACTAATATCATTTGAAAACATAGATATTTACATTATGATTCATAACAGTAGCAAAATTATAGTTATGAAGTAGCAACAAATATAATTTTATGGTTGGGGTCACCACAACCTGAGGAACTGTATAAAAGGGTTGTGCCATTAGAAAGGTTGAGAACCATTGCTCTAAACAATGATAAACTCTTGATGAGACCACCCCAGATTTAGATTTCTCTAGTTATAAAAATACGAAGAAAGCACTCTTTTATGAAATGCCAAAGTGTTTCCAAAAGTCCCGGTGGCTCTGGGATGAGACTGTAGAAATTGAATTTGTTCCTGGGCTTTAAATTTCTTTCAAACACTTTAATACCACACTAGGACAGGTGGTCATGGTAATGTTAATCAAATCTACGAAGGGAACCAACCTAGAAAACTGGTAATTTAAGAATGCCTTTCACCCAATGCAGATTGAGAATAATTGAGTATCATTATGGTCAAGTAATAGGCACAATATCTCCACTTCTTCAATAATTGTTCACTACATTCGGAGAACTCCTGTTTGGCATTTTAAATTTTAATTTCGGCACACTCAGTTTAAATAACAAGCAAAACAAAACAACAGACCCTAGCAACATATTTTGATATGTACATTATACAGGAACTGGTAAATCTTGTACTTTATATACACATATGAGCTACATTTCTGTGCTGCAAAAGATAAATTGCAATATGGTTGAAAAATAACACTTCAAGTGCTAAGTCAATTTAAAAATGTAGAAGCAATCTTAGAGAGCATGAGGCTTTTCAAGCAAAATACATTGAAAAGGTGAACTTAAATAATAACTTTTAGACTTGAATTAAAAAATAAATAAAAAGGCAAATAATCACCTGTTAGTAGGGTATCCATATCATTTTTTTAATTCTTTTTCTTAATGAGAGTTACAGGGGTTTCCTTCAAGTATTACACTAGGGGAATAAGAAATAACCTGAATTGTCTCAGGCAAACCAAGATGGATAGTCTTCCTATCTAATAAGAAACACAAAGAAAACAAAAATTTAGTATTCTTTTTATTTTTTAGAATTAATAAGAATAAGCTGATTAAAAAATACTGAATCTGAGGCAAAGAAATCATTATTTTACAAACTCAAAGTATATTTGTAACATGCGTACTAAAACAATGGTACTTCAAAGCTATAATATAACTTTTAAAAGCTATTACGGTACTTATTTTTTAACCACGTAATTTGATGGTCTCAAAAGTTATTAATGAAAGTAGCTTAGGAAGACCTAAGAAGAAGAAAATTAAGTTCAAATGCTTGTCTAGACAGTTATTAGTAGACTAGAGGCCTGATGCACGAAATTCATGCAAGAGTAGGTCTTCCTTCTCCTGGCTGCCAGCACTGGCTTCCCTCTGGCACTGGGGATCCAGGCTTTCCACACAGCCTCTGCTTCATCTAGAAAGTAGCCTGGTCTAATTATCATTACACTTTATTATTATAAACTAGGGGCCTGGTGCACAAAATTCGTGCACTGGGGGGTGGGTGATCCCTCAGCCCCACCTGCCCCCTCAAACATACTAGGAGCCCTCACCCCTGGCTGAAACTATAGGCCTTGGGCACCCAGCCACCACCCTGCAATGGGGCTGATGGCTGGCTCTGCCCCGGCCGCCTCAGCCCTGCCCAACTGGCCCTGGCCTTAGCCCGGTGGCAACCACCCACCCCCAGGGGTACCCCGCACACCACGCTGGCGGCTGATGCCGCAATCCTACCCCTCACCTCACATGCTTGCCAGCAGCCTTGGCCTCGACTGCTGGTGAATGCCAGGCCCTGCCGCCCTCCTCCCCCTGAGCTCGCTTGCTGCCTCAAGTAGGCCTTGGCCTCACCCTCTTCTCCTGATTGGCTTGTGGGCGTGGCTTGTGGTGTAGTGAAGTTATGGCCAATTTATTAGATAGGATATCAGTGTGCTGGAGAGTTCTTTATTTGTTTTAATGTACACCAATATGCTATTCTTCTGTGATTTCTAGAGTACAGCAAGGCATCAACAATCCATAAAATTATATAACAATTATGAAAATAAATTTTAACCCAAAACAAATGATATAACTTCCTTAAAATGTATTTGTGGTGAAAAGAGTTGTAATAATCTAGAAAATACTCAAAAGACTGTTACATTGTAAAAGCATTTAATTAATCCTGACTTCTTTAGCTCTTTGATTAAAGACAAGATTTAAGCAGATGAATTAAGAAATTGGAGGATAGTAAATAATACCCAGCTCTGATATGGATCCTTAAAAAATCAATAGTTGGACAAAAGAAAATAATACAGATGATATTATATAAAAGTCATAAGAATAGACAAGGAGGAGAATGACAATACTGCTTATATACTGGGGCAAAACATGCTTTCAAGGAGGGAACTGAGCTTGGTAATTATTACCCAAACTAGTTTAAACTGCCAGCCAACAGAAGGAAGTCAGGTGGCATCCTGTTAACCATTATATAAATTGCTTAACCCTGGCCCTGTTAGACTGCTGGAAAAACAAATAAGCAAGACATTAGAAATAATAATAGCATACAGTAAGCAAGAGTCACAAGATTTATAGTTTCCACCTCTGCACTTCAAGATAACATTTGACACACATTGTTAATACGTTTTGCAGCTCACACAGCAGAATAACCACTGAGTCACAATCTCCCCAAAACCAGACAAGGTGATGCCAGGAGTGAATTAACTGCTTACCAAGTCAATTGCCAATCAGTGAGACCCACAACCCCAAACCCCTTACTCATGATTTTTTTCTCTATAAAGCCTCCTACCTATATGCCATCAGAGAGTTGGGGAGTTCAGATCCAAGTACTAGTGTCTCATTCTCTTGTGTGGCACTATTTTTAAAAATAAAATAGCTACTTGCTTCACTGAAAAAGCCTGGTGTTGGTTGTCATTGCATACTGGCTGGCTTAACGCTCATTTGGGTGGTTCAATTTTAAGAGGAAGAAATGGGGAAAAAAAGAGGGAAATAAGAAAGAACATAAGAAAGGAAGGAAAAATGAAGAAGAGAAGAGGAAGGGAGGGAGGGAGAGAGGAAGGAAGGGAGGGAGAGAAGAAGGAAGGAAGGAAGGAAGGAAGGAAGGAAGGAAGGAAGGAAGGAAGGAAGGAAGGAAGGAAGGAAGGGAGGGAGGGAGGAAGGGAGGGAAGGAGGGAGGGAGGGAGGGAGGAAGAAAGGAAGGAAGGGAGGAATGAAGGAAAGAAGGAGGGAAGGGAAGGAGGGAGGAAAGAAGGAAGGGAGGCAGGAAGGGAGGAGGGGGAAAGGAAAGAGAGAGAGGCAAGGATGGATAGATAGATAGAAGGAGGAAAAGGGAGGGAAGAGAAAAAAGAAGGAAGGAAGAGGAAGGAGGGAAGAAAGGGCAGGTGGGGGTGAAGGAAGTGAATGGAAAAGGAGAGAGGAATAGTAAATAATAAATTTTTGAAATCTCATGAAATGTGATTGCTCTAAACAGACCCACTGGGGAAATAAGTTATTTGGTGAATTAATCTAGTATAATAAAATTAGCACTTGAGTAGAAAATAATACTTTCTTAGTTCTACTTCTAAATATACCCATTAGCTACCAGTATAATTTTAGACAAATATCTTAACTCTTAAGATTCCTAATTTGAAAATTTTAAAAATATTGAGACCAGCATCTTCAAGGACTTTTAAGTCCTTAAATACTATGCTTTCAAATATTTGCACAGTAGGAGAGAAATTCATTTAAAGAACAGAAGAACCAACTGAGGCAATGATACTGTTTAGATAAGAGACATGCTGTCTCCATAATGAACTGGACTTTCTAAAAGTCCTTCCTCATGCATCAAATGTAAATGTCATACATTAAGATTTGTTTGAGTATGGACCATGGAATGAGTTCCTCACCTGGTGTCTCAGAAGCAGACATGGAGATGGATAATATACTCTTAGGCTGGCATGCATCTGACATTCATTACCAAAGATATAGCTGTTTATGGCTTCTGTGGGAGAGCTGCAAGGTACTACTACACCTAGGAGACTGGCTGTAAACTTATATTAGGCAATCAGGGAAATGATGATAAACATTACTTGAAAGAAGCTACTGACATGAACATATTTTACCAGATGCCTGGAATACAAGAATTCAATAAGCCTGTGCATGTGTTTAGGTCTGGCAGCAGAATACATACTCTATGAATTGATCAAAATTGTGTAAAAATCAAGAGTTTTTTGAAGAAGTCTCCTATTACTTGATCACTGGAGCTCTATGATGCAGTTTGAGCTGCCTTTGAAATGGAAAGTATTTATTTAAACCACAGATAAAATGGTTGTTCTCAGGAACATGTCATCCACAATTTCAGTTATTCTCTCACATGTTAAATGTTTCTTCACAGATGCTTATGCCAACAATACAGTAGTAAATCAGAATTTGAAAAACACCTTAATTTTTTAACTTTGAAATATGCATTCTGTTATTTGAATTGAGAAGATTGTTCATAGGTTTCTAAGACAATGTAAGTGAATACCTTTTTTTCATACTGCTTTGGAAATAGAATTTTAATGTGGTAGTGGATTTTGGAACACTCCTTAATTGTAAGTAAAAAACTAGAGACCTAAATCATTTCAGAGCTAACAACTCTGAAAAGAACATATCTTCATATATATTTTCCATGATAGATATGCAAAAGTATAAGATTTAGAAATGCCAAGAGATAAATACTTATAAACAATCCCTCCCTCTCTCTCTATCTCTCTCTCTCACACACACACATACATACACATACACAAATAAGCCTGCATAACAAAGGTAAAAATATTAAAATTTGATATATTTGATTGCAGGTACTTTTCTATAATTAATGTATACAAAATTATGAAATTGTCTAGGTAATTTCATACTTTTTATTTAACTTTATACCAAGAGACTTTGTATAGTAGTGGTTATACAGTATTATATTTGATATGCCATTATTTAATAATTTACCTATCTGAAAACATTTGCTTCAGTATTTGGTGATTATTAATAACACTAACAAGATGATCTTTGCTCATAAACTTTAATTTCTGGTTCTTTCCTCAAGCTGGGCAGGACACTTTGAATGTAATTATAAGATCAAATGGTATGCCTTTTCTCAGTTCCATTGGTATGAATTACTACATTGCTTTCAAATTCAGTAGGTGGTAAGATCTCTCATAATATTATGTCTTCGGCACCAAATGTATGCTAATTGGGTTAAAAAATCATGCTGCTCAAATTTGTGTCCCTTTGATTAGTAGTAGAGTTAACACAGGTTTATTTTCTATTTTAGACTGTTCATGAATTGCTTTACATCTTGAATGTACAACCCACTTTGAAATTTCCTTACACATTGTTGCATATTACTATCTAATTCATATTTTGCTTCTTCTACTGTTTATAAGCACTTTGAGTACAAAGAATATATCATATTCATATTTTTGGATAGATTCAATTCTCTCTAAAAGCTAATTGAATTCAATATTTTTGGTAGAGAGTTCTCTCACCATACCAAAAGCTTCCCATTTTCTACCCATACAATTTGGTAATGACTCCATCTCCCAATGAGGGATGCTATGAAAACATAGGTAGATGTATATGTGAAAAATACAGCCTTAGTAGTTACTGTTCTGAGAATGGACACATCAAATAATTGATTAGATGCTATCAGTCTCTCTTGCCCAAATTTTTGGTGTTCTTGATGTGCACAAAGGTATATTTTTCCACAATGAAGGAGCATGGAGAAAGGAAGAAAGTGACATAGGGCAACAGCTACATTTAAAAGAAGCTTAACTTGTCCTTTAGTGTCAGCACCAAAGTAGTGTTGGGCAAAAAAGGTTTATATATATATATAATTGTTTAAAGTATTACAAATAGTAGTATATATCTTCCCCCCCAACTGACCATCCCCCGGCCTCTCCTACACCCCAGTACATGCCCTCGCCTGCCCCCTCTCCCCCCACACCCCCCACTCTCCTCTGCCTTCCCACTGTAGTTTGACAGTCTGTTCAATGCTTCTTTGCCTCTGTATCTATATTTCCCTCATTTCTTTTCTTTAAAAAATCTTGCATCTGCATACTAGAAATAAACATAAGAACAAAAAATGTTTGAGTGTCAGTTTCAATGTCCAACAGTTCTGAATCCCAGTTTCAATGTCAAACAGTTCCTTGGGGTAAGTGGGAGGGGCGTGGGAGTAAGGGGGGAAAAAGTTTTGTTACAAAGAAAATTAACAGCCCCTAGTAAGATTTTTCAGTTGCAAATTGGACTGTGTATAAAGATTTTATTGATAAGATAAAAAACTTCAATGTTATTCTCCAAATACCATTGAAAATATGTTATATACATGGGGGGAAAATAAGGGAGTGGGGTAGGTAAAATAACATGTCCTAATTTCCCATTAATTCTACTTTTCCCTCTATGATCTTTTTACTCTTATAAGGCACTGACTGTGAACTGCAGAATATATCACTTTTTCTGATGGAAGTCTATCAATGAGATCTTTTGCAGTGAACATCTATCCCCTAGCCTTGGGATAAGTGTTCCTACAGAGTATCTTATCTAATAAAAGAGTAATATGCAAATTGACTGTACCTCTGATCAAACCATGCCCACAAGTGAATCAGGAGCAAATAAACCCCAACCAAGATGGGTGTGGCCACTGAGAGCAGGAGGGAGGCTTGGGTTTCCTCGGCAATGGAGGAAGAAAAGCTTTTTGCCTGCCCTTGCCAGCCTAGGCCTCCACTCAATGCTAGAAAGTTTCAATTATTGAAGATTCATAAATCCAACAGAAATGGCTGCAGCCACAGAGCTGGAAAGAGCAGAGGCTAGGGTTCTCCGGGTAATGGAGGAAGCCAAGCTTCTGCAGCCCTAGCACCTAGGCCTCCACTCTAGGCTACAAAGTTTCAATTATAGAATTTAAATAAACCCCAACAGAAATGGCTGTTGCCATGGAGCAAGCAGAAGGCTTAACTCTGCTCCAGTCTACAAAGTTTCAACTGTAGAACATAAATTAATCCCAGATCCCAGGGCCTCCACTTGGGTCGCTGGAGCATGGTCGGCCTGCAAACCACCACAAGCCCCTCGCCCAGGCTGCCCCACATTCTAAGGGAACCCCCCACCCTGATCTGGGACACTCTTCAGGGCAAACAAGCTGGTTCCCACTCATGCACCAGGCCTCTATCCTATCTAATAAAAGAGTAATACGCAGATTGACCATCACTCTAACACTCAAGAGTGCTACCCCCATGTGGTCAAAGATACTGCCTCCATGTGGACACAAGATGGCCACTACAAGATGGTCAGCAGGGGAGGGCCATTAGGAGAGACCAGGCCTGCAAGGGAGGGCATTTGGGGGAGATCAAGCCTATAGGGGAGGGCAGTTAGGGGTGACCAGGCCGGCAGAGGAGGAAAGTTGGGGGCAAACAAAGCAGGGGAGCAGTTAGACATCAATTAGGCTGGCAAGGTACTGGTTAGGGGGTGATCAGGCTGGCAGGCAGAAGCAGTTAGGAGCAATGAGGGAGGCAGGCAGGTGAGCAGTTTGGAGTCAGAAGTCCTGGATTGTGAAAGGATGTCCGACTGCCCATTTAGGCTAGATTCTATCTGTAGGATCAGGCCTAAATGGGCAGTGGAACATCCTTCGAGGGGTCCCAGACTGGAGAGGGTGCAAAGTGGGCTGAAGGACATCCCCTGCCTCCCGTGCATGAATTTTGTGCACTGGGTCTCTAGTATCCTATATAATAAAGAGGTAATATGCAAATTAACCCTCATGTCCTCACAAGATGGCTGCCTGCAGCTAGGCAAGCAGGGGGTTTAGTGAGGGATGACCAAACAACTGAACAGCAGGCTGTGTTGGGTGAGGTGTTATTGAGGGATGACCAAGTGATTGAACAAGCAGGCCATGTGGGGCAACCAGGCTGGCAGGAGGTTAGTGAGGGAAAGCCAAATGCTAACAGCACACTGTGTGAGATGACCAGGCCAGCAGCGGGGGGAATTGGGAGTGACCAGGGTGGCGAGGGGGGCATTTGGGGGAAACTAGGCAGGCAAGCAGGTGAGCTATTAAGAGCCAGTAGTCTAAGATTATGAGAGGGATATCTGACTGCCAGTTTAGGCCCAATCTCCAGGCTTAACATGAAGCGAAACATGAAATTGACAGTCAGACATCCCCCAAGGGATCCCAGATTGGAGAGGGTGCAGGCTGGGCTGAGGGGACCCTTCCCCTGCCCCATGCATGAATTTCATGTACCAGGTCTCTAGTAATAAAATAAGACTTAGCCTGATAGGATAGCTCCTGCAGATCACTACACAGATAGTCACTCTTATGTATTTGTAAATAGCAATCAAAGCCATTAACAATGACCAGTTTCAGAACAATAGGCTACCTTCTTTTATTAATATTGTTTAATTTAATTAATTTAAATTAATATTTTCATAATAAATAACTAAATTAACATAAAGAAATGTTCTAATGAAGGAAGAGTGAGAAAAGATAGAAAAAGGACTGAAGAGATATATAACAATATATGAAAATTACTGAAAAAAACTCAAAATACCTATGGTATTAGCATATAGTAAGATAAAGGTAACTTTAATTATAAATTTGTATATATGTACATATCTATGTATATGTTCAGCATAGATATTTTACAGGAAAATTATCTTTAAAGTAAAATTATTTAGATTAAAATCCTCTTTTACAATGGATTCTGTAGTAAAATTTAAAACAAATTTTTAGGATATAATAAATATCAACAAAGAATGGGCAAACATTAAAATTTTATTTATAGTGAAGAAAATATCTTTCCTGATAAAATAGTAATAATTATTCTCAAGTTTTTAATAAAACGTGAATGTCATGTAAAAAGGGATATGTTAGTACCTGCCAAAATAACTTAGTCCTAAAGGGGAAAATGTTGACTTAACTAAATTGCTACATAGCATCTACCTAAATCCCACACTGTTTTGAACATTTAAAACTCTTACATTCTGTCATTGTTTAAAGATATGTGGTATCTTAGAAAATAATTTATTAGAATATAAAGGAAAGTGAAAAAATAATATTAAATAACAACCACTCTTAAAAATATAATCAGTCACTAATGAAGGGAACCAGTCCTGAAACTCCCATTGCAATAACTGCAAGTCCTCATATAATCATGCTATTTTCATAATTTTATAAATCCCAAGACAACCCAGATTCAGAGGACATAAAATGAAGAAGGGAGAGATTATACCCCAACCTTTTTCAGGTTCCTCTAATAGGCAATGAAAGGATTTGGGGCAAGCTTTTAACAATCCCGTTTCACGTCCCACATACAAAGTGATTTGTTCCGTGGGGGTTTGGTAACCTAGATTTTGGTATTGTACTTTTTTTATTCTACTAACTGTGTTCCATTAATTTTAAACCACTTACCTTGCATCATTTTTCCTCTTATTACATACACAGATATGTTACAGAAAATGTTTTTTTTTTAAATTTATTATCATTTCCTACCCCTATGAAATGAGTTCAATGGGAGCAGAGATTCCTTTTCTTCATTATACCGCACCGGTGCAGTCCCTAGGCCTAGCCAGCGATTGAAGTGCAAGTGTCTGGAGTGGAAGGGCAGGTCCCAGCTGACCTCTGGGCCTTGGCCAGCACCTGAGTCCCTAGACCATCACACGCTTCCTTCCACCTGAGTCATGGTGCCTGAGTCCCCATGGGGAGAT
This sequence comes from Antrozous pallidus, assembly GCA_027563665.1. NCBI lineage: Eukaryota > Metazoa > Chordata > Mammalia > Chiroptera > Vespertilionidae > Antrozous > Antrozous pallidus. The sequence goes on along the minus strand of CM050519.1, from coordinate 55,484,770 downwards.
GTAGTGAGCACAGCTGGATCCGCAGGCCGGGCTCAACATGAGCCTCTGGGAACCCAGGTGGGTAGTGCTCTTGCCTGACCAGCCTTACGGACTGGCTCCTGTGTGAACCCACAGGGAGCCTGACTAGCCCTTGTGGTCCAGGAAGCCATAGCCTGGCTTACCTGGAAGGGGCCATGTGGGTATAGGGCAAGCTCCTTGTGGGTGCCCAGCAGCTGAGTGTGGGGGTTTCTCTGGTGCACAAGTCTAGGTGTATTGGTCGCCATCTTCAGGGCAATTGGTTGGGGTCAGTGCCCCCACCCTGCTCCCTCAGTGCCTGGGAGCCCAGTGGCCCTACTCCTGGCCATCTGTGGGGCAACTGGCAGGGCAATCAGGCCCCTGCTCATACCCATTTTGGCCTGGTGCTGCCCGCTCAACTACTCCACCACAGTCCCTCTCTCATTGGGCCTCATAAGAGTCAGTAGTACCTCCACTGCTGCCCACTGCCTATGCTGTGTTGTTGACACCCGTCATTTTCTGCGCTATCCCCTGGTGGTCAGTGCATGTCATAGCAAGCAATCAAACTCCAGGTCAAACTCCTAGTTGAGGGGACATTTTGCATATTAGGCTTTTTATTATATAGGATTATCATCCAAGCCTGGTTCATTGTTGGTGTGATACATATTCACTAAGTGAAAGAATGAAGTAATGCATATATGAATACATGAATTATATGTGCAAAAGTTTTATTGAGGCCAAAGGCTAAACAACAGTTTTGTGGGTAAAAGTATTTTCTGAAATAAATTGCCATATGTAGTATCATTGGAGGAATTGTGTCAATTCTGAGACATTAAATGAAGACTCAGGAAACTGAATAATAAAAACATTCTCTTCTCCTGGGAAGTCAGGGATGCATTTTCATACTGAGGCTGGATATATGGATTTAAGAGATTCACCATCTGCTTTTAATTAAAGGCAGTCCCAGAGTGAAAGAAACAGCTACATAAAAATTTCTAAAATGGATCTGAGAAGGTTACAAGAGTTGGCAGGTAATTTAATATCACTATGCTATCTAATGTCCCAAATTGCACTATATTCAAATGGAAAAAAAAGTCAAAATAATCTCATTTGGGCTGTGGGGAATGATAAACATGCTTCTGCCGACCCTTAGGGCAACACAATAAACACACGAGTAGCAGTGTATCCCTCCCAGCCCGAAGCCAGAGTGATGGCACACAGCTAGTCACCAGGAGGCGAATGGGAACTGGAAGAAGTGCAGCCTTTGTTGATGACAGAAACAGTAGAAATCTTCCCTGTCATGGAAGGAGAGGAGACTAGGGATGCTTCTTAAATTTAAGCAAAGCAGAGTGGATACAGGACTCATTCATTTAGAGAAAGATCTGATATGAATGATCATAGTATTTGATCAGTGTAGACATGCACACACACACACACACACACACACACATACATAAGTAAAAATTAAAGTACATAGATATAAGTTGTATATCCTAAAATCAGTGATAAATATCCAAGCAAGCTTTAAATTACATAAAACCTCATTTCAGCAATATTATTATCTAAAGTTAATCTTTTATCAAATAGTTAGCATTCTTATAAGTTAAGAGAAAGCAAGACTATGGATGATTCATATGAACTTATCATTTGTCAGAGTAGAAAAAGAATATTAGCTTTGACTTCTGAAAAAAAACTACTAAGTTTCAATATCAAGGACATGGTACAACTAGAATGGAAAATTGTCTAGTTATATGGAAGCCTTGATATGAACAACTCTCCATTTCTTTCAGAATGTGCTAAGTACCTATTTAGATCTTCATAATCTCTTCTAAGTAGTTTTATTTGTTGTAAGAAAAGCTAACTACTTATGGATTTAAGTAGGAAGTGACAGGATCAGATATACTTTTTCAAAAGATCTATTGGGAATCTAAGTGAGGATCTCTTAAATAATCAGAAGAAGATTATCAGTTGTGTGGATCATTCATCAGTCTTGATTAGAAAAATTAAGGGTCTGAAATAAGATAGTAATAGGAGAAACACACAGATGTGTGTGGTTGTGTGAAGTCTTAAGAATGGTGGATAGCATTATTCACACAGATGAGGATGTTAAAATGGTGTCTGCATAAGAAATAGACAAACAACACCTATTTAATTTAAGCTGTAGGTCTTCAACAATAGAGATAATGCCTTTTTCTCCTGAGCACGTAGCTAGCCTACATTTCCAAGGTTTTCATGCAGTTGCCTAAGGCCACAGGAGTGAATTCTGCTCAATATAATTAGATGGAAATAAAACACTCCATTTTTTTACAGCCACTGGGCTGCACCCAGAAAATACAGTGGGATAATTCTGAGGCCTTAAGGATGGATAGAAGAGTTACTAGATGGGTCCTTGAATAAAAGCAGAGAGCTAAGACCTCCTCTCCATCCTGCCCTTATACCACATGACCTAGATTGCTCTCTAGAGTAAAAAAGAAATAGCACTTTTTGAGTTTAAGCCTCTAAAATGTTACAGCATGATTTATTATAATTCACCTTCTTTAAAGCTGCGAAGTCTTTTTTTAAAAATAAATCTTTATTGTTCAGATTATTACAATGTTCCTCTTTTTCCCCCCATAGCTCCCCTCCACCTAGTACCCACACCACCCTCTGCCCTTACCTACCCTCCCCTACTGTCCTCATCAACCATAGGTGTACGATTTTTGTCCAGTCTCTTCCTGCACCTCCCACACCCTTTTCTCCCCAAGAATTGTCAGACCACTCTCTTTCTATGTTCCTAATTCTATTATATTCACCAGTTTATTCTGTTCATCACATTTTTAATTCACTTGATTTTTAGATTCATTTGTTGATAGATATGTATTTGTTGTTCAAAATTTTTATCTTTACCTTTTTCTTCTTCTTCCTCTTTTTATTTTATTTTATTATCTTTATTGTTCAGTTTATTAATTACATTGTTCCTCCTTTTTTATCCCCATATAGGTCCCCTCCACCCTATACCCATCCCACCCTCCGCCCTCCTCTCCCCCTCCCCACTGTCCTCTCCCATTGTTGCAAGATTTTTGTCCAGTCTCTTGCTGTACTTCCCACAACCCTTTTCTCCCCAAGAATTGTCACTCCATTCCCTCTCTATGTCCATGATTCTGTTATATTCACCAGTTTATCTTGTTCATCAGCCTATCAATTCACTTGATTTTTATGTTCATTTGTTGATAGATGTGTATTTGTTGTTCATAGTTTATATTTTTACCTTTTTCTTCTCCCCCTTCTTAAAGACTATCTTTCAGCATTTCACATAATATTGGTTTGGTGGTGATGAACTCCTTTAGTTTTTTCTTATCTGCAAAGCACTTTATCTGACCTTCAATTCTGAATGATAGCTTTGCTGGATAGAATAATCTTGGTTGTAGATTCTTGCTATTCATCACTTTGAATATTTCTTGCCACTCCCGTCTGGCCTGCATGGTGTCTGTTGAGAAATTTGCTGACAGTCCTATGGGTGCTCCCTTATAGGTAACTAACTGTTTTTCTCTTGCTGCTTTTAATATTCTCTCTTTACCTTTTGCTCTTGGCATTTTAATTATGATGTGTCTTGGTGTGGTCCTCTTTAGATTCCTATATTTTGGGGTTCTGTGTACTTCTTGGGCTTTTAAGTCAGTTTCTTTCACCAAGTAGGGGAAGTTTTCAGTCACTATTTCAAGTAGGTTTTCATTACCTTGCTCTCTCTCTTTTTCTGGCACCCCCATAATTCGGATGTTGGCATGCTTGAGGTTGTCCCAGAGGCCTCTTACACTATTTTCAATTATCTGGATTCATTTTGTTTCTTGCTTTTTCAGCCGAGTGGATTTTGCTTCTTTGTATTTCAAATCTTTGACTTGGTTCTTGCGGCCCTCTGGACTGCTTTTAGGACTTTGAGTAATATTTTTTATTTCAATCAGTGTATGCTTGATTTCTAGTTGGTCCTTTTTCATATCCTTGCGAGTCTGGTTCATATCCTCATAGATCTTGTTCATTTCCTTATAGGTCTCATTCATTTTCTTGTAAGTCTCATTCATTTCCTTGTAGCTCTCATTCATTTCCTCGTAAGTCCTGTTCATTTCCTCATTGGTCTTGTTCATTTCCTCATAGTTCTCATTAAGTTCATCAGCCTTTTCTAGGAGCCTCTTGAACTCTATGTCTAGTGGTCTTTTTTCCTCCATTTCTTTCACACCTGATTTCTTTCCATATCTCTGCATGGTGACTGCTTTATGTGGTAGATGTCCTCTAAGGGACAGTGGTTCAACCTCCCCAGTTACCTGAGGTGGGTACTTTTACTGCAATCCTTTATGGGTTGTACAGTATTTTTGAATTTAAGCCCAGCTTGTTGTTGTTTGCTCTAGGAGGATTTGGCCTCCAGGCCAATTCGCTGTGCAGGGAAACTGTGTTTAGGTTGGATGGGCGGAGTCTCTGAGCTGAGCAGGCAGCCTCAGCGTCAGCTATGTCTTATTTGGCGCTCGCACAAGGGTCTCTGTTGGGTGGTAATTGTTGCAGGCTCCTCCAAGAGAAAGCTGCTAGTCTCTACCCCTTTCCAGACAACTCTGCCTCTCCCCCAAATGAGTCTGAACACCCAAATTCTCGCCCAGGGTTGTAAAACAAAGCAGTCTGGTGGTCTCCGGGACCAGGGGGCAAGTTGCCAGGGAGCAAGTTGAGCGTCTATGCTGTCGCACACCTTACGCGTGCAAACTGCTATTCCAAGCAACCCGGATTCTCCTCAGACTAGGAGACCTCTGCCGCACCCGGCTTCCAGGGTGCGTACCCCAGACCTCGGACCTCACCTGGCACTGGGGAATCTGTGCAGTGGGACATCGCCGCCCTCCCTGTTGAAGAAATCCAGCTGGGATTGCTGCTGCCAGCCCTACAGCCCCCGCACGCACCCCAGGGCTCCTACAAACCTCTGGCTCCGCGCGTATCTTCAAGGCTGCATTCTGCCGCTCTTCTGAGTCTCAGTGTCCCACCTTTACTTTTATTTGTGGAATTTTCACTCGGCCAGCTTTCCAGTGATTCTGGATGATGTTTGTCTTGTTGCTATGTTGTAGTTTTGGAATTGTTGTGCGGGGCAGCACAATAGGTGTTTACCTATGCCGCCATCTTGGTTCCTCCTCCTCTTCTCCCTCTTTTTTTCTAAAGTTGCTAAGTCTTCTCCTAGTTTCCTAGTGATTAAAGATTGGATATGAACTCTAGAATAATCTGCATATTATTTGCAATATATTGTGTATTTTTAATGCTTAATGTGACTAGTTTTTATTTCATGGCATGGGTTTGTTTTTAAAATTATTTATCTTGTCTTTATAAATTCTGAGTTAAATTTTTTTAGACTATTTATGAGAAATATTGGCATTAGGTAAATTCAACAGATAACTGTGATCAGAGTTTTAGAGAGGGCAGAGCAGCTAAACAGCAGGTCGGTTATTTGTCTTCTAGTTGCATTCCTACATTGTATTAAGTCACCTAGAGACAGTTATTCTTTTTTATGTATTCTTGTAACTTACTTGCTGATTTTAATGTAATTCCTCCATTATATGTAAGCCTGATAGTTATAAAACATCCTATGTATTAAAAGAATAATATGCAAATTGACCATACCTTCACTATGCCAATAAGCCACACCCACAAGCCATGCTCATAAGCCAATCACAGGGCAATGGCCTTTCCGGCCCTGGGGTTTGGCCAGGACAGGCTGTGGGCAGCCTCTGATGGATCGCAAGGCCCTGCCATGTCCCAGTGTCCAGGTCCAGAAAGGGCATCTCCCCTAGAGGCCCTTTTCTGCCCTGGGGTTAGGCCTGCCGGGCTGTGGCAGGGCCACAATGGATCACAGGGCCCTGCGATGGCCCATTGTCCAGGTCCAGAAAGGTCCTTTCTGGGCCTGGGGTTAGGCTGGGCCAGGCAGAGGGAGGCGAGGACACAGAGGGGGTGAGCCAGGCGCCTTGTGAACATTAACACCCACTGAGAGGTAGAGCAGCTGGTGTGATATGTGCCTGAGGTCCTGTGGCTGGAGAGCGGCCGGGTCACAGTTGAATCCAGGTGCGTCTCTGCCCACAGCTCATCACCTCCCCGGGCTTGCCAAACGATGCCACCTGTGGATGGGGATGCTCGACAAGTCTACGCCGGGTCCTGAGGCTGGGAGGGCAGTGGAGGGGAGCGTCCCGGCTCCCAGAGTTCCTGTCTCCAGTGAGAGGCCCACCCTGGGGGCAGGAGAGGAGCCAAGACACAGCCCCGGAGACAGAGGAGACCGAGCCACACACCCAGCCCGGCCTGTGTGCGGAGCGGAGGCAGCGAGTGCGGGAAAGCGTGGCCCCACTCCTGGGGTAACAGACCAGAGTTCCCTCAGAACAGGACCTGGAGCTGGGCTCACTGCCCGCCCTTACAGGACGGTGATGGTCTGGGCGGTGGGCACGCTGTGGCCCGGGTCCGGAGCCGCACTCAGCCTGGGCACCGGGCCCGGGCACTGCGGGGGGAGGGAGCCCTGGTCGCTGTCCCCAGAGCTGGTTCCGACCCTGGGCCTCCCGCCCTGTGACATCCAGAAACCCGGGAGACAGAGGGTGAGCTCAGACGCAAAAGCAAGCCCCAGGCCTCGGGCTGTCTGACTCAGGAAGAACTCACAAGCCCACACCTGGAAACCTGCGGGCCCAGGCGCTGAGGAAGCTGGTCCACAAAAGCCCCCACTACGTGCAGGATGAATTCACCACCAGTAACCGGACCGCGTGGCGTGTCCGACAGAGACTTTAACACAAACCCATGGAGGAGGCGCCAAGAGCAAAACCAAGAAGCAGCTTCCACTCCCTCATCGTTGATGCTTCTCTCCCTCTCTCCCTGTCCTTTCCTCTCTGAAATAAAATTTAAAAAGAAAATCGATCGATTGCAGAGCCCTGCGATGGCCGGGTGCCGGGTCGGGCTGTAGTCAGAAGAAGAGACACATTATACACAGGAACAAACATAAAGCTTACAAAATATTTCTCATCAGAAACAGTATAAGGGAGAAAATAGAGAGCAACATCATTAAAGTACTCACAAAGGGGAAAATCCTCCCAATTTATAATTCTAAACTGAGTGCAAATATTTCTAAAATAGTTTAAAATAGTCAAACTCTAGAAATAGTTAAAAATATTTTTATGTATAAAAGATTGAATTTTTTAATCACCAGCAGGTTTGTAGTGTAAGAAATGTTAAAAGAAGTCCTGCAAGCAGAAATAAAATTTTGCCAGATACAAATAATGATCTATACCAAGAAATGGAAAACACCAAAGACAGTATATGCATAGGAAAAAATATAATAGAAGTTTCTTATTATTGAAATATATTTAAAGGTAATTATCGTAACTATTTAAACTAATAATAATGTAATGTCAGTTTTAGAACATCTGTGTAAGTAAAATACATGACAACAATAGCACAAAGATTGCCTGGGAAAAATGAAATTTTGTTACAGTGAAGTTTCTATACAAGATGTGAAGTAGTAAAATATCCACTTGAAGATAAACTATGACAAGTTAAAATCCTATATAATGAAGAGCTAATATGCAAATAGCCATCATACCTTCAAGCCATCATGCCATAACGGCTCAGACACTCAACACTGAGGAGAGCAGAATGGGGACCAGACAGGCTACGGACTGGGAGAGGAACATGCCACCCACTCCACGGTCTCAGATGCCAACAGCTGTGCCTGCCTCTCTGGCCCAGGAGAGGGACAAGCTGCATGCCTTGTGGTCCTGAGTGCCTGAAGCTGCCTGTGGCTGTGGCTGGCCTGAGTGAAGCTGGCCTGGGTCCTGGGTGCCTGTAGCTGGCCAGAGAGAAGGAAGCCCGGGTCCAGGTGTGGGGCAAGGCAGAGGCAGTTAGGGGCAATCATGCCAGCAGGGGAGCACTTAGGGGCAATCAGGCTGGTAGGGGTGCAGTTAGAGATGATCAGGGAGGCAGGCAGAGGTGGTTAGAGGTGATCAGGCAGGCAGGCCAGTGATCAGTTGGGAGCTAGTGGTCCTAGATTGCGAGTGGGATGTCCAACTGCCAACAATCAGACATCCCTGAAGGGGTCCCTGATTGGAGAGGGTACAGGTGAGGCTTAGGGAACCCCCCTCCATGCATGAATTTCATGCACTAGGCCACTAGTTTTATTATATGACCTTTATTAAATAATATGCCATAGTATTGTTTTCTGTGTTTGTTATGTTTGAATTTGTTTATTTGCTGTGAGCAATTAAAATTATTCAAGTAATCTTATGTGAAGACAGTTGAACCAATTTATTTAAGATATATCCCAATTGCTCCATTGAATCTAATTAATTTATTCATTTAAGACCCTTTAGACTTAGAATTTTAAGTTATTGGTCAAGAGGCAATTTCAGCTCTTTATTAAAATATCCCGATCTTCATCACAAATTTTTTTCAAATAACAATCCAATATTTTTATATATAAATAAAACTGTGATTTTATTAAGTATTTTAAAAAGTCAGTTTCATTTGGTCTTCTGTTTTCCCCTTTTTTTTTTCAAAGAAAGGCATGCAAACATAATTGTCAGAGAATCTCTTGCATCATTTTTCCCAGAGTACAAGGACTAATAGTAGGACTAGATTAATTCAATACATCTCACTTAAACTAAAATGGACTTCACTAGGTTTCCACAGTTTCCATTCTGCAAAAGAAACAAGTTGTAAGCTTTACAATCTTTTACAAGTACATATGTATTTTATGAAGATAGTTAGTCTAAGCCTATTTTATAAAATATGGGTGCCCTATTAAGTAGAATTATTTCTATTAATGCATATTTGAAAACCACTAAATATGAGCTTAAAATGGTAGTAAATCATCTAATTCTACAACTTAAAAGAATTAAAAAGAGAGCAACAAGAAAAGCCCAGAGTGACCAGAAGGAAGGAGATAATAAATATCAGAGCAGAAATGAGTGACATAGAGACCAAAAATAAAAAAATAAAATAAAATACAAAAGATCAATGAAACCAAGAGCTGGTTCTTGGAAAGGATAAACAAGATGGATGAATCTCTAGCCAGGTTAACCAAGAAGCAAAGAGAGAGGACCCAAATAAACAAAATCAGAAATGAAGGAGGCAAATAACAACAGACCCCACAGAAATACAAATGATTGTTAAAAAATACTATGAACAACTCTATTCCAACAAACTGGTCAACCTGGAAGAAATGGACATATTCCTAGAAGAATACATCTTCCAAAACTCAATCAAGAAGAATCTAAAAATCTCAATAGGCCAATAACTATGGAAGAAATTGAGGTAGTAATCAAAAAGCTTCCAGAAAACAAAAGCCCAGGTCCAGAGTTTTACCAAACATTCAAGGAAGAACTAAAACCTATTTTCCTCAGAGTATTAAAAAAATTGAAGAGGAAGGAACACTTCCAAGCTCATACTATGAAGCTAGTATCACCCTAATACCAAAACCAGAGAAAGACAACACAATGAAAGAAAATTATAGGCCAATATCCCTCATGAACATAGATACCAAAATCCTCAACAAAATTCTAGCAAATTAGATTCAACAGTACATCAGAAAGATCATACTCCATGACAAAGTAGGATTTATCCCAGGGATGGAAGTATGGTACAATATCCGCAAATCAATAAGTGTGATACATCACACAAATTTTAAAGATAAAAATCACATAGTCATATCAATTGAGGTACAAAAAGCATTTGACAAAATCCAACACCCTTTCTTGAAAAAAACTCTCAGCAAGGTGGGAATAGAAGGATCATACCTCAACATAATAAAAACTATATACAACAAACCCACAGACAACATCATACTTGATGGGCAAAAACTGAAACCATTTCCTCTAAGAAGAGGAACAAGACAGAGATACCCACTCTCACCACCCACCCCTGTTCCACATAGTACTGGAAGTACTAGCCATTGTGATTAGACAAGAAGAAATAAAAGGCATCCAAATTAGAAAAGAAGAAGTAAAACTGTCCTTATTCGCAGATGACATGATACTGTATATAGAAAACCCTAAAGTCTCCATCAAAAATTATTAGAATTAATAAATGAATTAGGCAATGTAGCAGGATACAAAATTAAATCCAAGAAATCTATGGCATTTCTATCCAACAGTGAACTTACAAAAAGAGACTAAAAAAGCAATCCCATTTACCATCACACCAAAAAATAAATAAGATACCTAGGAATAAATTAACTAGGGAGGTAAAAGATCTATATGTGGAAAACTACAGGACACTGAAAAAAGAGATAGAGGAAGACATAAACAGATGGAAGAACATACCATTTCACAGACTGGTAGAAACAGTATCATTAAAATGTCCATACTACGCAAAGCAATCTATATAGATTCCATGCCCTCTCCATTAAAATGCCAATGGCATATTTCACAGACCTAAAACGAACTTTCAAAACATTCTTCTGGAATAAAAAAAAAAAGACCCCGAATAGCTGCAGCAATCCTGAGAAAGAAAAACAATGTTGGTGGTTTCTCAATACCAGATATCAACCTGTATTACAAAGCCACTGTTCTCAAAACAACCTGGTACTTTCATAAGAACATATAGACCAATGGAATAGAATAGAGAACCTAGAAATTGACCCAAACCACTATGCTCAATTACTATTTCACAAAGGAAGCATGAACATACAATGGAGTCAAGACAGTCTCTTCAATAAATGGTGTTGGGAAAATTGGACAGATACATGCAAAAAAAATGAAACTAGACTACCAACATATGCCATACACAAAAATAAACTCAAAATGAACAAAAGACTTAAACATAAGATGGAAAACCATAAAAATACTAGAGGAATCTACAGGCAGCAAAATCTCAGACATATGCCAAAGCAATTTCTTCACTGATACTCCTCCTAGGGTAATGGAAACTAAAGAGAAAATAAACAAATGGGACTACAGCAAAAGAAACCATCAACAAAACAAAAAGAAAGCTCACTGCATGGAAGAACATATTTGCTAATGTTATCACCGATAAGGGTTTAATCTCCAATATTTACGGGGAACTCATACAACTTAACAAAAGGAAGATAAACAACCCATTCAAAAATGGGCAACGAACCTAAATAGATACTTTTTGAAATAAGACAGAAGGAAAGCCAAGAGACATATAAAAAAATGTTCAAAGTCACTAATTATCTGAGAGATACAAATCAAAATGACAATGCAGTACTGTCTCACACCTGTCAGAATGGCTAACATCAACAAATGAACAAATGGCATGTGCTGGCAAGGATGCAGATAAAAAGGAACCCTCATTTATTGCTGATAGGAATGCAGACTGGTGCAGCCACTTTGGAGAACAGTATGGAGTTTCCTCAAAAAACTAAAAGTGGAACTCCCATTTGACCCAGAAATCCCACTTCTAGGAATATATCCCACGAAATTAGAAACACCAATCAGAAAGGATATATGCAACCCTATGTGCATAGCAGCACAATTCACCATAGCCAAGGTTTGGAAACAGCCTAAACCCCATCAACAGATGAGTGGATTAAGAGACTGTGGTACATCTACCCAATGGAATACTATGCTGTGGTAAAAAAGAAGGAATTCTTACTATTTGCAACAGCATGGATAGAACTGGAGAGCATTATGCTAAGTGAAATAGCCAGGCAAAGAAAGATAAATATCCATGATCTCACTCATTTATGGAATATAATAAACAACATAAACTGACAGATAAACAACATAAACATAAACAGATCCAGAGGCAGAGAAGCATCGATCATACCGTCAAACCTCAGAGGGAATGTAGGGGAGGGTGGGGGTAAGGAGGAGAGATTAATCAAAGGACTTACATGTATTCATATGTACCTAACCGATGGACACAGACAACAGGGAGAGTGAGAGCATGAGTTGGGGGCTGGGGACACAATGGAGGGATAATAAGGACACATATGTTATACCTTAATCAATAAAGAAATTTTTAAAAGTTTAAAAATAATATTTTATATTATTGAAATTTATGTGAAACTCAAATTTCACTGTCCATTAATAAAATTTAACTGGAACACAAAAAAAATGAGCTTAATATTTCAACTGTGTCTTCCTAAAGAACACCTCACATTTGCTTATTAAATTTAAAATTCATATTACAGTCAAAAAGTTTCTTTCCCTAGAATAGTGAAGCATTTACTAATGATGGTGAGACAATTTAATATTTTGTTATATCACTTATCAATAAATAAGGTGTTTGAAAAATCCTTTAAATTTCTATGGCTCTTGAAATGCTAATTTAATTCCAATATTGACCTTATATATTTAAAAGTATTTTAAGTTATTATTGGCATTCAATATCATATTAGTTTCCTGTGCACAACATAGTGGTTAGACATTTATATAACATATGAAGTGATTCCTCCAATAAGTCTAGTACCCATCTGATACCATACATAGCTATTCAAATATTAGTGTCTATATTCTTTATGCTGTTCTTTGCAATCCCTTGACTATTCTATAACTGTCAATTTGTACTTCTAAATTCCTTTACCTTTTTCTCTCAGCTCCCCAACTTCTCCTACTTGACAAATATCATGTAGAGACAGAGATACTGCTATCTACTATAGATTTCATCCAATAGTAAAAAAGAAAAATATTTCATTGATATGCTAGATTGACTATCATAAAAATGGATTCAGTGTAGGGGTCTATAAGTTTTCTTTCATAAATGAACTGTGTAAGCTAAGCTATTTTTAAAAAATATTTTTATTGATTTTATACAAAGAGGAGGGGAGAGAAAGAGAGAGATAGAAACATTGATGAGAGAGAGCCATCAATTGGCTGCCATGAGGGATGGAGCACTCACTATCCAGGCATGTTCCCCTACCAGAAATTGAACTAGCAAATTTATGGTGCATGGGACGATACTCAACCAACTGAGCCACACCAGCTGACTCAGTTGGTTGAGTATGCCTGCCACCACAGTCCCCTAGTCCCTATTTTTATTTACATTGGCAATGATTACATCAGTCAATAGTTGTTGAGTGGCAAAATTTTCTCTTCTTAAGTTTATTAAAATGTGGCCAAATGCTAATAATTCCTTGAAAAATTTAGATATCAGCAATAGTTAGAATAAGTGACTGATACAGCAGAGCATTTTCAACTAAAATGTACAATATGTCATGTTTTTTTTTTTTTTGAGAAGCTCAAAATTGTACTGTTGAACATGGTTCTATTGGCTATTATTTTTAGAATTTGAGTCTTTAGTGGTTAACATTTTTGGATTACATGAGTATTTCAAGTTAACTCAATCATTTTCCTAAGTTTCAAATTAAATGGCAATGAACAAGAACTTAATTTTTACAGTCAAAATTATTGTTGAATGAGTTGGTCATAAAATAGCATTGGTTAACCACCTTCTGGTAGTTTAACTATTTTTATCAAGGTCAGGAGAATGTGGCTTTTATATCAGAGCTAATTCATCATGAGATATTTTCTTTTGCCAGTTTTTCTCTCATTTGTTTCTTGAAATTATTAATTTCCCTATATTCAAGAGGCTAAGCTAGGCCTAGTGAATACAATTTGAGCAAAGTCTCATAATTTAGCCTCATAGAGTATATTTGAAAAGTTAGCAGAAGCTATGTTATTGTTCTAGTGGAAGTGACTGTACCAAGTTCTATTGAAGATAATGATAATGAGATAGACAGTTTATATATAACCTGATTTATAAATATTCATTATCTTATCTAATAAAGAGGGAATATGCTAATTGACCATCACACCCTCATAAAGGTGGTGGCCCCCAAAGACAACAAGGAGGGAATATGCTAATTGACTGCCACTCACTCAAAGATGGCAGTGCCCACAGCCACAAGATGGTGGCACCCAGTCCCATCAGCCTTGCCAGGGCAGCACATGTGCAGCATGGCCAGGTCCACTCCAAGGGAGGTTCAGCCTGCCACCAGAGTTCCCTAGTCCCCATTGCCCCTCCCCCCAGCTGCCCAGGGGCAGCCCACGTTTCAGGCAAGCCTTGGATGGCAGCTGCCCCACTGCCCAGGGCTGCCTGATGCTCAGGTAACCAGGGCTGGCCAAGGCTTGCACTGCCAGCAGTGGCAGCAACAGAGCTGTGATGGGGTCATCGCCTTCCCCCAATCACTGGGTCGCTTCCTGCCCCTCAGGACTCCTGGTCTGTGACAGGGGACAGGCTGAGCTGAGGGACCTCTCTCCAGTGCATGGGTTTTCATGTACCAGGCCTCTAGTAAATATTATACACATTATATTTACAACAAAGTTTCATAAGGATTTGAGAATAATAGCTGTCTTCACCTCCTTCCTCATTACCCAGTTTCTTTGTACCCATTTTGTGCATTCTCCTGCCTATCACTCAAATAATTCTGCTCTTCCCATGCTCATTGGTGACCTCCACTTTCCAAAATGCATGCTTGTTCTTTAATCCTCATTTGACTGGTCCTCTTAGCAGCATCCAACAGGACTGAAACTTTCTGCTCCTGGCTTCTATTGATGCCATAGTTTCCTGACATGTTCTTTCTTTGCTGGCTATTCCTCTTTCTCTATAAATGTTCCTTATCTGAGTCTGCTTAGGTTCTGCAGCAAAAGCATATACTGCATAGCTTAAACAACCAACATTTATTTTTCACAATTCTGGAGGCTAGAAAGTCCGAGATTATGGTGCCGGCATGGTTGAGCTCTGATGAGAGCCCTCTTCTTAGTTTCTTAATGTGGAGAAAGGGTAAGAGAGAGGGCCCTCTTTCTCTTCTCGTGAGGGCAATAATTACTCCAGGCGATTTCCACCCTCATGAGATAATGACCTATCAACAAATACCATCCATCACATTAAGAATGGATTCAACCTAACAATTTGGTGGGGGGGAGGTGTTTGAGCACAAACATTCAGTCTATAGAATGGCCTTTATTTTCACCATGGATGTTTTCTTTACACAGAATTTCATGTATTCCAGGGTTTCAGAGTTTAAGTGTTTATTCTGAATTCTTAAGTTCAGCCCTAACCACTCATTTAAGTTCCAGAATTCTGTATCTAATTACCTGAAACTTAACATGATTTCTTGTTTTTTCTTTCCCACCTGTTCCTTATCCATACTTTTATATCTCAGTCACAAACAGACTTCTACCTAGTTACCTAATTCAAAAGCTTAAAAGTGATATGTAATTCCTAGAGTCCAATTATGTTTTGGATCCAGCTCTTCAAGATATTTCAGCAACTCTAAATCCAAATCACATTCTAAATCCTTCCACTGTCTACACTCACTGTACTACTTCCCTAGTTTAATATTATCTGCAATCTCCTAGTAACTTCTATAGTCCCCTAATTGGCCTGCTTGCTTCTATTCTTTTCTTGGCAAAGTAATGGCTAAAAAGCCTAATTAGATAATTTGACTCTTGCTGTTGGAAACCCTCTTGTCTTCCCATGTATACTTTAACTTAAAAGCAACATAACTTACCCTGGTCTACAAGACTCCCTGAGATCTGGCTCCTGCTCACCTCCCTGGCTTTTCTCATACATCTTTCATTCACACAGGACTTATTTGTTTTTCTTCAAATATATGAAATCAGTTCTTGTTTGGAGGTTTTCACAGTAATGGTGGCCTAGATTATCACATAGGACAATTTTCTTAGCATTCAATTCTCAGTATGAATATTATTTCTTTCAAGAGAGTCTTCACTCACTATCCAATCTAAAATTGGCCTTTCATTCAACAATTATATCTTTGATCTTATTTATGGTCCTTAATTACCTATCATTTTCTTGAATATTTGCATATTTATTGCTTTAGTTTTCTGTAACCCCAGACTGTGGAACAGTGCCTGGGTCATAACAGATCCTCAAAAAAATGTTCGGTGAATAAAAGAAGAAGGTAATGAATATTATATATCTGCTGGGAACATGATGTCTGGAGAGGTTTCCTGTGTGGTTTTTTATTTTTATTTTATTTTTTATAGTGATTGTTAAGATGGGAGAAACCCAAAACATTTATATGAGATTTTGGAAAAGTCATTGTTAATTGACAGAGCATGGAGGAAATCAATGATTAGCATAAAAATAATAATAAACATTTCTTCATGGGACTGAGGAAGAAGTAGACAAGGAAGAGTTTCTGTATAGATGAGTACAAGGCTGTCAATATTGTGATCAGAGACAATTGCCAGCAGGAAAGTGGAGTGCCATAGGTGATTCCCCCTCACTCTTCCTTTTCTCTCTCTTTGGGAACTAAGAGCCCAGCTTTAAAAAGGAATTAAGAAGAAGAGAGGGTATCAAAGGACTGTCTGCACTGGCGGAACACTGCCCTTATCTTTCAAAGCAGTTCCTTAGATTTAATTAAATATGCTGGCTGGAACATCTGTTATGATCCCAACCAGGTAGACATATTAGAAACACTTAACTTTCTGTGCTAATATTTATGCTATAGTTTCTTTTTATTATATATTTACAGTTGTCATCTAAGGTATTTTAATGCTTTTCTTTTCAATCCTGACTAGTATTTTTTTTTAAATCAAATATACACACAGAGAGACACACTTTTCTATTTATCTACTTCTGGTTAATTTTGATACTCCCAGTTTCTTCCCTGCACTAAAGGGGATCTTCAAATGATGTAATCTGTATGTTCACTTGACTCACTGAAAAGTTGACATTTTTCTCTAAATCCATTGTTTACAATTCAGAGTACTAGGATAGAGCAAAATTTCTCCACTGTGTAGTTTCCATTGAAAAAATACTAGCAATAAAAGAATAATTTGACAATAATTAGCAAGTAATAGGCTGAACCAAAGTCATTCACTGTTTGATGGTTAAGAAAATAGATAAGATGGCTGATAAGATTGCAGAATTAATCACAATAATATGCCAGCAAATGGAATGTACTTTCAGTCATTGCTACCTTAGCAATTCACATTTAAATATAGCACATACTTTAATGCATAAACTTGTTTCCCTTAGTTTACAATTTTCACTATTAGTAAATCTTTCTTTATTCTTTAATACACTTAGAAACCCAGAGTGGATCATTATCCTATATAGTAAAGGGTAATATGCAAATCAACTGAATTGGGAAGGAGTGGTGGCTATGATCTGCACTGACCACCAGGGGGGCAGCCTAAGTGACCATTGAAACTGAATAGAGGATTGAACAGGCTGCATGGGGAAACTAGGCCAGCAGGGAGGTTAGGAAGGACGACCAAATAACTGAACAGAAGGCTATGTGGGGTGACCAGGCTCACAGGGGAGATAGTTGCGGGCAACTAGGCTGGCAGGGGGGTGGGCTGTGAGGGGTGTTAAGGCTAGGGGGGGCAGCCAGGATGGCAGGGGGGCAGTAAGGGCGAACCATGCCAATGGTGGGGGGTAGTTGGGGGTGACCAGGCCAGCGGGGGGAGGAGGGGCGGCAGTTAGGGGTGATCAGGCAGGCAGGCAGGTGAGCAGTTAGGAGCCAGTGGTCCCAGATTGTGAGAGGGTCCCCAGGACATCCCCAGGATCAGGCAGTTGGAGATCCTCCAAGGGGTCCCAGATTGGAGATGGTGCAGGCTGGGTTGAGGGGACACCCCACCATGCACAAATTTCATTCACTAGGCCTTTAGTATTATAATATTGAGCTACATAATTCAATAAATGTCATATGTGTTAGAAACATCTTTTACCAGTTTTACAGAAGAACTTCCAATGCTAAATAACTTTTTCTAATAGTTATTTCTTCAAATATGCAACAACATATTGCTTCATCTTCCAGCATTATTTATTGACAAAGGAATTTGTTTCAGCCACTTTTACTCTAGCAGGGAGAAGTTTAATAGCATGAGATCCTAAATGCTTTGGTGGGTCTACAAACTTGATTTTAAGTTTATTTTTTAAAAACTTGACAGTTAAAAACCATTTTAAACATCAAATAAAAAAAAAAACAATACAGACTCAAGTGTATTTTATACTAAGATTAATTTCCAGATCATTAATATGTCAAATAATGCTATGTGGATTATTTTATGCTATGTAAACATCAGTATCTTTCACTAATAATGCATAGTATTTAAAAATATATAATTAACATGCCTTTTAATAGAAAAAAAACATATTACTTCTCTTTTGGTCCTTGGGATAGGAGTGGGGGAGGAGAGCAGGTATGGTATTTTCTAGCTTGCTGTCAAAGAGAAAAGTCATGCTTTGCCAGAATATACTATTTGGATTCTTTGTTGGGTTGGAATTAATGGGGTTGTATTGTCTCTGGTATGACCCAGTATGTAATTATGCCCTAATTGTATTCAAAGTAATTCTAAACTGGAGGCAGCTTCATGAAGCTTTGGCCATTCTTCTCCCCAAATCACCTGACTTCTTTCTCCCAGGGGCTACTTTGGCTAATATGCAAGTTCTAGATTGGACAGTTGGAGACCCATATCTCTGCATATCACTATTTTGTAATCCAGAGTATTTAACCACTATCTGTGCCTCCACTTACTATTATGTCAGATGAGAATAATATAGCAAACATCCCATACATTTAATGAGACTGAGATGAGGTGTAAAGCACATTCAATAATGCCTTGAATTAGATAAGCACAACATAGGTGGTAGTTAATTCTATTTTTTCTTTGTATTGAATTCCCTTAAGATTGCTTATCTAAGCTTGAACATGGACCCAACCAGGTATGGGTCTAAGCTTTTGATAAATATTCCATGTTCTCTAGAATAGCATAGCAAGTGCATCTCCATAGCCTGTCCCCTGCCTCCCAGTCTTCAGGTCTAGAAAATAGATCCCTAACACGGTAGCAGAAAGAGTATATTCGATAGGACTATATATTAAAACAATGTCTGTTTTACATCGCAGCAGACATTGGCAGGTGACAAATTAATACATCACAGGAGGAATGATGAGAAGTATAATTCTTGCTAAAGCTTTTACTCTTGCTCCCTTTCTTTTTACTGATTAGCTAATTTTAAGTAAATTGTTATTGATAGCTAGTTAATCTATGTCTAATGAACATTTATTTTAATAAAAATATTTATTAAAATCCTCTTAGTCTGAATTAAGAAAAATAAAGAAAAAATTAAAAGAAATGTCTTATATAATTTAATAAAAATAGGAAAAAACAGAAAGAAATGCCTTAGATTTTTAAGACCATTAGAAATACCCAGGAATAAATGTTTATTAAGTTCCACTTCTATGATAGCAGTCCGTGTAAATTAATTCACAATAAACACTTTAAATTTTTATTATAAATACATTTTTGCCCAAACATTGAACAAAAAAGGAATTATATGCTCTCCCATATTCAACAGAGCCCTAAGCACACTGTCAATGTTTCCTAAAGGATTATTTCTGGAAGGTTTGAACATAAAAAGAGCCATATTCCTGCTGATTTGTACTATAGAAAAGCAAGGCCTGCTGATTTCCTCAATCCTCATAGCACAGCACTCAGGTTCAAGTGCAGACAACATTACTCCCTGCCCATCCCTCTGAGTCAAACAAGGTCTTCTTCTCGGTGACCCTTCCAATATACTAGGACTGTGACCCTGCTGCTCAGTTGTGCACCCAACATCTGTGTGGAGGACAGCTGCCAGGATGTAGCAATATGGCCTGCAGCCAGGAACTCAGTCACAGCCATCACCCCACATGCTGGCCCTGTTCAATTTATGAACAAAATCAAAGCCCTGAAGACTGTAATAACAGGAATGTGGACTGTAGCTTGTCATATTACCAGTGATCAGAAGCAAAATTAACCTTTCAGAGCCAGAAGCTTATAAAGCCAATTGGCTAAACTCCACAGAAAATTGATTCTAAGTGTGTTAATTGAGCCTAAGTTAATGTGAATGCAGCAATGATCCATGTGAATTTTAGATAATTGACTATATAATTAATCTCCAAAGCATAAAGAATATGCAACCTCCCTTTTCTGCTAAATGGTTATTGAAAATACAGAAGGGCTCACTGGTTACTGGTTTAGGAAAAAATGAAGAGGCAGAGGGTAACTGATCAACATCTGGATTACTAAAATCCAGAACTTTATGTTAATGTCCTCAAAAAAACCTTTGGTGTCTCTTTGCTAAGGTAGCATTGATAGTATGGCTATTTCTCAGAGATGTTTATTTCTGTCTTGATTATAAGATACATTTTATTTTACAATTTTCAGAAATAACCATATTCAAAAACTTATTTTTGCTTTGGGGTTTACCTTTAAAACTGCATTTGAGTAGGTTGGTCTTTTTGTAGTTCCTCCCAACTTGTCACTAAAGTACAGGCATACCGCATTTTATTGCACTCTGCTTTATTTTGCTTCGCAGGTATTATGATGTTTTACAAATTGCGGGTGAGAGTCTCCATGAGCAAAAAAAAAAAAAATAATCACAACTTTTTTTATTGAGATACTAAGTTTATTGCAGTGATATAGAACTGAACCCCCAATATCTCCAAAGTGTGCCTATATCTCACGTGACTTGGAAATAGTAAAATACACACATTTTCACAAAAGAAAACAAGAGGAAAAGAAACATATACACCCCAATAATTAAGCTATTGTTAGGACAGAATATCAGCGAAATTTTAATTAAACATGAGGGGAATGTGTTGGATTGAGTAAAAGTATCAATAGCTCAATAATTCATGCTTTGACATTGAAAACAGGGCAAACCTATTGGTTTTAAACGACAGAAGCTATTTTATTTCTTTTCTACTGACTGATTTAGCCCAGATGTCTAAGGAACAAGATAACCAGAAAGCAGGGCATTTACCACAGAGGAACTGTACATTGAGAATGTCTGCTGCCCACTTCTCTCCCTCACCACATGAGAAAGAGAACCTGTTGAGAGGTGAAGTGACCAAGATGAAGTGCTTCAGGAAATGATGGCATTAGGAAGGGGCCTGTAACCACATAGGCTGAGGAAACCACATGGTTTTACCATTACTTCTTTGCTGAAAAACATCAAAGAACTAAGCATCAGAGGTCAAAGGAAATATTACTTAGGAAGCAAAATGATTTTTTTTAGAGAATTTGCATTTATTAAGGTTGAACAGGGGTGGGGGGAGACACAAAGAAACATAAGCTTTGTGGAAAAAATATTGGAGGACAAAAGGGAATACAACTTCCAAAAGTATTGATCAAGATTATATAGCTTTGAACAACATAATAACATAGATATTAGAAAAATATTGTTAAACTAGAGGCCTAGGGCATGAATTTGTGTATGGGTGGGGCTTGGGCAGCCTGCCCCAATTGGGCGGGTTGAACCCACCCCCTGGTCAAACTCCCAGTCAAGGGGACAATTTGTATATTACCCTTTTATTATATAGGATGTTTGCATTTTTGATATAATGCATGACACCAGATTTCTCTGAAATAATTAAAAAAAATTTTTTTGCAGATGCAAGATTTTTTTTATCTTTCTTGTTCAGTTTATTAATTACATTGTTTCCCCTTTTTTTATCCCCCTATATCTCCCCTCCACCCTATACCTATCCCACTCTCCACCATCACCTCCCCCTCCCCAATGTCCTCTCCCATTGTTGCAAGATTTTTGTCCAATCTCTTGCTGTACTTCCAACAACACTTTTCTCCACAAGAATTGTCAGTCCATTCCCTCTCTATGTCCATGTTTCTGTTATAGTCACCAGTTTATCTTCTTCATCAGCCTATCAGTTCACTTGATTTTTATGTTCATTTGTTGATAGATGTGTATTTGTTGTTCATAATTTTTATTTTTACCTTTTTCTTCTTCCTCTTCTTAAAGAATATCTTTCAGAATTTCATATAATACTGGTTTGGTGGTGATGAACTCCTTTAGCTTTTTCTTATCTGCAAAGCACTTTATCTGATCCTCAATTCTGAATGATAGCTTTGCTGGATAGAGTAATCTTGGTTGTAGATTCTTGCTCTTCATTATTTTGAATATTTCTTGCCACTCGCGTCTGGCCTGCATCGTTTCTGTTGAGAAACCCGCTGACAATCGTATGGGTGCTCCCCTGTAGGTAACCAACTGTTTCTCTCTTGCTGATTTTAATATTCTCTCTTTATCTTTTGCTCTTGGCATTTTAATTATGATATGTCTTGGTATGGTCCTCTTTAGATTCCTATATTTTGGGGTTCTGTGTACTTCTTGGGCTTTTAAGTCAATTTTTTTCACCAGGTGGGGGAAGTTTTCAGTCACTATTTCAAGTAGGTTTTTATTAACTTGCTCTCTCTCTTTTTATGGCACCACAATAATTCAGATGTTGGCATGCTTGAGGTTGTCCCAGAGGCCCCTTACACTATCTTCAATTATCTGAATTCTTTTTGTTTCTTGCTTTTCCAGCCGAGTGAATTTTGCTTCTTTATATTTCAAATCTTTGACTTGGTTCTTGTGGCCCTCTGGACTGCTTTTAGGACTTTGTGTAATATTTTTTATTTCAGTCTGTGTATGCTTGATTTCTAGTTAGTCCTTTTTCATATCCGTGAGGGTCTGGTTCATATCCTCAGAGGGCTTGTTCATTTCCTTGAGGGTCTCATTCATTTCCTGGTTGGTCTTGTTTATTTCCTCATAGTTCTCATTAAGTCCATCGGCCTTTTCTAGGAGCCTCTTGAAAAGCCTTATAACCGTGGTTTTGAACTCTATGTCTTGTCGTCTTTTCTCCTCCATTTCTTTCACACCTGATTTCTTTCCATATCTCTGCATGGTGGCTGCTTTATGTGGTAGATATCCTCTAAAGGTCAGTGGCACAGCCTCCCCAGTTATTTGAGATGGGTACTCTTACTGCAATCCTTTATGGGTTGTACAGTATTTTTGAATTTAAACCCAGCTTGTTGTTGTTAGCCCTAGGAGGGTTTGACCTCCAGGCCAATTGGCTGTGAAGGGAGACTGTGTTCAGGTTGGATGGGCAGAGTCTCTGAGCTGCGCAGGTAGCCTCAGTGTCAGCTATGTCCTATGTGGCACTCATGCGTGCGCGGGTCTCTGTTGGATGGGGATGGCTGCAGACACCTCCAAGAGAAAGCCGCTAGTCTCTTCCCCTTGCCAGACAACTCTACCTCTCCCCAAATGAGTCTGCACACCCAAAGTCTAGCCCAGGGTTGTAAAATAGATGGTTTCTGGGATCAGGAGACAAGTTTCCAGGGGGCAAGTCGAGGGTTTGTGTGACACTTGCGCGTAAACTTCTTTTCCCAGCCCCTGGGTTTCTCCTCAGACTAGGAGACCTCTGCTGCGCCCCGCTTCCAGGGTGAGTCCCCCGGACCTCAGACCTCCCTGGCACTGGGGAATCTGTGCAATGGGACGTCTCCACCCTCCCCATTGGAGAAATCCAGCCGGGGTTGCTGCTCCTGCCCTACAGCCACGCGCACGCGACCAGGATGGCCCCTAACCTGTTTCTGTCTTCAAGGCTGCACTCCCGCCGCTCTTCTGATTCTCAGTGTCCCACCTTTACTCTTATTTGTGGAGTTTTCACTCAGCCAGCTTTCTGGCGATTCTGGGTGATGTTTGTTTTGTAGTTATGCTGTAGTTTTTAAATCGTTGCATGGGGCAGAACAATAGGTGTTTACCTATGCCGCCATCTTGGTTCTCCCCCTCTAATTTTAAAAATTGATTAATAAAGAAGAATCCCCCTCCCAAATGAGCAAATATAGCACATGGTAATGAAAAGTGGGATGTTAAAAAAAATTAATGAAGACACACAAAAATGGAAAGATAGTAACATTAAAATCCATATATGTGCCAGTAGGAAAAAGTGGGTCTTAGGGTAAATCCAATCAGTGTTGTGGAGTACGAGTTTGAGATGTTCTTACCAGAATTCAGAGAAAAGAACCAAGAGTAAAATGAGACCAAAAAGAGCTACAGAAGATGAAGAAAATAAATTGATTATAAGATAGCACATTGCCCGAGAAAAAAGCTAAAAAATCAATATAGAAAAAAATTAAGACTATAAATAAAGTATCTTTTCAAAAATTTAAACAGCTAATATTCTTCGGGGATATTATTATACTAAGTGAAATAAGTAAGTCAGAGAAAAACAAATATTACATGATCTCACTCATATATGGAATCTAATGCATAAAAGAAATTGATGAACAAAATAGATTCAGAAACATAGTAGCAAACTGACAAATTTTAGAGGTAAGGCAAGGTGCAGAAGGGGATGGGGGAGGTAGAGATTAACTAGGGAATTTCTAGGCACATATGCATATCCCAGTGGTCGGAAAACTCATTAGTCAACAGAGCCAAATATCAACAGTACAACGATTGAAATTTTCTTAAACTTAAACTTCTTCTAACACTACTTCTTTGAAATAGACTTGTCCAGGCCATGGTATTTTGTGGAAGCGACACACTCAATGGGCCAAAGAGCTGCATGTGGCTCATGATCCTCAGTTTGCCAACCACAGGCATAGCCCATGGACACAAACAATAGTGTGGTGATAACCTGGGTGGGGCAGGTGTGGGGTGGAGGAGGTCCATTGGGGGGGGAAAAAAAAACAAAATAAAACAAAGGGGACATCTGTAATACTTTTAACAATAAAGATAAATAAATAAAAATTTAACAGATACAGCACATCAAAATAAATCCCTAAGCTTTCAGATAAAAGCAACTCATCACTTCCCTAAGGCATCCTTTCTATAAAATCAATGTAGAACTCGCAGAAGCTTTTAATTAAAGTTAGAAAATTTAATTTAAATAATGAGCATGCTATAGTTCAATGTCTGAAAAGGCCCACACATCATAGTGTGACCTTCTCTTCCACGTCTTTCCATTTCCTGAAGGGAAGAACTGAAATGCCAGCCTGATGAATACCAAGAAGTAAAGCTGAGAAGGCATGGACTGACAGGTCTGATCCTGGGATGCTATCCGCTCAGTCATCCTTACTTATGTCTCACTCCACAGTTGAGACAAATGAATTTGCATGGTCCATTACAGGTGGAAATTCTGTGCCTTTCACCGAGCTTCTGAGATATAGAAGCTAGGGCACTGGATGCCACTTGAAGTAACATAGAAGCAGATTAATTATTAAAATGATTTTCTACTCCCAGCAGAGATCCACATATTATATGAGCTCAGTGCTATAAGAGTGAATATCCTGAGGCCTTTTGTGAAATGTTTTTGTGACAGACAATACAGTAAGTGAACAGAGAACACTTTCCTAACAAGAGTAGCAGGTGGCTCTCTGAAGTCACTTGCTTTTACCCAGCTCCCCATTTCTACTCCTCTCCATATTCTCTTTTTTTAAATATTATTTATTAAATTGATTTGGGTGACACTGGTCAACACTAACATATAGTTTCTGTGTGTATTTCTATATTACAAGATCTATATATTCTCTTCACACTAGGTCTTCTTTAAAGGTCTTTCTTTAATCTTAGAAAAAAAGTTTAGATTTTTGTCGCCATAAAGCTATTACTCCCGCAACTTATTTATTCCCATCCCAGTTATCACTTCTACTAATTAATGTTAACACTCTCAAAGGCCCAATATAAATTGGCTAATCTTACAGCTAATTCTGAGCAATATGCTGGAAGCATAGCATAGAAGGATGCTCCCAAGAATTCATTTTAAGACAAATTCTCCTTGACCACATTCTCAACCACTCCTTGTAATTTATGTATTTTATTCTAACCCATTGGCACATTAGCAGAGGTTGTGAAGAATTTTTAAATAAATTAAAATATTTTAAGTATTTTAAAAATAAAGCAATAAAAACACAACAACAAAAGGGGAACACAAGAAAAAAACTTAGCTTCATCTAGAAACCACTTTTAAGGTAAATGCAATGAGTACAAAGAAAGATATTATCAGAAAATAATAAAAAACATATTTCAAAAAATTCAATTCTTTCATTTTTAGTAATAGTTGAATTAAGATTATATTTATGCTATAATATATAAATATAGTATTTCCTATTTATAATATTTACTAGAGGCCCAGTGCATGAAATTCATGCATGAGGGTCAAGGGATGTCTCTTAGCCCAGCCTGAACCCTCTCCAATCTGGGACCCCTCAAGGGATGTCAGACAGACATCCTTCTCACAATCCAGGACTGCTGGCTCCAAACTGCTCACCTGCCTGCCTCCCTGATTGCCCCTAACCACTCCTGCCTGCCAGCCTGATCACTCCTAACCACTACCCTGCCAGCCTAATTGATGTCTAACTGCTCCTCTGAATCCTGCTTGCCCCCAACTTCCCTCCTCTTCTGGCCTGGTCACCCCTAACTGCCCTCCCCTGCAGGTTTGAACTCCCCCAACTGCCCTCCCTTTCAGGCCAGGTCCCTCCTAACTGCCCTCTGCTGCTGGCCTGATCACCCACAACTGCCCTTTCTTCCAGGGCCTGGAATCTCCCAATGACCCTCCCCTGCTGACCATCTTGTGGTAGTCATCCTGTGTCCACATGGGGGTGGGATCTTTGACCACAGGGGGGCAGCCCTTTTGTATGTGGAATGATGGTCAATCTGCAAATTACTCTTTATTAAATTGGATAGAGGCCTGGTGCATGGGTGGGGGCCATCTGGTTTGCCCTGAGGGTGTCCCAGATGAAGGTGGAGGTTCCCTTGGGGCGAGGGGCAACCTGGGCAAGGGGCCTGTGGAGGTTTGCAGGCTAGCCACACCCTCCAGCGACCCAAGTGGAGGTCCTAGGTTCTGGGATTAATTTATGTTCTACAATTGAAACTTTTTAGCCTGGAGTGGAGCCAAGCATTCTGCCCACTCCGTGGCAACAGCCATTTCTGTTTGAAACTTTGTAGCCTAGAGCAGAGGCCTAGGCTGGCAATGGCAGGTGGAAAGCTTGGCTTCCTCCACTGCCAGGGAAACCCAAGCCTCTGTTCTTTCCAGGTCAGTGGCTCCTGCCATTTCTCTATCTTTTATAATTGAAACTTTGTAACATTGAATGGATGCCTACGCCGGCAATGACAGGCGGAAAACTTGGCTTCCTCTGTTGCCAGGGAAACCCAAGCCTTCCTCCTGTTCTCAGTGGCGTCAGCCATCTTGGTTGGGGTTTATTTGCATAATCTACTCCTGATTGGCTGGTGGGCTTGTGTGTGTAGCAAAGGTATGGTCAAATTTGCATATTACTCTTTTATTAGGTAGGATAATATTTGTATTACCTGTACACTAAATAAAATGCTTAAAAACATCATATTGAACTATGTTAAACATTCCACATTCAGAGTTTGTTTAAAATGCATCCTATATTAACTAGCAACATGTGACTGTTTATTCCCAGTATGCTAATTTAGATTTCTACCTTGCCTAAGCATTTCGTATTTGCTAGCAGACTTAAGAAGTTCCTGGAACTCATTTCTTAGTGTCTCCTATAGTTTAGAGTTTGGTGGGCAATGGGGAAATACATAGCTTGAGGTTTTGTTTGTTTCCCAACAGATAGATACAGATGAGATTGTTTTCTTTTCAATACCTGTCAAATTGTAGAAATTTAGCTCCTCTGAAGTCAGTTATTTCTCACTCATTTTTATACTGTGTCACCGTGTCAACTTTGATCTCTAAAGGGAAACCAAGTGCCACATTTCTCCTTTGCCTCTCATCCCATCTTTATTCATTCTTTCATCATGAAAACATTAATAAAGTGTTCATTCACTTTATTTGTTTATGGAAGAAACAAATAAACAAAGTATAAGGAATGATACAATGTAAGAGCCTAAGCATAGAGCATGTACCCTTCCCTGGCGGAAAGAGCCCAGAAGACTTTGGAGGAGATTATATATATGGAAAAAATTAGGTGATACTTAGGGAGTCAGATAATTAGAAGCAGTAGGGAGAAGAGAATTCTCATCTGGGCTAACAGAAAGGATAGCAGGATAACAATTTCAGGGGGTACACAGAAAATTAATAGTTTGATATTGCTGGAATATATGGTCCAGGCATAGGATAAACTCAGATAGAGCCTATGCCTACTTTTATTTTCTTCAGAGCACTTTTCACTACCAGAAATATTACATATTAGTCTGTTTATGGTCCTTCACCCTCTTAGAATGTTATCTACACAAGGACAGGGATTTCGATTTCCTCCCTTGTTCACTATCCCAGCACTTGAAACAAAGCTTTGCACACAGTGGATACCCAAATACTGATGGAAGAATGAGTAAGTGAATTAATGTACTGTGTGCTAACAATTTACCATTTGAAGCCCCCCACACTCAGATTTCAATTTACTTTTCCAGTTTTAGTGCAACCTAAATTACAGCCAAATTCTTCTACTTCTACTCACTTTTTGTTTTTCCTGAAATTGTGGTTTCATCTCTATGGCTTCACTATTTTATTGCCTTCATATAGAATGTCTTTTGCTTAGATTCCATTTAAAATGCTAATTATCTGCAAAATTATAAAACTTCAAAACAATTAATCACCTACTTAGCATAGCTTTTAAGAACTTAAATTTTAGATTTGTACTGCCAATTCTACCTTCTCCATTTTCCTGTGTGTCCTTGGGCAAGTTAAATAATCTCTCTGTACACATTTCCTATTATGAGAAAGGCTATAACTCACTACAACTTATTGTGAAGCATTAATTGAAAAAAATCTGTGAAACTATTAGTAGTACCTGATATATAATAAGTTTTGGCTTTCCTTGTATTAAACACTATAAGTATGCGTGTCCATGACCCTTTTCATTGTACCCAATTTAAAGACATTAAGATTTTAAAAATTTTATATCTCCATTGCCTAACATGATGTTCTGACTATACTTGGGATATTAACAAATGATTGTTAATTCTGTTGATTTTAGAAATAGGATTTTCTTTTCAGCAATAATTCCATTCAGTATACATCAATAGATTTAGAGATTCCAAATGCACGAATAACTATTTCAAATAAAAACAATTAAATCTTAATAAAGCATTAAATGTATGAGGTTTTCTTTCTCTGGATTATTGAACTTTTTCACTTGCATATAGCAAGCACATTTTCTTTCTAAGAACCTGCAAAGATATTTCCACTTAATTATAAATAAAAGTATCTCAACATTATTTTTCTTTCAATGTAATGCTCCTGTGATAACATTTTCAATTCTCAATGACATAACTTGTAAATAATGTTACTTTGGTTTTAGAAATTCTAAAACATCACAGCAGAGATACCATAGGTAGAGTGGCTGTGAATTTATTCAGTGTTGTCCAAACTGGTTATGAAAATAATTATACACTCTTAGGTGAGAAAAGATTTCATCTATTCTGCTAGCTTTTGTAAATAATACATATTTCACATACTAAGGAATAAAAATAGTTTTATAGATAATATTTTATAGATATTTGATAATGAAAGAATTGAAGCTACAAGATACTGAATCCATTCATTTATGCTTTCATTTTTACATTTATCCATAAAATATTACTTGAATTTCTTTAAGTATTTCTGGCAAAAGTAGAAAAAGAGTAATCCTATCTAATAAAGAGGGAATATGCAAATTGACCATCTTGCCATAACAAATGGCTGCTCCCATTGTGGGGCCAGGGATCCCATAACACAAGATGGCTGCACCCACAACAGTGGCTGAGTTCCTGTAAAGAGCCTTAACAAGCAATCAATAGGGACCTGAAGCTCCACCCCCAGCCTGGTGGGGTTTGACAAGAGACCTCAGGTCGCAACCCCCACCCTGGCTCCAGGCCAGAAGACCTCAGATTGTGCCCCTAGCCTGGCACTAGGTCAGGTGACCGTAAGCCATGCCCCCCACCTGGTGGGGCTTGACAGGGGTAGGGTCGGCCAAGTCTGGATCTAGCCCAATGGCGGTGGGGCCAGCTGGGTCTGGCTCTCACATGATTTTATAGAGCATGTGGGTGGACAGGGACTTGACTCTGGTTCCTGTGGCACACCCCAGTCTCTGACAGGAGGAAGATTTTCATATACATTTTACTATTTTCTTTTATCTCTGACACTTCTATTATAGGGAAAGGGCAAATAGCAATATTAAAATATTTCTTCTAAATAATTCCCTTTTAGTGTGCACAAATTTTATGCACCAAGTCATTTGTGTGTGTGTGTGTGTGTGTGTGTGTATGTACGAATCAACAAGATAAAATTTCCTCATTGTGCTGTTTAATTTGGTAAGTAGGCAAAATTGGAATATGCTGAATCAGGTAATAAAAGAGAGTCACACTCAATGAACTGTGAAGACCATGGTGAATGGAGTGATTAAGGAGGTAGTCAATCTGTCATGTGAAGAGCAGAGAGTAATTAGGGCAGATTTACCAAAGGAAGTAATTCCTATATAGTCTTTGGAAGAAGGGTAGAAATATTATGGTGAATAATGAAGCAAAATTATTCTAGACAGAGGACATAGCATGTACAAAGCATGAAGACATGAACATGCATAGTGAATTTAGGGAACTGTATATTTGGAATGGCAAGGGAAGTGAAGAGAATCCAGGTTGCAGACATGGGCAGAGAGGAGATCACAATATCCTAAGTGCAATAATGAGATGTAAATAATTGTAGGCTACAAATGAGATTTAAGAAATTTTAATCAATCCTGTCACAGGTTACCATGATAAAGTGAGAAAACACACTTTATTGAACCTAAAAGTATGAGTATGAACCAAAGATAGAAGATTCCCAATGAACCATTCAGAAACCCATAAACCTCAACAGAAGGAAGTAATTCCCATGTTCTCATCAGGGATGATTAGCTATTCTAATAAAAAGGTAATATGCTAATTAAAACTGGGAGACATTTTGGGATGCCTTTCAGACATCCTTCTGGACAAAGTCATAGTGGTTGGGCCAAGGCAGAGATGGTTAGGGACAATCAGGCTGGAAAGGGAGAGCAGTGGAGGCAATCAGGTCTGCAGGGGGGGCAGTTGGGGGCAAACAAGTTGGCAGGAGGGATCAGTTTGGGGTGATCAGGCCCATGGGTGGGGGCAGTTGGGAGTGAGCAGGCCAGTAGTGGGGAGCAATTGGGTTTGAGCAGGCCAGCAGGGGAGGGTCAGTTTGGGGCAATCAGGCTGGTGAGGAAGATAGTTGGGGTGAGCAAGATGACAAGGGTGGGTATTTGTGGGAAATCAGGCCAGCAGGAGGTAATTGGGGGCAATCAGGCCAATTGTGGGGGGAGTGGAGTTAGGGGTGATCAAGCTAGAAGTGGAGGCAGTTGGAGATGATCAGGTTGGCAGGCAGAGTGGTTAGGGGCAATCAGGAAGGCAGGCAGGTGAGTGTTTAGGAGCCAGCGGTCCCAGATTGTGAGAGGGATGTCTGACTGCCAGTTTAGGCCTGATCCCAACATTCAGACATCCCCCAAACGGTCCTAGATTAGTGAGGATGAAGGCTGAGGGACACCCCCCTATGCACAAATTTTGTGCACTAGGCCACTAGTATTATTTAATAAAAGAGTAATATGAAAATTGATTATACCTCCGACCAAGCCACACCCACAAGCCATGCCCATCAGCTGATCTGGAGCAAATAAGCCCCAACCAAGATGGTTGTGGCCACTGAAAGTAGGAGGAAGGCTTGGGTTTCCCCAGCAATGGAGGAAGCCAAGCTTTCCACCTGCCCTTGCTGGCCTAGGTCTCCACGAAATGCTACAAAGTTTTAATTATAGAAGATATATCCCAACAGAAATGACGACAGCCATGGAGCTGGAGAGAGCAGAGGCTGGGGTTGCCCTGATGATGGAGGAGGCCAACCTTCTGCAGCCCTATCACCTAAGTCTCCACTCTGGGCTACAAAGTTTCAATTATAGAATTGAAATAAACCCAAACAGAAATGGCTGTTGCCATGGAGCAAGCAGAAGGCTTGGCTCTACTCCAGGCTACAAAGTTTCAATTGGATAACATAAATTAATCCCAGATCCCAGGGCCTACATTTGGGTGGCTGGGGACCGTGGCCGACCTGCAAACTACCACAGGCCCCTCGCTCAGTTCACCCTGTGCCCCAAGAGGAACCCCACCCTGATCTGGGACACCCTTCAGGGCACACCAGCTTGCCCACACCGATGCACCAGGCCTCTATCCTATCTAATAAAAGAGTAATATGCAGATTGACCATCATTGAAATACACAAGAGTGCTGCCCCCATGTGGTCAAAGATCCTGCCCCCATGTGGACACAAGATGGCCACCAAAAGATGGCCAGCAAGGGAGGGCCATTGGGAGATTTCAGGCCTACAAGGGAGGGCAGTTGTGGGCGATCAGGCCAGCAGGGGAGGGCAGTTGGGAGAGATCAGGTTGGCAAGCAAGGACAGTTGGGGGTGATCAAGCTTTCAGGGGAGGGCAGTTAGGGGTGACCAGGTTGGCAAGGAAAGTTGGGGGAAAACAGGCTGGCAGAGGAGCAGTTAGACATCGATTAGGCTGGCAGGGTAGTGGTTATGGGGTGATCAGGCTGGCAGGCAGAAGCAGTTAGGGGCAATCAGGGAAGTAGGTAGGTGAGCAGTTTGGAGCCAGCAGTGCTGGATTGTGAGAAGGATGTCTGATTGCCTGTTTAAGCCCCAATCCTACCAGGACCAGGCCTAAACAGGTAGTCAGACATCCCTTGAGGGGTCCCAGATTGGAGAGGGTGTAGATTGGGCTGAGGGACACCCCCTGCCCTCCGTGCATGAATTTTGTGCACTGGGCCTCTAGTATATCATAAAGTATCACAAAAGAGAGAGAGAGGAGAAGAGATAGGATGAGGAGGAGAGAGAGGGAGAATATAAGGAAGAGTGAGAGGGAGAGAAGGGAAGTTAAGGAAGGGAAGGGAAGGGAAGGGAAGGAAAGGGAAGGGAAGGGAAGGGAAGGGAAGGGAAGGGAATGGAAGGGGAGGGGAGGGGAGGGGAGGGAAGGGGAGGGGAGGGGAGGGGAAGGAAGGGAAGGGGAGGGGAGGGAAGAGAAGGGAAGAAAGAGGGAGAAGCAAAGAAAAACAACAGGCTGGAATTGCTCTCTCTAAAGTTAACTCAGAGCTATTAAATAGGAGTTACAGGTGGTAGATTAGGTTAACTGAGAATCATGTTTAAATTATATTATATTTTGATCAGTCTCAAGTATTTATATGGGGAAAAATAAGAATTTAAGCTTACTCTGTCTGAAAAAGATCTAGAGTTTTTGACTATTGTCTTTTTATTAGTAACTATTTTAAAATATGTATATTAGTCATTTTTTCCAAAACGGCCTTAGCTTATCTATTTTTAATCAAAATTTTACTTTGAACCTTTAATTTTAAAAATAAAAATAGCAAAGTATTTCTTAAAGGTTTATTTTTTCAAACTTGTTTCAGTCTACAATGATTCTATAGCTGGCAAAAACAACTTACACTTTGCAATTTTTGTGGAGCTTTTCATCCAAACATTTTACCACTTCAAAAAAAAAAAAAAAGGTTTGGTATGTAGTTAATGACTATTTAAATTTTTATTTTTAAATTAATATACAGTAAAATAAAACTGAGCTGTTTTTGAGGTATACAGTTTTCTGATTTCTCTCCTTTGCATATATTAATGTAACCAGCCACAGAGAAAAGAAAAAAAAAACAGTTATATTACTCCCATACACACACACATACACACACACACACACACACACACCCCTAATATCTCTCATTTTATCCCTTCATAGGCCCACCATTTGCCACTCCTCTATCCTGGTAACCACTGATCTGTTTTCCAAGAAAATAGTTTTATATTTTTAGGGAATATAATATTCATGGGAAAATGCAGTTTGTAACTTTTTAATGATGGATTCATACACTCAGCATGAGGTCTTTGAAATGCATCCAAGATGTTGTGTGCACAATAAATATGTTTCTTTAAAATGCTTAGTAGTTTTCTATAGCATGGATGTACCATAGTTTGCTTATCCACTCTAACAAACAAAAAACACACACACCATTTCTAGTGTCCATAATGATATAGATAGTATAATGTGATTTTCAATGTGCTGAGAGAAACTACATTCTAGACTTATGAAATCAGAACAAGTAAGAGACTTCTTCAGACAATCACAAACAGATTTTACCAGAAAAACAACAACAACAACAAAAATGAGACTAGAACACTTAAAAAAAGAAACTACTCCAGATGGAAAATATGAGATGCACAAAGGAATGTAGAGGGTAGAATTGTAAGTGTTTAACTAAATTAAGTCATCATCCTTATAGTACAAAAATAATATTTTATTTGTAGGGTTAAAACAATAATAAGATAAGTTCTAGAACAGTGAAAAACAGTAATTTATAATCAGGATTTCTGATGTTAATTAGGATATTTAAGCTTATAGTTTGATTCTAGAGGGTGGTAAAGAAATGGTTTTAATTATTTTAGTAAGTCTGGATTTTAAATTTCAAGGCCAATGAGTTACACATAAAAAAGGAATTGAATGCTTAATTCTCAAGCCACCAAAATTAAGTTATGAATGAGAGAACAATCAAAACCGGTTTGGTGAGAAAGTAAAAAGAAGCACAGAGCCTTTAGTTGTTGGGAAGAGAGAGGAAAAAAGTGAAAAACAGAGGTTGAATCTGTAATACCAGGGTCCGTCCTCAAACCATCTTTGTTAATGGGTTCAGAATTTAGTTATTTCTAATTTATCCATAGCTCTTTTTCTTCTTTTTTAACGACAAACTAAAGACATAGACTCATTTGCTATACAGTCAAAATATTATGGATAATTAAACATAAATTAATATGATATGTATTTGTTAGAGACAAAGATAACTATAAATTTGTTTTAAAAAGTAATATTACATAAATATTTTAATGATTTCACATATATGGTCTATATATATATATTTGAAAAGAAAAAATTCAAATCTTAAAAGAAGAGAAATTTGCACATAAGTTAATAATTTGTACATAAATCCTGGGAAGCAAAGAAAAGCATATTTTATTATTTCCTTTAAAGACTAAGAAGAATGAGTTGAAGACTCAAAAGAGTGAAAAATGGTAGAGTCAAAATAAATTATTATCAGGATTAAAGTCAATTATTCTACAAAGTCATATTCTGCATTATTAATTTTCATACCTAAACTGCATATGTAGTATATCTTTGTATCCTCTAAACATACAAGAGAGAAAAAATATTTATCAAAATCATAGTATATACAGAAAATGTCATAGGCCCATATTAGTCATTTTATTTAGTTTTCACAGAAATAATTTGAAGTGTTATCCCCACTTGCAAATGAAGATACTAAAATTTAGAGTAGAAGTAACTCATCAAATCATAAAGCCAGAATTCAAAAATAAGTCTTCCTGAATCCAAAGCTTTTGCCTTAATGAACTACAACTCACCACCTCAGGAGGAGCAGTTGAATATGCAGACAATGGATCAATGCTAAAGTAAACAATAAATAACAAATTCCCATATTCCATCAAACCTTATTAATAGTGTTTTTATTTTTTAATATATTTTTAGTGATTTCAGAGAGGAAGGGAGAAGGGGAGCGATATATAAACATTAATGATCAGACAGAATCATTGATCACCTGCCTCCTACACACCCCACACTGGGGACCAAGCCCACAACCCAGGCATGTGTTCTGACAGGAAACCAAACTGTGACTCCTGGTTCATAGGTCAATGCTCAACCATTGAGCCACACCAGCTGGTCTAATGGTGTTTTTAATTAAGAAAAAAAATGTTTCCTTATGTATTAAAACTATATCCACACTAATGAAAATGTACCTTCTTATTTCCCCAAGTATTATTGTTCTGATCAACATATGGAAATATAACAACAAAAGTAAATAATGTTTGTCAATCTTTGCTAAGAACTAGTTCTAATTTTTAATTAATGGGTACATTTCAGTATATGTGTTTCAAACATGTATCATGGATGAGAATGTTAAGAACATAACTTCTGCATAAACTTTGTTAAAAGGAACAGTGAATTTATTGAGCCTGTGTTAATAAGGGAAGAACGGCTTCTCAGTCAGAGCCCTGGACAAGGGCCATTCAGTGTGGATTCAAAAGGCAACCCACGGGTTTATTGTCATTTATTTGTGGGCGAACAGTCACTTATTTGACATGCTGAAGTCAGCCTCAGGGTGAAGTGGCTTTGTTCAACAACTATCAGACAGGAAAAATTATTCCCCATCCTCTTGATAGGGAGTCAAGGAGAAGTCGGAGATAGCTGCTTATGGAGCAAGTAATGGGCTAGACAACACTGTGGGGATTACTAGGTGCTGTTTTGTGTTTTTTTTTAATACCCTTCCTTTACTTTTGAAACACAAAAAATTGTTTTTCAAGATTCAACAGATTAATAATATTCACCTTGATTCAACTAGTTTTTAAAATAAAGAAGAATAATTTTACTCAGAATTGTATTTATTGATTGCTTGCTTGAGTTTTACTTAGTGGCCTATTATTACCATCCTTTAGATGAAATATTTTGCCATACATTTTTAAGGCTTAAAGAATTAGTTTCTTTAAAAAAATTAGTGTGCCACTGTATTAAAAAAGAAAAGAAGGAAGGAAGTAGTGTGGGAAGCAGGAGCAGGAGCAGAGAGGTCAAGGGGGGGGAAAAGGAGACATGTACAACTTTCAACACTAGGGAACTTAAAAAAAAATACACATAGTAATATATGCAATTCAGTTAAAATAGGAGTGAGGAAAACTTACAGTCTTCAGTATTTTTATCAATATAATTTAAAGAATTGAAAAAAAGGAGGGAAACAGGAAAGAAACGCAACATTGACATCATTGGCAAGCTATGAGAACATTTTTAAATACAACTTTTATGCAAAATAATAAATTTGTACTGGTGCTTTGGCACCTCAAGAGTTTATAATGGTGCTTTTGCATCTCAAGAAAAATAAAATGAAAGTCTCTTAGGTCTAGATGACAGAACACACACACAAAAAAACATCAAAAGGACAGGAGTCTGCCTCTTTAGGAGAGACTTGATGTAGACCAAACTGAAATGATTTTAAAAACCTGTGAAGTTGAAGGCATAATTCTGAAATTATGAAGGCTAAGAATATATTATAACAAGTTAAATGAAAAAGAACCTCATTTGAACCAAGAGAGAAGAAAAATGAGGGAAAATAAAATACTACTTGATACAGTATAATAATTTTATGTCTAGTTTTCCAGTTGGAATTTTCATAGTCAGAATTTATCCTGTATTTAATGAGATTTAGGAAACATGTTAAATAAAAGTGATAGATAGTAGCCTAAAAATGGATAGTTTAAGAATGCATTGCCTAATATTTAGAGTAACATTCATGAAGACAACAGAACATTCAACAATTTATATCTTGATGCCAGTTAGAGGAGAAATACTGAGCTGGATGACCAATTGGCCACGTACACTCATTATTCTCTTCCATTATTATGTTATCATGGAATGCTATTTATCCACAAAAAATAATTGTGAAGATGTTGCCCTTGTATGTTGAGAAAATATTTGTTTTCACATGAAGAAATATTAATCAAATAAACTTATTTTGCATAAAAAGAAATCATTGATTTTAATATGTATATTGAACATTAATGTATGTATTCATTACAGATTTTTAAAAATACACTAGTTTTAGAAATAGGTTCAATAATTGACTTTAATTTATAAAATAGTTATGATTTTTTTCCCTTTCATTATCAGGCCATATTTTTGTGGGTTTTAAAAAATGAAAAGTCCCATCTCTTTTTTGCTTAACTTGATTGTTTTAGAAGCCATTTCTAATGTTTTGTTTGTTAATTGCTGCATTTTTGCCAAACTCTAAATGCTGTTGCTGCATTAGAGCATTTATCGATATCAGCATGGACAGTTTTCCAGAGGGCAGTATCACAAATGCAATTAATTTTTGAGGACTTTGCTTTCAAAGCCCCAATCATCATGAATCATGTGAAATGGAATGCCTGCAGGAGTCCACCACCTCTGACACAGTACTACTGCGAATTCTGAGCATGTGTATTGTAAACACTATACTTAATATCATTATATTTCTTATCTGGCTTTGAATGAGTTCCACCCTGCAGGACTATTAGCAAATAATAAAAATGATAGCACTTCACAGCCAGGGAATAACTAACCTACTTAAAAATGCCTTCCCTTTGGACATATAAAAAGGCCAGCAGTTAAGCAGCTCATGTATCAGTAAGCATTATAAGAAAGGGATTTTTGCAAGAATATGCCCTTGTATCAAATATTACTTTTCCTATCATTGCCTGGAAGGTATGTAATTTAGTTAACTTATGCTTCGGTGGCATTTTAGAAATGAAGTGGTTCTGAAGTGAGCATTGCATTGAATCTACTTGTCTTTCCAATATGCAAGAGTAATGCATAAATCTAAGTCTATTTTTTGGGGGGGGGCATGCCATTCCTTGTTTATTTCTTTTTACAATGGAAGCAAATCTACTGAAGTGTTTATTAAACTGACATAATTATTTGTGTCTTTGTTCATTTTGACCACCTGGAGTCTAGAAAAAGGAAAATAGAAATACACTAGGGAAATCTGCTTGGGAATACCATGCTCAATAACAGTATGCTTCAATACAAATTAGTTTGAAAATGTTGGGGCTGTTTAATAAGTTTCCTATCTTTAAAAAATATAGTCATAGTGTCATTAGGGAAAAGACTGGGTTTTCATGTGAGGTTTGATATTATTGATTTGAACTCATCTGAACTCATTCATATGCATATACTAGTATATATAAATATATAGATATATACTAGTATATATAGATATATTGCTATATTTATAGATATATAGATATATAGTATATATAGAACTCATTCATATGCATATACTAGTATATATATATAGATATATATTAGTATATATAGATGTATTGTTATATATATAGCAATATATCAGTGTTTATATATGAATTTTTATTTAAATATAAAAATAGGAAAGTGTCAATATTAAAAGTGTATAGTTTGATGAATTTTCACAAATAGCAAACCATGACCCATATTAAGAAATAGAAGTTTACTCATTCTCAAGATTCCTCCATCTTCTTTTCCAGTCATTAATCTTTGTGACTGGAAAGATATCACTGTCTTGACCTCCGATAGTATAGTACTTTTCTGATTTTGTATCAATCTATGCTTGAAATCATGCTTTTCTTCACAGTAAGGCAGCGTAGTATGGACAAAAGCTATTTTACAAATCTATGCAAGCCACTTGGCCTGAGATACTGTTATAATTAAGTGAGATTATTATAAGAGTTGATTTAGTTAATTTATGTTAAAACACAATAAAATTGCATAAACAATCAAATATAAAATTTTATTATGATTCACTTTCCCTTTAATAGTCTCTCCAGTTGAGCTAAATTACTACTGCATTCTAAAATTTTGCTTATGGCAAATGTTACCTAATAAAAGAGTAATATGCAAATTGAGTGTACCTCTGCTACACTCACAAGCCATGCCCACCAGCCAATCAAGGGCAAATATGCACATTAACCCAACCAAGATGGCTGCAGATACAGAGCCAACAGAGGCTTGGGTTTCTCTGGCAAAGGAGAAAGCTAACTTTTCTGCCTTTCTGCTCTTGCTGGCCCAGGCTTCTGCTCAAGGACACAAATTTTCAATTATAGAAGACTAGGGGCCCAGTGGACGAAATTCATGCACTGAGGGTAGGTGGTCACTCAACCCAACCTGACCCCTATCACATACTGGGAGCCCTCAGGGGATGTCCAACTGATGGCTCACCCCCAGCCTTGGGCCTTGGGCACCCAGCCATCGCCCTGCTCAGCTCAGCCCCAGCTGCCTACAACCACACGGCCCCGGGGGCTGAGCACATGCCACCTTTTCCACTCACAGCGCCTGGGGGCTGGGCGCTCGCCACCACTGCCATTTCATCTCTACCCCCGGGCCCGGTGCTCATGCCACTTGGCCCCATTCCCTCTCCTGATTGGCTGGTAGCATAGCCAATCAGGAGTGAAGGTATGGTAAATTTGCATGTTTCTCTTTTATTATATAAGATAAATAAAACTCAGATACTAGGGCCTCCACTTGGGTCACTTGGGGGCATGGCTGGCCTGCAAACCATCACAGCCCCCTTGCCTAGGCCACTCCATGCCCGAATGGAACCTCCACCTTGTCAGGGACACACTTCAGGGCAAACCATCCAGTCCCCACCTGTGCACCGGGCCTCTATCATATTTAATCCTATCTAATAAAAGAGTAATACGCAAATTTGACTGTACCTTTGCTACACCCACAAGCCATTTCCACCAGCAAGACCACCAGCCAACCTGGAGCGTGAGGGTGTGTCCAATGTGGCCAGGGCCTACGAGTGTGTGGCCAAGGCAGCCCTGGCCTTGGCAGGTGGGGCCGAGGCCTGTACTAGCCAGGGGTGAGCTGGCTGGGGCTAAGGCCCTGGCCGGAGGGGTTGGGGGGGGTGGGGCTGGAATAGAGCCAGCCATCTGCCCCATTGCAGCATAATGCCTGGGTGCCCAAGGCCTAACGCCTCGGCCAGAGAGCTCCCAGTATGTGTGAAGGGGCTGGTTGGGCTGAGGGATCACCCACCCTCAGTGCACGAATTTTGTGCACCGGGCCCATAGTAAAAGAATAATATGCAAACTGACCATCACTCCAACATACAAGACGGCTGCCATCATGTGGTCAAAGATGGCTGCCCCCATGTGGACACAAGATGGCCACCACAAGATGGCCAGCCGGGGAGGTCAGTTAGGAGGGACCAGGTCTGCAAGGGAGGGCAGTTGTGGGTAATCAGGCCTAAACGGGCAGTCGGACATCCCTTGAGGGGTCCCAGATTGAAGAGGGTACAGGTTGGGTAAAGGGACACACATGCTCCTTGCACGAATTTTGTGCATTGGGGCTCTAGTAATTAATAAAAGATAACAATATACAACAATGTACAAGCAAGAACATGTACTTTCTGATGTGAAGATCTGTCCCTTATTCATCTCTGTATTTCCAGTGGTAAGCAGTAAGAATCTACACTAATAAAAGAGAAAAAAGCTAATTGACCATACCTCCACTTTGCCCACAGCCAATCAGGAGTGATATGCAAATTAACCCACCAAAGATGGTGGGTAAATTTGCATATGCAGATGGGGCAGGGGGCAGTGCCCTATACTTCTGGCAGCATCCAAGGGGACCTGAACAGGTGGAGGTTGGCAGCACCCTAAGCCACAATCACCCAGCAAAGAGGCCAGGCTGAGCAGAGACCCACCATCCAGCCGAGACCCACCATAGTGATCACCGGGTGAACAGGACAGGCACAGCAGAGACCTGCAATCACAATTACAGGGCAAACAGGACAGGCAGTGCCTAGACCCATGATCGAAATCACAGGGAAACTGGACAGGCAGAGCTGAGACCTGCCATTGCAATCACAGGGCAAACAGGACAGACAGAACCCAGACCTGCAATTAGGATCATGGAGCAAACTGGAGAGGCAGAGTGAGACCCGTGATCACCATTCTGGGGTGGGGCTAACTGGACAGGCTGAGCTCAGACCGATGATCGTGATCACGGGTCGGAGTGAACAGGTCAGGCAGAGCCAAGACCTTTAATCCTGGAAACAGGAGAGGCAGAGCAGCCCCACAATCCCAGGCAAAGAAGCCGCTCCACTGACCAACTTGCGCTAGGGACCTGTTTGGGTGCATGGTACGGAGTCCAGGGCTTCTAGCCTATAGCCATGGGAAGTCTCCCTCTCCCCAGAGTTAGAAGCACCAGCCCAGGTCTACACAGTGGCCTGGTTCTGACTGCAGGATTGAGTTCCTGCAGGCTAGACTTTGATCCCCATGCATTAGCAGTGGGAGACCAGTGCCTTTGTTATTGCTGTGTGTCTGGGTTTTAATTGAACAAATGTCTGGCGGTCCCAGTGGCCAACTTAGCAAAATCTTTTAGGAGGAGAATTCTGTATGGGTTTCCTCAAATCCCCTCAACCCCTACTCACTCCTCTGTGTAAAAGGCATAGAACAAGTGAGACCCTTAAATAAAAATCAGAGGTCTCCAGCAACGATGGGTCTCTCTCATCACAAGTCATTTGGATTGGATGGGCTTTGAGTACTTATCTAGGCACCATGACAGAGAAACACAAGCTCAAGTCATGATCTCTGCCCTTAATATTTTGGAGTGAGTGGATTATAAAAGCACAGTAATAACATCAGAATGTAAGGCAACAATATGGAGAGGAACAGAGGCAATTGCTAGGATGACTTCCCAATAATTAGTACAAAGAGTATTTGCTATGAATTAAATTAAAAAATATGTGTGGAAGTAGCTGCTTCATGAGTATGATATCCCTTCCCATTTTAAAGGAAGCTGAGTTCCACGTGAACTGTGTGCTCTGCTATAATATCTGAGGCACAGGACAAGGGAGGCCCTAAGTGTACTATGCTTTGATATTTGAGTCATTCTTTATTGTTCAATGTAATTTATTTCTGTAAGCCTCAGTTTTGAAATAGTTAAATTACTAGAATAATACATCTTTCTATAAAATATTACTAGAAGATCAAATGATCAGGTGGCATTTATTGTTATTTTCTGTAAATGAACACAATCTCTGGTATGCTGAAGTGATAGGTATTATAAAATATTCAGATAGAGAGACCTATAGGCTTGATTATAAGTGAGGCTTACTATCACAACCCAAATTTGTTGCTTAAAAAAAAAATCGGGGAGCCAACTAGAAACTGAACCAAATATTACCCCTTGAAGGGCAAATGTAAATTGGATAAGCTTTGCTATTATAAGAGCAAGAAGAAAAACTTCAGATGCAAAAATGAAAACCACATTGCATCCACTCTAAGTAGCTATTAACAAAAAAGAATGGTATATTATGAAAATACTTAGTGTAGATTGTAAAGACATTAGTTCAAAGAGGATTTCCTAGAGTAGGTGATATTTCAGTTAATTTTTTTAAATGTGAAGAGGTTAGCTAGATAAGAAAAAGGTGTAGGGGTCCCGAATTGCAGAGTGTGCAGGCAGTGCTGAGGGAACCCCCCACCCCCTTGCTCTGTGCATGAATTTTATGCACTGGGCTTCTAGTTTATAATAAAATAAAATCTAAGGCACTAAAAGCAAAACAAAACCCCTGAGTAAATGAGGGAGTGATACCAGAAGAACATTTATTAGACTCTCATCTGTACCACATCATAGGATGAGAAGAGGCAATAACTTTTCACACTCAGTGGACACTTAGACTGTGACTTAACTTCCTCTAAGTAATTTGCTTATAATTAACTTACTGAATAATTGTATTAAATCTACGTAGTGGGCACTGTTATTATCATCCACATTTTAAATATGTGTACATCTGTACACCTGGGTCACAGAGTTATGAGAGCACACAACTAGTAACTAGTGATCCAGAATTCAATACTGACATCCTGTCTTTCAAGCCTAACACAGTCACTGTTCTTTATAAACATTGGAGTATCGATACCCTGGCAAAGTAAGAGAAAAAGGTTGATAATCTTGACATGATCTTATCTATACTAGTATCTATATATAGTATAAACAGGTAATATGCAAATTAGGCCAGGACACCATAATAGGTCACGACTGGACTGGAGGAGGTTGCATATGCAGGTGAGGCCTAGAGCCAAGACAGAGATAGAGACAGGAGGAGGAGTGGCCTGCCTGAGCTGGCTAGGGCAGCCCTGGAGCAGACACAGGCAGTGAGGCTGGGGGACGCTGCAAGTTATGAGAAGGTCCTGGCTGCCCGTGGCACTGGTCCTGCCTGACTCCCATGGTGGCCAGTGCTGTGCAAATCAGGCTTGGGTCCAGGCCCCATGTGGCACCAGAGAAGTGGGGTTTCAGATAAGGGGTTTCAGTATTCCATTGCTATCTTGAGTTTGTGGTTTCCAAGGAAACAGCCAGAAGGGATGATAAACCCGCTGCAAATGGCCAATGGCTCAGCCAGTGACTATCTAAGTAGGGGATTCATTTAAATCAAGTCTTTCCTGCAGTGAATGACCGCAACCCTCCCTGGATCAGGCAGGTTCCTGTGGAGTGCAATATCCATGCAATGCAGGGCCGCAGTTTCATTCAGGCACATTAGCTCGGGGCAGTAGGGAAGGAAGGGAAAAGGCATCGCTGGAATCACAACCACAACCAGTCACCAGGAGGTGCATAGAGCACCTCTCGGCCCAGTGCCCTGTGGGGTGCCTCCTCGCACAGCGGGAGGTGGGGCACCTCCTCCTGCAATTTAAATTGCACACTGGGCCTCTAGTCTATATATATAAAACTAGTATGCAAATAGGTCGAATGGCAGAACAACCAAACAACTAGTCACTATGACATGTGCTAACCACCAGGTGTTTCACATGGAATATAGCAGGCATCATCAGAGCGTGGAACATGGCAGGCATCGGCCACAGCAGGATGGTAGAG
This sequence comes from Antrozous pallidus, assembly GCA_027563665.1. Taxonomy (NCBI): domain Eukaryota; kingdom Metazoa; phylum Chordata; class Mammalia; order Chiroptera; family Vespertilionidae; genus Antrozous; species Antrozous pallidus. The sequence goes on along the minus strand of CM050519.1, from coordinate 55,440,617 downwards.
CAGGTGAGCAGAGGTGCCAGACCAAGTCAGGGCTCTGGTTGCTGTCATTAGGGCAAGCCTCTGGTGGTTACTGAAAATTCTTTGCTCCCACACACTGCGGTCCCACCCAGGGCTCACATCTGCTGTCGGCACCAGGCACTGGCCTCGATCACTCAACACCAAAAGTAGGTGTGAGCAGTAGCTGCAGGCCTGATAGCCCCTCAGGACTTCTCCACCTCTCCTTGTTCCTAAGGGAGTGATTGGGGCAGCATCCACCTCTCACATCCACTGCTGGCATTCAGTGCTGGTCCGGATCACTTGGTGCTCTCAGCAGGTACAAGTGGTGGCTGCTGGCCCCTATTACCTCTGAGGGCTTTTTCACCTCCCCCTGCTCTTGAGGGGTGATCAGGGCAGCAGCCACTGCTCACACGTGCTGAAGGTGATGGCCCCGTCCACACCCTCAGGTGGCACTGGCCCCAATGGGTCTGTGCCATCAAGGTGTGAGCAGGGCCATCGCTGTCAGTGCATGGGAGCGATGGCTGTGGGAGTGGGGCTGCTGGCAGACAGGGACCAGGGCCCATGGTGGGAAGGGCCAGGCCAAGGTGCAGAGGATGGGCTGAGACCCGCCCCTGTGCCCACCGTGGCCTCGCGGCCCACAGTTCCTTTCAAGGTGCACAAATCTGTACACTGGGATCCTAGAATAATTTAAAAGCATAATATGCAAATAGACCAAAGGGCAGAATGACCAGTGAAATGACGGGTTGTTATGATGTGCACTGACCAAGGGCAGATGCTTAATGTAGGAGCTGCCCCAGCCCACGGGACCCAGGCCAGCCAAGGTGGTGCTGCAGAGGGAAGCAACCAGTAGTGGCAGCAGTGGGTGGGGCTGGTGGGTAGGCAGCACCAGGCTGGCCAAGGTGGGTGCCAGTGAGGGCTCCCAAATTGCTCCACCGATTTCCCCACAGATTGGCCCTGATCACAGCCCAGGTCTAGGGACCTTACCCACACAAGAATTTTGTGCACCAGGCCTCTAGCAAGTAATAAGAAACCAAAAAACCTACTATTCAGACCACAGTCATATAACTTATTATTTTCCCCTAACTACATTATATGTTAGGTAGAAATAATACTGTCTCAAGGAGCATTATAGAGTATTAGAAACAAATCAGAAAATGTAAACTATGTTTTAAATAATAATAAAGATTAAGTGACTATATGACAACAAAGAAAACAGTTTTGGTGGCAAATCTTTAGCATAAATAACCTGCATTCCTCTGTCAAGCACTTAGATACTTGCTTAGCACCTGGATTCAGGGCCATGACTTTGGATTTTATGACTTCTCTTTGGAGTGCACACCAGTATTTATTTTCATTGGCAATTAACATTAGCATATATCCTATGCATAGTAACACATTATAGAATAATTCAAATTATTTCTTCACAGGGGTTGCACAAATAACCAAAAAATATGATTACTATTAACTGTCTCAACACTGATCTGACACTGTAACCATCCCCCACTATAACTAATACCAGGATAAATTTGGGCTTACATGTGTGTCATCTAAAAAAAATGTTGAGAAGTAAACACTTCTATTGTTGGATGATAAAAATTATTTCACTCTACCAAAGTTTTCCACTCATTGAACTAGATGGAGGCCCATTTTTAGAAGTATCCAATCCTAATCATACCAGCTTCTCTTGTATTGCACATGGTGCATCATGACAGGTCTTGGTGAAATCACACCAAAGTCACGATGGAGCAATTTCAGAAAATAAGAATGTAAGTAGTCTCCAGATTACAAATTCCCTTCTGATTCTGGCAATCACAGGTACAGATGGCTCCATTTGTCTTCACTCTCTTGCAAACACTTGGTTATCATTTATACCAGCTGTCCCTTGAGAAACACAGTTTCTCACCTTGGGAAATCCCTCATTCTCTTCCAAGCATTCTGTTGATTGTCTAGAGATGATAAACAAAAATGCAAGTGCACTAAAGCACTGCGTCCAATGAGACTTTCTAACATTCTGAGAATGCCCCTTCCTTGAGCTAACAGAATGGTCACTACACACATGGTTATTGAGCACTTCAAATGTCACTGATGTGACAGAAACTAAATTGAAAACTTTTTAAATTTTTAATTAGCTTTAAATTTAAATAGCCACATGTGATGACTAGAGGCTATCATATTGGATAGCAGCCTAATAATTATATTAGGAATTAAACAGCAGTGATCCTTAACTCTCCCCACCCTTATGTTCCTTTCATGGAAGTAATCAAACGCTTCTAAATTTCTAAGTAAACAAACAAAGTTAAGATTGTTTTTTGGATGTTGGGAACTAAAGCTATTGCTTTCAATTTGATTCCTACCTTCCAGCTCTTCATGTCAACAAGGCAAACACACATAATTTGTGAGAGAATTTGCAAATTAATGTGTTTCTCCTTTATTTGAAAACTAGAGGCCCGGTGCACAAAATTTGGGCATGGAAAGTGGGGGTGTCCCTCAGCCCAACCTGCACCCTCTCCAATCTGGGACCCCTAAAGGGATGTCCGACTGCTCGTTTAGGCCCGATCCCGGTAGGATTGGGCCTAAACGGGCAGTTGTCCAGGGGAGCAGTCCAGGCCTGCAAGGGAGGGCAGTTGTGGGTGATCAAGCCTTCAGGGGAGGGCAGTTAGAGGTGACCAGGACAACAGAGGAGGGAAGTTGGGGGCAAACAGGGTACCAGGGTAGCAGTTAGACATCATTTAGGCTGGCAGGGTAGTGGTTAGTGGGTGATCAGGCTGGCAGGCAGAAGTGGTTAGGGGTAATCAGGGATGCAGCCAGCCTAAATGATGTCTAACTGCTACCCTGGTACCCTGCCCTCCCAATGGCCCTCCCCTACTGGTCATCTTGTGGTGGCCATCTTGTGTCCACATGGGAGCAGGATCTTTGACCACATGAGGGCAGTCCTCTTGAATGTTGGAGTGATGGTCAATCTGCATATTACTCTTTTATTAGATAAGATAGAGGCCTGGTGCATGGGAGGGGGCCAGCTGGTTTGCTCTAAAGAGTGTTCTGGATCAGGTTGGGGGTTTTCTTGGGGTGTGGGGTGGCCTGGGAGAGGGGCCTGTGGTGGTTTGCAGGCCAATCATGCCCCTCAGCCACCCAAGCAGAGGTCCTGGGATATGGAATTAATTTATGTTCTACAATTGAAACTTTGTAGCCTGGAGCAGAGCCAAGCCTTCTGCTGGCACCATGGCGGTGATATAATTGAAACTTTGTAGCCTAGAGTGAAGGCCTAGGCCAGCTGGGGCTGTAGAAGCTTGGCTTCCTCCATTGCCCAGGCAACCCTAGCTTCTTCTCTTTTCAGCTCTGTGGCTGCTGCCATTTCTGTTCAGATTATGTGTCTTTTATAATTGAAACTTTGTAGCATTGAGTGGAGGCCTAGGCCGGCAAAGGCAGGTGGAAAGTTTGGCTTCCTCCATTGCTGGGGAATCCCAAGTCTCCCACATGCTCTCAGTGGTAGCAGCCATCTTAATTTGGGTGTATTTGCATACTTTGCTTCTGATTGGCTGGTGGGTTTGGCTATGGGCGTGGCTTGATTGGAGGTATGGTCAATTTGCATATTACTCTTTCGTTAGATAGGATTGTCATATTTTACAGTTTATATTTTACAAAACTTAAGTCATAATCATTATTATAATGTATGCAATTTTAATTCTGATAACCAACTTAAAAACCTTATGTAAAGATAGAAGGACAGAAATGTCATCCCTTAGTGTAGTCTCTGGTGGGAGGCAGGCTGGAATAAGCTTTGTTCTCATTGAGATCCACCTGTTAATTTTACCTGACAGCCCTATAATTAAGTCAGGGTCCTGTCATGTTAACCAGCATTAAATGTTTAGATTACACTGATAAATTCCAACATAAGCAAGATATCCAAGCTGTAGTGAGACATTACAGAATGCGATGGAGCATTTGTCAGCTGCATTTATTTAATACCATCAGAATGAGGATTCTGGATCATTCAAACCTGCAAGTGATTTTGTCAGCCTGAATAATCGGCAATAACTGCCTCTCTTTAGTCAGTCTAAATACATGTGCTTTAAGTGTCCCTTTTCACTTTACCCACCTGTTATAATGTTTGTGTAATGATTTAAGGTGGCATCATGCTATTCCCTTAAATTTTACCATCCAGGAATATCTTCATTAGCACACTAATAAATCTCCTTAAGGTATTGCTCAATCACCCTAATTCTGCTGTAGTGATCAGGATTAAAATAGAGAAATATAGGAAGAATGATTTTCTCTGCCTCAAGATAACATGTGATGTTATCTTGAAGACAACTTTAAAAGTAATTATTTTAAACAGGTAAATAACAAATGACTTCTAAAATGTAACAAACAGCCTGGAGGGCATGGCTTAGTGGTTGAGTGTAGCCCTATGAACTAGGAAATCACAGTTCAATTCAGGGACAGGGCACATGCTCGGGTTGCGGGCTCCATCCCAGTGAGGGGCATGCAGAAGGCAGCTAATCGATAATTCTCTCTCATCATTGATGTTTTTATCTCTCTCCCCCACTCCTTTCCTCTCTGAAATCAATAAAATATATTTTGTTTAAATTTAACGGATAACTTTAAAATTAGTGGGAAAAATGTTTTTATAAGAATAAGAATAAGAATCATGCCTTTATTTTTCTCTCATCATATTATCTCCAGATCTTATTTTGCATTTCAGAATTAATTAACACTCAAAACATATTTGTTGAACATATGTTGAATGAATAAGCATTTACTGGTATTATTGTACCTGAAATTTTAACTTCCTATAATACCATTAAAATCATATAACTCATATATTCAGAAACAAAATATAAACATAACCACAATTAGAATTTATTTACACAGGCTTACAGTGTTTGAAATCTTTCACAGCCTGGCCTTCACCAAACTTCCAGAACTCATTTCCCTTCCATCTTTCTATTCTCTATACCATCGCAGATTATGAATCAAGGTGTGTAAATCTGACTCAATCTGCCATATCAACCTACATTGATTCAGACTTTTCACTGTACCTCAAATGTTTCATCCTCCAACATCCTCTTACCTGCATCTTTCAGATGTATATTCAAAGCACATCTGATCTCTAATGGTGAAAATTCACATTTCCTTTCTTCCAAAGAGTGTAGTTTTGTCATTTTTATTAGTCATTTTATTCTTTCTTTCCCATTGGATTAGAAAGTTCTTGAAAATGAGAAGTGTTATCTTTTCTTGCTTTACTGACTCATTCTTCATTCACTCAACAGTTGTAGTTAAAGTATAATATAATATAATATAATATAATATAATATAATAGAGGGTGAATTTGATTTCAGCTATAGTGGAGCTCATAACTTAGAATAGGGTCAATAATTAAGTAATCTTGCAAATGAGTTCATAATTACAAACTAAAATATAATTATATGAAAAAAAATCACTTAAAAAAATGACCAAAGCTGCAAAGAGGGATAGTCTTGAACATTTTTCTCAGTAAGCAGTGCTTGAAAAGAGAAGACAAAGTTGTGAACTTCTATCTTAACTCTAATTTCAATAAGGAGTTATTAATCAAGAAACAAGGGGTTGCCTGGCTGGAGTAGCTCAATTCGTTGAGCATTGTCCCATGAATTGAAATGTCACTGTATCCATTACCAGTCAGGCACATGCCCATGTTGTGGGATTAATCCCCAGTAGGGGATGTGTAGGAGGCATTCAATCAATGCTTCTCTCTCATCATTGATGTTTCTATCTCCCTCTCCCTCTCCCTTCTCTCTAAAATCAACAAAAACTTATTTTAAAAAAAAACTCAAGAGGTTAACATAATATACTTTTAATAAAATTATTCTAGTTGCATAATGGTGGGAAAAAACAGTGATGAGTGTACAGCAAAATAGATCCTAGGAGAATTAGATAATTATTTTAGTAATTCAAAGGAGAGATGATGTTAGTTTGTAACAGAATGATGATTGTGGACAGAGGTATTACAAATTTGAAATATATTTTTGAAAGGAAACAATGAAGCTTACTGGTAGATGGGAAATGGGGAGGGAGACGTATTGTAGCAGATACCATTTACTACACACCCAATTTCCCCATACCTTCTTATACCCAACATCTGCTCTATACTCTGTTTTAACATCTGCTATATCTCCAGTATCCCAATGCCTGCTGTTTACCCAACATCTCAACATCAGCTACATATCTAAAGTTTATTCCTCTTCAACCCTCTTTTTCCCTTCCACAGAATTTGTTTTTTTCCTGCTAATGACAGAGATAATGGATTTTACAAAGAAAAAAAAAAGTTTGCCTCAGGCCCAAGTCATAGACTATGATTTTCTAATCTAATACTGCTAGGACAATTGAATTCTTTTTGGCTAGTGATTGATTTAGGGTAGTCATGTGACCCAATTCTGGGTAGGAAGATATAAGCAAATGCCAACCCATTAGCATTCCTTGGAAGGTATTTGCTTCCCTAGTATAAAGTGATAAACTCAGGCGTCACTTCTCTCTTCTCCCTTTTGCCCATATATTAGTTTTCTATTGCTGCTGTAACAATGACTACAAACTTGATGGCTTAAAACAACACAAAAGTATTATAGTTCTGCAGGTCAGAAGTCTGAAATGAGAGTTGTTGGCTAAAGTTATAGGAGGTTCAAGGGAAGAACCAGTTTTTTTTCCCCCCACATTTAGAGGACACCTATATCTCCTGACTCTTGGACCACTTCCATCTTTAAAGCTAGTCATTGTCACTAGTGTCATTCTCAACCTATACCATTCCCACTGCATTACCATCATCATATGTCCATCTCTGAATCTCCTGACTCACTCTTTTACTTATAAAGTCATGTGATTATATTGGGCCCACCTAGTTAACCCAGAATCTTTAACTTAATCACATCTAAAAAGGCTCTTTTGCTGTTAAGCAACATATTCCCAGGTTCTGAGCATTAGGACATGGATACCTTTGCACATTTTCATGCCTACCACAGTGTTTTCATTCTTTAAGTGGAAGTATGATGCCTCAGAATGGAACAGTCTGTCATCCCAGGACAGCAAGCATAAGGAAAGATCATATCCAAATGCAAGTTCTAATACTATCTGGCCATTGAATGGTTACTGGTAAATGTATAACTCAGTGACATAGTAAGCTCTCATTTGGTTAAACCTTCTTATTAGAGTTTTCTTTTGAAGCCATCAACAGTGAGAAATACATTTTACGTTATTACCCAGTAAAGGGCCCGGGGCCTTACTTTGGAAAAACATTGCCCTAAGAATAAAGATTATTTCAAGTTACTTAATCATGTTTATTTTTCTGTTTCTCCACATTATACTTCACTTCATTTGAACTATGTAAGCAAAGCAATGTTTACATCGAAATTGATTTTTTAAAAGATCACCTCTTGGCACTGAATTCCATAAAGCTCTCAGCAGCACCTGATGTCAATCAGAAGCTACTTCCTGAAATTCCCCAGGATTTGTATTGAAATATTGCTACAATTCTGTTTTTCACTTGTATTCTTTCTTATGCCTTTCATCCTTTTGTCTTACTTTATTTATCTCAAGGAATTTTACTTTTACATTTTTAGACTAGAGTCTATAATGAGGACTGCATTTAACATCACAATTTAGGTCTAGCCTTTGATTCTCAACTATATTTTATCAATTAAATTTCCTTAGAAAAGTACATGTTATATGGAAAAAGCCACTCTATTTTTATAATAAGCCAGCCCTTCCTTGTGCCACAGCCAACAGCTTTGTTTCTTCTGAGGATTTATGTATCTTGGACAATAATCTGATATTTTCCTTGCATCATTGTTTCTTGTTAATTGTATTATGTTCTAATTTTGTTTATTAAACCCATCAAAAAAAAGTAAAAGATGATGAAGCATGAGAAGGAGAAATTCCTTTAATTACACAGCCTTTTCCACTCTGTTCCAGGTTTATGCTATCTGTAAAAGTACATTTCTAGAAATTCCTATCTAGAATCATATTCTCTACTTCATCAACCCCATTCTACGCTTCACACTATTTTGATTGGACTATCATTGCCATTTCTGATTGGACTTTCACTGTTATGATCCAATTTTATCAAGCTACAAACACCTAAGACCAGCATTACCTTTTCTGTTCCTGTCCATGATGTTTTAGACACATTTAACACAGTTTATCACCCCCTTCTATGTTAAAGGCTTCAGCAATCCCATCGTCTCCTTGTTTCTCTCTTAGTCACCAATGCTCTCTTATTAATCTCATTTGCTAGCTCTTCAACCCAACTTTGACAAGGTTCTAGACACCTTCCTGGATCCTTTCTTCTTTCCTATGTACAAATATAGCTTCTTGACCCAATCTAATCCCTGAGCTTTAATCAGTATCTAGACTCTAGAGAAATAGGACTTTCAAGTCTAAATTTCCCTTTCTGAAATCTCTTTGGAAGTCTGACTTGTTTAAAAACTGCAGACTTGCCATCTCCACAAAATTTAGAATTTTGGAGGGGCAGCTGACCTAAGGATGACCTTCTCAGTCTTCTTTACGTTCTAAATGATAAAACTAACATTAAAAGAGAAGAGAACTTGCTGAGCCTCACACACTTGTCTGGAGCAGAGCAGACACAACTTAAATCCAGCACCATCAGCTGCGTTTACTGGAACCATAAAACCACATGATGTCAACTTCAAGGACTCAGAAGCAAGAGTGCAAGATTCCTTTTGTTTTTCTGGAAAAATCTAATGTTGGGCAAAGCCCCATTGGCTAGACTCCTGGAAATACATAGCCTGAAGCTCATTCTGCCCTTCACTGAATGTCACAGCAGAGGCGAAACTACATTTCTTTTAAGCTTTCGCAAATACTTCCATCTAATTTTTATACTTTTTTTTCTTTTTCTCCCTCATGACATGTTTCACTGGGCTGCTACAGGTTTATATGTTCCCCAATTTGATTGTATTTCACTTTATTGATTAAAAAATTACCAATGTGATATCAAGTTATCACACAGTTAGACATAATCCCTTATGAATGATCACTTTTGTAGATAGTGATCACTCCAGGGGGAGGCTTTCTTTAAATTCGTCCATCAAATAGTGGCTTTGCATTCAGAGCTATTTGAAATTCATATCATCAATGCAAATTTCTAAATCCTCAAGACTCAAAGCCTATTTTCAAAAATATTTGGATTTTAAGTTACTTAACTGAACTGTCTTCATTGACAAGACAGATCAGAGCCATACTGCAGCCTTCATGGTCAACATTTGAAGGCTTATATTAATTATTAAAGAATGAATTTTCCACTTATTCTTCTCTTCTGAGTTTTCACTCACTAATTTTAATCATCAGGATAAACAATTCAAAATGAGATTACTGCTAAAAATTGCAATGGCTAAACAAATTCTCCTTGATCATAGAGATGACTCAATTAGAGCAAATTGCAGCTAAATGCAGGGCAGCAATGAGGGAAACAGGAAAATAAGAAGAGAAATTATCTGTATCAAAAACAAAGCTCCAAAGCCAAAATATTTAAGAGTAGTTCAAAATGGTCTGGCTCCAGAAAATGAACCAAATGCCAACAGTTTACAACTACAGTGATTACAAATGCCAGGTACTTTGAATACTTAGCATTTTGCATGCCAGATAGTTTACTAGGGAACAGCAATTACATGAATGTGGGCTGTATAGTGAATGACAATGGTTTTATTTTTCCCCTAGCAATACCCAGCTATAACTCTGCACGCTCTTTTATGCCTATAACATCTAGAGAGCCTTTATTACAAGGTGTCAGAGTGCTAAAAGGACAGATTTCTGGGACTTAAACTTTATTAACTTTACATAACAAATGTATGACTATTCTTGTGATTTTTTGTTGTTTTTGTGGTTAATGCATGTTATTTTACAATGGGCCAGAATTTTGCTATAGAGTTACTTTTATGGGGGAAAAGGGTAGATTTTCAGGAAAGAAACCTAAGGTACTGATTTTATGCTATCAAATTCAGACAGAAATGGCTATTCATCACTAGTCATTTTAATTCACAGTGGAGAGGAAGAAAAAGGGCTTGGTCCCCAGCCTCCTCTTCCAGCTGATGGCAGATGAATGGAGGGAGGAGAGAACTATACAGGGTAGGAGAGTTGTTAAAGTCCCACAAATATAAGCCTTGGTTTTTCTGGCAAACATCTTCACTTACTCTCAGGTATTATGCTTAGGATGGGACAGGTGGGATATTCTAAATAATTTAGGCTTGAAATAGAAGACTATGTGGAATTATCAAAGAAAAAGCAGGACTTGAAGGGGTCAAAGCAGCAAAAACCGCTAAAGACAACCAGAGCTGGATAGCAGTTAAAGAGGATGAAAGAAGGTTAAGAGATTAGCTAAAACACATCTATGCATAGACCACGGACACAGACAATAGTGTAGGGATGGGCAGAGAGAGGGAGTGGGGATTGGATGGAGGTGGGGAAAATGGGGGAAAGGAGGGACATCTGGAATAATGACAACAATGAATTTAAAATAGGTTAGAACATAACTCGATAATAATAAAAGTGCAATATACTAATTAGACTGGATATCTTTCCAGATAGAGCCAGGGCTACGAGGGAAGCCTGGTCCCTGGTGCCTGCAGGGGGCTGGAGGGAAGCCAGTCCAGGTCCCAGGTGCTAGAGGGAAGCTGGTGCCAGCAGCTGGGGGAAGGAAGACCTACTCTTGCACAAATTTCATTCATTGGGCCTCTAATGTATTAATAAAATGGGGCAATAGCTCTTAAGTCTGAAAAAATAAAATACAAGCTTTCCTTGGTTAAAAATAAAGGAGGTAAAAATACTTATCCAGGAACTCTTGCAATAAGAGAAAAGAGACCCAACACAGAACTGAGCTTAATTCTCAACACAGCATGAATAAATGGGAGATTTATAGCCAAGGGTAGGGAAGACAGTCAGTGTAAGGAAAAGTACTAAGATTACACACCAGGGGTCAAGGGGGAATTCTGGTTAAACATTCTTGACTGAAATGCTAAAGGAAGACCAGGGTAATCACATATCACCTGGGGGAATTGTGGGAGAAGAATAATGTATCACATACCATGGGTGATCAGATATTGAGTGTGGAGGGTTCTGGCTATGGTTGGGTGATTCAGACCTAACAAGGATGGACACCAAGGTTAAGGCCTAAAGATCTTAAAGGAGCTTGACTAAAGTTTTGTCCAGAAGACAGTCTTTGTGAGAAGTTGTTGTTTCCAATAAGGGAGGCAACCAAGTTGCCCATCACCCATAAAACCTTTCCTTTTGCTCTCTAAGGTTTGAAGCCATTATTTCCCAACATAGAGTATTTTCCATTTGTACCTGAATATTGTGAAGTGCAAAGGGTGTTCATTATTCAATATGTCAGATTATTTACCTTCAACTATTTATTTTTGCACCAAATTTGCTCATGTATTTTTAGTCTCCATAATTTTTAAGCACTTCATAGTTATAATATACAACTTAAAAATAAAGTTATAGACAGCACTGTTTCCTATTTCCAGTATGACTAGAAAGACAGTGTACTGGTTTCCTTCACATCCAAAAAAATTAATTTTATGATTTTTGTGCAAGGCTTAAACTAAGGACATAAAATAACTTTTTTTTTCTGTAATCACTGTGTATTAGGCTTCTAACCTCAATAATGGAGTATTCTGCAAGAATATACGTGAATAATTTCCCATACTCTTTATACTTTACTCACTTTGTTCAAACAGATGGAACTCAATGAGTTTTTGGACTGCTTACCCATTGCAATAGAAGACTGATTTGGGATTAGGTAACTGAAATATTTTCTAAAGGAACTCAGTTTTACTGGATCAGCATGCACTTGTAGTTTGTATTATGGCTTTGAGAATATATACTTGACAGGTTGATGGGTGTTTTTTTTTTCTCATCATATCTAAGAATTTCAATTTTGTTCTCAAAAATTATGTGATAAAATAAATTTCCCTCAAAGCCATTTAGTATGAAGCACTGGGTATTAAAAGCAAGCTGAGCTTTTGAATGTATATTCTTCATCTCTCCAGGGATGCCCTTTCTCAGTAGGTCATAATTTGAAGACTGGTGCTACTGTGATTAATATAGCTCCTCCCAACCAGTATCTGAAAGAAATGCAAGTAGCCATAGTAAGTAAACACAATTATTTGAAGTTTTCATTTTAAAACCTTTCCACTAAGAAACCTAATATATAATAAAGGTTACCTAGCTCTGTCTGACAGACCTTCAGATGGATGGACCTATTACAGTCTCTCCAAACAGGAAGGCCAGGTCACTCATTAAACTATGATCAATAAAAAGGGTGAAGTGGGTTTTGTCCCAAGAACTGATAGCTGGATAATTTGACAAAGGGCAGAGAAGAATTGTGAAAACCCAGAAGATCAATGGCTATTAATTTAAAAGCAACACATATCCTAGAATGAAAGACCTTATGTTGTTATGTAGGATAATTACCTCTTTCAATTAGTTGACATTTCAAAGTAGCTTTGGGACTATCGCAAGACAATAACCCTCAGCATCTAATCGTAGCTCTGCCTTTTGTCAATGATCTGATTTTGCTTCAAAGGCAAACCTAGTACTTTGTGAGCAATGGCTTTCTTTGTCATAAATAGCAAGAAGTATGCAGAGTTCAAAGGAAGTTCAAGTGATATACACACTTAGGCAAAAATTATCATGTTAATACTTCCCTGAGTGAGTGAATATTTTTTCCTGGCCATTTCACTAATAAGTAGGCACTTTTAATGCAATAGAGGAGTACTTTTTGTATTATCATGATGCTATAAAAAATAGAAGGGAATTAGAAAGATTTCTATCTTATCAGTGTGTATATAATTTACATCACCATTTTCTCTCCATGTTGTAAAACTTAAATATTCACTTCCACTTACCTAATATCCTGTTTTAAATTTGAAAGTATAATATTATTTGTACTTTAAATAACCTATTTCTATTTGGAAAAAAAAGTTCTTTAATTTATTAAAAGAACATGAAATAACATTGATGAAATTCATTTGTTTTGAAAAGCTCATTTGAAAGAGATATTTGCCATAAGAACAGTGACTTGAGTGTATATCTCAAACAATACAGACAATATTATTGTAGGGAAAGTTAAGAAACATGTTCCACCTTACTCTCTTGTGCTTTGGTAGATTTTGTTGTATCTATTACAGACCTGGCAAAGTAAAGGCATCATTTTGGCGAAGAAGAAAAAACACAGAAAGAAAGCAAGAAAGAACAAAAGAAAAGCACTTTGGGCCAGAACAATAAACAACTAGTACAGAGACATAGTTTTCATTCTAGTCTATTCTGGGACCCATGTGAACAGTTCTTAGTCACCTAGTCCTCTACCAATACAAGACACAGATCACAAAGTTGGAGCAGTGGAGAAACAGAGTAAGATAATGTAAATAAGGCATTACAATCATCACTCCTGAAATGCAAGACTCAAAGTCCAATCTCACAGTCATTGATCAGTAGCATGGTCTCTGTATTTGAGAAGTACTGAGATACTAGTAATAATTTAAAATAGAAACTTACAAAAATATGTTAGCCCTGGCTGGTTTAGCTCAGTAGATAGAGCGTGGGCCTGCAGACTGGAGGGTCCCAGATTCAATTCCAGTCAAGGGCACATGCTCAGATTGTGCGATCAATCCCCTGTAGGGGGCATGCAGGATGCATTCTCATCATTGATGTTTCTATCTCTATCTCCCTCTCCCTCTCTGAAAGCAATAAAAATATATATTTTTTAAAAAATATTTTAAACATTGTGGCTGTCATAAAGCTTCAGACAGTGGAAAACATGCTATGCTTTCTAGACCACAATCCTCAGAACCTAGATGTGAAATGCAGCTCTGTTTTGAACTCAATTTTTAGAAATATCACAGATATCTACTTTTGTTTATCCTCACTTTAGGATATGCATAAAGAGAGGGAGAGAGAGAGGGGGGAGAGAGAGAGAGAGAGAGAGAGAGAGAGAGAGAGAGAGAGAGAGAGAGAGAATGAGAGAGAGAGAGAGAGAGAGAGAGAGAGAGAGATGAGAATGAAACATCAATTGATTGCCTTCCATATGTGCCCCAACTGGGAATCAAACGCACAACTCAGGTAGGTGTCCTGACCGGGAACTAACTGGCAACATTTTGGTACATAGGACAATGCTCAACCAACTGGACCACTCTGGCAAGGCATGGATGTCTGTTTTTAACATCTTTTTCTTATTTAGGTCATCTTGCCATTTGATACTGCTGTGGTTTGAATGTTTCTGTCTCCCTAAAGCTTCTATGTTGAAATCCTAATCCCCAAAGAGATGATATCAAGAGATGGGGTCTTTTGGACATGATGAAGTCATGAGGGTCCTCATGAATATGATTAGTGCTCTTATAAAAAGACCCCACAGAGAAACCTAGTCCTTTGTGCCATGTAAGGTTATAGTGAAAAGGGACTGTCTAGGCAGTAAGCCCTCACCTGATGCTGAATATACCAGAGCCTTGATCTTGGATTTTAAAACTGTGAGAAATACGTTTCTGTTGTTTATAAGCCACGCAGTTTATATAATATTTTATAGTCACCCAAATAAACTAAGACAAGCACCAAGTGAAATTGTGTAGGTATAAAAAGCCAATCAGAAATAAGGTAATTTATAATGTCCTTGCTTTGCTCACACAAAACTTTTGAATTGCACTATTATTTCATACATTTTTAAAAAGTTTAATTTCACACTCTTCTGAGTCATGATTATATTGTCAATTGAGTTTGCCATTAGCACATACACTGCTGTACAATTGCTGTTAATACTAACTTGATAATGTCTGTGAGGCTACCACATATAATATTTGTCCCACTATATAGCCCAATGTCATTTTGTCCCCTTATATTCATCTACAAAATAGTAACAAAATAAAGTCATTTAAAGTCAAAGAATTAAATGTACATTAAGCCTGATTTATGTTGGAAAGTATTAATCCACTGACCCTATTCTTCTACCCTCTGAATAAGGTGCATGATTTGGACAACAGACAAGAGACAACTCGGCCTTTCCTATAAAGAAGCCTAACAGATTTTTATGAAGGAAGAAGGAAGAGCCCCAATATTTACTGAGAAACTTTAAATATAATGACATACACTATCTCATTCAAACATCACAACATCAATAGCTTGAAATCTCCAAAAAAAAAAAAAAGGGGGAGAGAGAGACAGTATCATTTTGCTCAATGCTGTATCTTTGAGGAGCCAGAAAAGTGCCTAGAAAGAGAACAGACTTTTAGTAATATTTTTTTCAAAAGGAGGAGAGGAGAAAGAAAAATTGAAGTTGATATGTTTATACTCTGTAAAAGCTGAGATAAAAAGAACATGAGAAAACTGCTGCCTCGCAAAACAATTTCAAAAACACAACTAAAAGACAAAATGGACATCATCCAGAACCACAGGAAAGCTGGCTGACTACTACAACTAGAAGGAAAGAGTAAAGCACATTGAGACTCAGAGGAGCTGCAAAGCCTGAGGTAGGGAGACAGGCATGGGCATGGAGAGGACACGGCTGGAGAGAATGGGGCAGCTGAGTACCTGGCTGGCATGCTCTAGCGAGGAGACAAAAGCTCCAGACTGTGCTAAATCCCAGTTGTGACTACACTGAACCCAAGTTCTGGGCAAGAGCCTGGGGACCCAGGCTCATATGAGGGTGGGGAGTGGGGGTGGAATCTGGACTGTAAGGCAGAATCTCAGGGGAGTACTAAAGGGCAGAGGTCCGGAGGCCACTCACGAGTGCACTCAGAGAGGACTGACAAATCGGGGTGCACTGAACCCCAGTTCCAACTGCACTTAACCTCAGTCCCAGGTGAGACCCTGGGGACCCAGGCCCATATGGGGAGAATTGGGACTGTATGGTAGGAAACTCAGGGAAATGGCAAAAGACAGAGGTCCGGAGGTGCACGCACGAGTGCGTGTAGAGAGGACAGACTGTTAAGTGTGCTGCTGGCTTGATCAAGCAAGAAAGAGACAAGGGCTCCGGATGGCTCTAAACCCCAGTTCTTACTGCACTGAACCCCAGAACCTGGTGAGAATCTAGGAGTCCAGATTCATTGTGGGAGAGACTGGAAGTGCTCTCAGCGATTGCCTGCAGACACAGAGACTCAGGAACCTCGTGGAGCGAGGCTGACTAGAAGCCAAGGCTGCCAGCTCCACCCTGAAACTCCACCCTATCCAAGCTGAGCACAGAGTCTTGTGCAATTTTGCTAGTCTTGCTGCATAAGGCTGTCTCCCAGCCCAGACACAGCTGATCCTCACAGCCAATTGGCCTGGAGGTCAGTTCCTCCCAGTGATACCAACACCAATCAAGACTTAACTACAACAAGGCTGTACACACAATCCACAAAGAGGTGCACCAAGAGTGTCCACCTCAGGTAACAGGGGAGGCTGAGACATCTAGCACACAAAGCTACCCTACCAACTCAGGGAAGCAGCAAAAATGCAGAGACAAAGAAACATGTCATGAATGAAAGAAATGGAGGACATAAAATTCAGGACCACATATATAAGTTTACTAAAGAATCCTCTAAAAATCACCAAGAAACTTGATGAGACCTTCAAGGACCTTAATGAGAATGCCAAGAAAATGGCAAAGGACCAGTCGGAAATTAAGCATACACTGTCTGAAATAAAGAATATATAGAAATTCAACAGTAAATCAAAGGACTCCAAAAATCAAACCAAAGAAATATGAGAGGACAAAAAACACTCAACCAGGAAAAAAAAAAAAAAATATATATATATATATATATATATATGGAGATAGTGTAAGGAGCCTCTGGAACAACTTTAAGCATACCAACATCCGAATTATTGGGGTGCCAGAAGAAGAGAGAGAGAAAAATATTGAAAACATATTAGAAGAAATAATGACAGAAAACTTTCCCTACCTGATGAAAGAAATAGACTTACAAATCTAGGAAGCGCAGAGAATCTCAAACAAAAGGAATCCAAAGAGGACCACACATAGACACATCATAATTAAAATGCCAAGAGCAAAAGACAAAGAGAGAATCTTGAAAGCAGCAAGAGAAAAACAGTTGGTTACCTACAAGGGAGCACCCATATGACTGTCAGCTGATTTCTCAACAGAAACTATGCAGGCCAGACAGGAGTGGCAAGAAATATTCAAAGTGATGAACAACAAGAACCTACAAACAAGATTACTCTACCCAGCAAGGCTATCAGTCAGAATTGAAGGTCAGATAAAGAGCTTCACAGACAAGAAAAAGCTATAGGAGTTCATCACCACCAAACCAGGATTATATGAAATGCTGAAGAGTATTCTCTAAGAAGAGGAAGAAGAAGAAAAAGGTAAAAATATAAACTACGAACAACAAAATGACAACAAATACATACCTACCAACAAGTGAATCTAAAAATCAAGTGATGAACAGAACGGACTGAAGAATATAATAGAATCAGGGACATAGAAAGGGAGTGGAATGACAATTCTCAGGGGCAAGAGGATGTGAAGGGTGTTGGAAGAGATTGGAAAAAAATCTTCCACCTATGGATGAAGACAGTGGAATGGTGTGGGGTGGGGGATCGGGTGGAGGGGAGTTATGGGGGGGAAAGAGGAACACCTGTAATAATCTGAGCAATAAAGATTTATTTAAAAAAACAGAGCATTAATAATTTTCCCAAGATTATACAACAAGGAAGTAATGGGCCTAGGATTCAAATTCTGATCTGTCAGAATCCAAAACTCATGCTTTATACTCTAAAAATTTATTCCATATCTATATGAATTACATTTCTTTCCATTTGGAAACAGTGTCCATGACTTTATGCATGCTAGCCAGCAGCTAAGAGGGTTACAATTACCTGGACTCTAAGACAGAAGAGAAAAATTATTGAGGACATGTAGTGTCAAAATATTTCAGCACCTTTCATTTTCTAAAGTAACAAAACTGCCTACTGGGGAAATTGGGATAGGTGAAGACTTAGTTCTATCTCCTCCATCCCCTGTCTCTGGATCTACAGTCTGCATCTCATGGTGGATCAAGTATACAAATGACTGAGCTTCTTCACTATGATACAACACAGCCATTCATACACATCTTCACTAAAATTATTTGCAGATAATCAAATACTCAAAAAAATGTTTTAACATGTCAGAAAAATAACTCATTAGCATCTGCAATTTCTTGAAATTTCACCAATTACTCATTTTTAAACAATAAATAACTCTCTGCCGGTCAATTAATTAGGTTTTCCTTCTCTGTCTGAATATAGTGTGCATCCCTTATTATTAATTCAATCAAAGGTCTCCAAGTTGCCAACCCTGAATGTTGTATCTTAAAGAGGAAGAGATGAGTCATCAAATGAGATCATTGTGGTCCCTTGGAGTGTCCCTTTCTATTCTGCTTCTCAGAAAGTGACAACCAGTTCCACCTTAGTGCTGTTCCTCACAGGTCTATGTACACCTTAAATGTCATCTCCAAATTACACAAAAAAATGCCTTCACTTGTTCTCTGCAGAGTCTGATATATTTAAAAAATGGTAAAGGAAAAAACCATCAAAAAGGGGGGGGGGGATAGAGATAAAACTAATAACTGAGCTTAGTTTAAATTTAAACAGCAATTTTTAAAATAATCTACTTTATAATTTACTTCTCGATCTCATTTCCATATCTTTCTACAATCTGGCTCAGAGAAATGTCCATTTGTTAGTTCTATCATTAAGGGCAGAGTCAGCCCCACTGCGGGAAGAAGGGCTGCTTGTATATTCCATTCCTTAACTCCTTGGAGGCAAAATCAGGAAAGCAGCCTCTGGCTCACCAACCTGACCCCTCCACTTTAATCTCTCACCAAAAGAGCTTGCCTCTGCCCCCATATGATTGGTACATCTATATAGAATAGTTGATAAAAATAGATGTTCTTTGTTAAATTTATAATATCATGTGGGCAAATAAGTCCCCCAAAGCCCTTTAAAAGCATAAAAACCCTTATATTTAACCCACATGTTAAAAGGATATCATGTGTCAGTATGAAGGCTGAAGCTACATAATCAAATTGGCTTTCAGACCTACAATAACCAAAATAATTTTCTTCTTTTATGAATGTCAGATAGGAATGATTGGGGTGAGAATTCTATTGCTCAGCAGTGGTCAAGGGAAGAAGATGCTGAATAGAGAGGTCAGTGTGAGGCCAAGCACATTATCCTCCCATATCATGTTTCTCTTATTACTGCTGGCCTCTCTTTTCTTCTCAGAATGGTCTTTTCTTCTTCCCAGATGTTTTAGGGCTACAGTAAATCATGTTCAGGTAAAAGGAGAAATGGATTGAAAATGCAGTTGAAAGCCAATATATGTGTTCAGGTAAAATACGAGCTTGAATTCCATGCAATCTGATGTGAAATACAAATTGATTGGATATAACAGGAAAATACAGTAAATATTAAATGTTAATATGTTATCTATTGTACAATAGGCTTCTTTGTATAGAATCATTTCATATACAGTTGACTCTTGAACGAAATGAGTTTAAACTGCACTGATTCACTTAATACCTACATTTTTTTCAATAAATATACAGTCAGTTTTCCACATCACCAGCTTTCCAATCCACAGATTCAACTAACTGTAGGTTGAAAATATTATTTTTTGAAATTTACCTTTATTGTTGAAAATATTACTGATGTTCCCCTGTTTCCCCCCATTGACCCTCTGCAACCTGCTCCAGTCCCCTCCCCAGACCTCCCCTTTACTATTTATTGTCTGCCTATGGGCTATGGATATATCCAAAACATTGTTTTCAAGCCACAGTTGGCAGTCCATGGATGGAATAGATCAACTGTATGCATTGTTCTATGATATTTTATATGAGGAACTTGCACATATATGCATTTTAGCATCCATGGGGAAGCTGGACCAATTCTCCATAGATACTGCGGGACAACTGTAGTTAAGTTTGAGGGGATGAAAAAGTATTCCTTTAACAGAATGAGTAACAGCTGTTCTTCATTTAGGTTATACATATATGTTGCCAAGTCCTATGAACTCTGCCCTGTGTCAGGCACAGAAAAATAAAAAAAATAATAAGACATCAGGGAACCGTTAGACAATTTTAAGGCAGAGTATTAATTCATGTAATAGAGACAGGATGCTATGAGCACATCAATGAGACCATAAGGGAGGCTCTCTGGAGGAAGTAATACCTAGAGCAAATATTGGAGGACAAGCAAGGCGAAAGCTGAAGGTGGCTTTTCCAGGTGGAGAGCGCATGGCTTTGCCAGGAACTGTGAGGAGTTATGAATGACTGGACCATGATTGCAAAGATGCAAAAAAGTGAAGTGCTCAGCCAACTCTGTTGTGTGCTTCCATCAAACAGCAGACAGACAATGTTTGTGTGTGTGGATGTGCATGTGTGCATGCGTTTCAGTATTCCTGGATTGCAAACACATGATGTAAAAAATTTAGCTAAGCACTTTTTTTTTGTAAAATTATGGAAGATTTTACTCATATAAATAGACATACTTTCCAAAAAACTCTGTACCAAAAATTCCAGTCTATTTACATCCCTGTTTCCTTTCAAAATCTAGGAAATCCCCAGTTCATATCTATTTGCTTCTTTTCTGAACAGACATTTGCTTGCATAATACAGATCAGCAGAAATTAAAAAGGCAAGGTCTGCTTCCCCCAGACCAGGCAGGCTTTGGACCTGCATTCCAAACAACCAAGAATGCTCTCCTAGAGTGAGATGGGCCTTTCAGATGTTCCCACTGCACTCTCCATATCTCTCTTTTATGAAGGTGTAATTTACCATGTGTATGTTTTTTCCCTTGAAGGGAAGCGATAGCTTTGTATTTGAGTTTGCAGCTTCTGGAAACTTGTTTAGAGAAATCCTTGAATCCGAAATTGAATCATCCAATTTATTAGCCTCCCTTCCCCCAGGTATTTCAATATTTTTGCCTGTTTAGGGCTGGACTTCATAATATCAATATTGTCTCAGAAATCTTAGACCATGTTTATTTTAAGGATATAGAGGGATAAAAAGGTGTAAGAGAAGCTGAGAACATTGATTTTAATCTGTGACAGGAATAAATGCTTAGCCCTCTGGGCCAGGAACTTATTTCTTTTAATTTTTATTGAACTCCATTTTGTATGGAACATTTCATATCCTAACATTCCTATGCATCTCACAAAGGTGCATCAAGGCTGTTTAAAGGACTTGCTTCTGACAGATGTTCAAACTGCATACAATTTTATCATTTAGGAAATAAATTGTTTTGGGATGGGGGATTTAAAGTTTGGAATTATCTTTCCATTTCCAAACCAGGTCTAAGTAAGGCATATCTGGATAGCAGTGTAACCCAGCAGTTAAATATATGACAATGGAGTTAAAAACTTGCTCTTTCTATATACTTCTCCAGAGTTTGGGGATGTGGAGCAAGTGACATGAGCTCTTGATGACTTATCTCTATTTCAAATGCTGAAATGGAAACTAGTAATAGAAGTTAAATATTTACTTTGTGTGTGAGAATTAAATAAAAGAATGCATAAAATATATATAGAACAGTAACACATATGCATTATTGGGATATCCTTTTCTTTACAAGCTTGTACTTAGGAATAGACATGTGTCACACACACACACACACACACACACACACACACACACACACAATATCTAGCCAGACTCATCTATAAGCATAAACTTATACTATTGTGTGTCATTGTAATTAGATTTCCAATTTGATTAGCCAGTAGTCATTCTGTGCTTACGTAAGGTGGATATGAGTTTCTGTCCATTATCCCTTCTCTTCTTTTAATGTGTTCAAACGACACCACTAATGTCTGAAAAGCTTAGAAGATAAAGGTGAATTGGTTCAAAGTCCTTATTAGCTCTCTAAATAGTCTTATAATGTTCAAACAACTTCTAAGAGTGCCTTCAAAAGCCACTTAAGAAAGGCTGGCTCACATATCACATCACACAGCATTACTAAGGGAAACTGGAAGTGCTGCCCTGCTTGTGGGAAAAGAAGGTCGCTTTCCTCCAGCTTTTATTAGAAAGGCCAGACAGAACAGTTTGAAACCTGTTTCGCATGGTGGGCACCAAAGCTTTCATTAACACCTCTGATTCAGTACCTCTTGTACCCTCTCAGTGGAATCAAAATTTAAATCGGCCTCATTTTTGTTTGTTTTTTAAGAAAGAACAATACTCACTACAAATCTTGGTGAA
Source organism: Antrozous pallidus (assembly GCA_027563665.1). Taxonomy (NCBI): domain Eukaryota; kingdom Metazoa; phylum Chordata; class Mammalia; order Chiroptera; family Vespertilionidae; genus Antrozous; species Antrozous pallidus. The sequence goes on along the minus strand of CM050519.1, from coordinate 55,418,415 downwards.
TATGCCAGCTTTATTGTTGTTTTTTTTCAAACTTAACCCAATATCTCTCACCATGACCCACAAAATTTCCAGGTACCACCATTCTACTATTGACTACTCCTTAAAACTTTATGAAGAAAATGACTAAGAGCAACATAAAACTTTATTCTTTTTTTTAATTGGCTTTTGATTAGAAGAGAAATCAGCTATACGCAAAAGCCCTGGCTATTATTGCTTCTATAAAATGTACATTTGACTGCCCCTGTAGGAATTAGATTTATCATGAAGAGTGTACTGAAATAAGATAAAATCTCAAGTAATAGATGGTAAACCAGCATTTTAATCCTATATTCTTTAATTTACACCATCATGGTTTGAGATTATTTAAAGATGAACTGAATGCATAATTTTCTCTGAGAGTAAATAGGGAGATGTGTCTCAACTATTCGATGGGGAGATTTTATACCAAAACTAAAAATCACTCAGAATTATGTTATCCTCCTAATACTTACTTTTGGTGTCATTAAGATCTAAATCACTTTATCCAGATATGCAGGACTACTTCATCACTGAAATTATCCTGGTGGCCAAAAAAGAAAGATTGTAGCATTTAAAATGAAATGTTATTTTTAAGGATGATCACTGGGCTAAAGTTTTGTGACAGAATCCCCCTGCTATAGGTGTGGAGCTCAGGGGTTTTATTCAGTTCTTGCTCAAATTCTCTAATGAAATAAAAGTGACTTTGAGAAACAATAGCAGCGACAGAGTATTGCCTGAAGGAACCTCAGTAAATCAATCCATGTGAAAATGTGTGGCCATCCACCACAGGATAAAATGAAAACAAACAAAAAAATCCCAAACAAACATACAACAACAACAAAACCCACTCTCAAGCAAAAAACATAGTTGGGTTTCAAGTATCAAAACAAATTGCTGACTCTAAATAAGCTCATCTAATTTGGAACATATATAGGCTCTCTCTCTCTCTCTCCTCTGACTATGAAACACTTAGATGAAGTCAAAGCGGACCAGCAAAGTGTTTGACATCCAGCTAAAAACGCATGTTGAAATAAATTTCAGTTAGCCTATTTTAAAGAACATGTTTTTCATCTCTTTTCCCTAACAGTTTATAGCTACCCATATGTAAGATTATCTTATCAGAAGCATTACACAAAAATATGGGCTTGAATTTTAAAACAAATGCATAAACAATTATTTCATACCAGAGTACACAAAATTCATGCAAGAGTAGGCCTTCCTTCCCCCAGCTGCTGGCACTGGCTTCCCTCTGGCACCTGGGACCAAGGCTTTGTTCTGGCCTCGGCTTCATCTGGAATGATGTCAGTCTAATTAGCATGTTACCCTTTTATTATTATACATTTGGTATAACAATTGTAGTCATTCAATAATATATGAACTTGTACATGTGCCCATGTCTAAAATAAAGGCACACATAAGACATTATTTTTGAACTGATTGTATAATAAACCTGATAGTCTTTGTACATTTGAAGAAAAATAATTTTTGAAATTCTAGCTTCTCTCCTTATATTGGTTGTTTGGGAAATATGGGAATGAATACGCCATTTGTCACTGTCAATTTATTAGTGATTAGTATTAGCATCTTTGGTTCTTTCCCTTGTGTTCATTTTTAACATATATAATATTTAAGTATATATTGCATGTATGTATAAAATTATATTTAGATATATAAACATATATGTAAATCCACATATTTATAATCTTCCTTAAATAATTGTAAGTAATAGGTAGGGCACCAACATACAAACATATATTGGGTGTAATTCTAATACTGTGATGATATATACTATATAATTAAATGCTTTAATATGATTTTCAAAAGTTTCTCTTTCAATTATTAATGACATATTTAATTTATACAATATGTAACTTCATATTAATCCTAGTACTAAATGCAATAAATTTTATCCTGTGGAGGTTATGGTGTAGAGTTGTGCACTGTGTAACTCCAGAAGTGTCACTGATTTCATAGGTTAAGTAAGTAAATATCACTGCTTGGGGTTACTCCATGCATGAGTTATGAGACTGAATGTTGGTCTTACTATATATAAGTGCATACCTCTCCAAAGAACCTCAATGAGGCTGTATTGTATTAAGATGTTCTTGACTTTGAATACATTACTAAATTCTGTTAATCACAGTGAAAGTGATGGGAAATAAATGTAACCAATTTGCATGTATTAAAACTTCTGACATTTTTAGGATTGAAAGATAAAGATAAAATACTATCAAAGAGCCCTAACTGGTTTGGCTCAGTGGATAGAGTGTCAGCCTGCAGACTGACTGAAAGGTCCCAGGATGGATTCCGGTGAGATCATGTACCTTGGTTGTGGGCACATCCCCAGTGGGAGGTGTGCAGGAGGCAGCTGATTGATGTTTCTCTCTCATCGATGTTTCTAACTCTCTATCCCTTTCCCTTCCTCTCTGTAAAACATCATACAATAGATTTCTTAAGTACTGTCAAAGAAGACAGATGCTCACTAGAAACTTTTACATTTGCTCCCTGGCTGGTATGGATCAGTTTGGTTGGAGCAACGTCCCCTACACCAAAAGGTTTGGGATTTGATTCCCAGTCAGGGCAAATACCTAGATTTCAGGTTCAATCCCTGGTCAGAGGTGATTGTGAAAAATCTAGCTATAATAATTTGTACTCAAAATATGGAAATTTTCATGATAGACATAAAAGATGAAAAGACAGACTGATTAGGAATCATTTGATCGTATTGGTTCACATATATGAAGTGGGCCTTAAAGCAATGTATAAAACTCAGGTCATGAAGTAAGACATGGTGGCTATTAAAGTGTAAGGAGTAGTAAAAAATATCTTGGTGTCTTGAGTCAGATCCGAGTGACAAATTACACAACTTTGAGCAATTATTCAACTTCCTGATTCTCATTTACCTCAGAACACTGATGACACCAATACTTCCCTCAGACTGCAATTCATAATTAGGGTGATACCTTCACAGTTGTCAGCACCACTTAGCATATACCAGCTATTCCCACTCTTCCTCTGATTTTCATATGTAACAAAAAATTATACGAAAAAGAAAATAGCAACTTAAGAGTACAAAGGGCAGTCGTTTTTTCCTGATAAAACCTTAAATCTAATAAATTGAATTGAAAATTGTTTTTAGAAATTTATTTTAAAACTACATCTCTACATAATAATAATTTTGGAATAGAGATGTAACATTTTATACATAAAATGTTTTATGTCTTATAACTAGTAAATATTTATGGAAGTGTAGGTGGGAAGATAATAAATATAAACTAGGAAAACATAGAGGTTCATAAATATTATTTTGTATATCTATAAGGACAGCCATCACAGTATACTCTAATTGAGATATTTTAAAATTTAAAAAAAAATCTTCTAGAGATCATTTAACCTGTGAATATAGTTTAAGATCACAGTAACTTTATCTTAAAGCAATGATGTTCATTCAAAGTGCAATTAAAGAAGATGTTAATGAGTGATGAGGGATGGGAGTAGCAGACTTCAGAGACTGGAGGGATGTGGCAAGCCCTCCTCTTTGCTGTGAGGAAAATAAGACTGAAAAGAGGTGGAGTGTCTTGTCCAACAATAGAGGTAGGTCCTGACAGTTTGGGCAGCTCATCTTCTTCCTGTGTGTAAGGAATGACTTAGGCAACTGTGCTGCATGGAACTGCAGCAGAGCAAGCTCAAAGGAAAAAAAAAAAAAAAAACAACAACAACAACACATACATCTTCTATTGCGAATCTAATTTATACTCACAGTTATCTTACAAGCCTTAAAGATTCAAATCTTTGGATAACTTGGATATTTTCCTCAACCAAATCTGGCTTATCTGAGATCCCCAGTAAAGCGCCAGCTCTGAGCCTCTATTCTCTAAACTAAAAGAGGTCCTGAATGACCCTGGCACAGGTTCTCCTGACACTGGTGCTTAAGGACAAATTCGAAAATTAGATGTACTATAAAGTATGTTCTTATCTTTGCCAGGCTCTTCTTTATTTAAACACACACACTACTACTACTACTACTACTACTACTACTACTACTACTACTACTACTACTACTACTACTACAAAAGAACATCCTTTTGGGGGATCTCACACATTCCTGTAGCTTTAGACCCCATCTATACCAGGGGCAGCTCTCAGACTAATTTCTCTAGTTCAGATCGCTCCTGAACTCCAGAATCTTAAATCTTAATTGTTGACTCCTATACATCTGTTCATGGACATTCAATAGGCATTTGAAATTTAACATTCCAAAACCAAAATACTGCTCTTTTCCACCAAAACTGCATCTGCAGTCTGTCTCATTTCAGTTTATCTCAACTCCATCCTTCCATTTCTCAGGCCAAATACCTGGACTTTTCTTTTAGACTCGACATTTCATCCACTGTTACATTCTCTACTTTCATGATGAATCTAATTCTAACCACCTTTCCCCTCCTCGATTGACATCACCCTAGCCAATTTCACCATCATGTCTCACCTGGTGTGTTACAAAGCCTCCTAAACAATTGAGGCCTCTGCTTTCACCTTGAACCTTGCATTTATTCTCAATGAGGAAGTCAAACGAAATGATCTTTACTTTTTGTGAAAGTATGAACGAATCTGGAGCTTATTATGTTGAGTGAAATAAGCAGCCAGAGAAAGACAAGTACCATACTATTTCACTTATATATGGAATCTAATGAACAAAATAAATGAACAAAATAAATGAACAAAATAGAAAACACACTCATAGATACAGAAAACAGATTGACAGTTGTCAGATAGGGAAGAGGGGTTGTGAAAAAGGTGAAGGGATTAAGCAAAGAAGAAAAAACCACAACTCATTGCCACAGAAAACATTATAGTAATTGCAAGAAGGAAAGGGGAGTTGGGGGAGGCAGAAGAAGGTAAAAGGGGAATAAATGGTCATTGAAGGAAACTTAATTTGGGGTGGTGAGCACACAATACACTATATCAGCGATTTTCAACTAGAGCACCACAAGACTTTTTAAAACAGGCAATACCTGACTATTTAGTCAGGGGCACTGACCTCTTTTCCCTTAGACTGTCAAATAAAAAAATGACAATAGCCAACACAACAATAGCCCTGTGGTGTGAATGCCCTTTCTGGAACCATAAATATAGGTCATATAACAGAGTTGCATTTTAATGATCACATCACATAATAAAGTTATGTCTGGTTAATTCTTGGTACCAGAAATCTTTATGTACAAGTACAGGCATCTGATTTCTTAAAAAGTCACTTTGGAGCAAAAATGGTAGATAATTACTATTATAATTTTGATAAACCAATCAAAATTGTACTTATTTTTCTGTCAGATTGGGAAAATATATTTTTGTATGCTGCAGTTTTAATAATTTGGTTGTGTGTGCCATGAGATGAACAAGGTTAAAAATCACTGCAATGTACAGATGATATATTATGGAATTGTACACCTAAAACCTATATAATTTAATTAACCAATGTCACCCTGATAAATTCAATAACAATTTAAAAAATAATCTGGTGAAAATGTAAATCAGATCACATCAGTCTTTTGGCTCAAAACTATCCATGGCTTCCTATGTCATTCTGATTAAATGTGTTCATTCCCACAAGCAAGCCCCATACAATTTGGCACCCTTGTATTTCTGACTGCATCCCCTAATCATTGCCGGGTCCTTCTCTCATTTCCAGATACAAAGGCATCCCAGTTGTCCCTCAAAAGGCCTGGACTTCAGGCCTTTCCACTTGCTGTTCGTTTTACCTCTCTCCTCTGTCTCACTGAGGTCTTTCCTCAAATGTCACCTACTCAGGAAGACACTCTGTTTTAAACCAATCAGGATGCTATAAGAAATTACCATAAACTGTGTGATTTAAACAACAAACACTTATTTTTCACAATTATGGAAGCTAAAAAGTACAAGATCAGGGTGCCAGCAGATATGGGGTCTGGTGAGGCTCCTCTTTCTGATGTGCAGGTGGCCACCTTCTGATTATTTCCTCAGGTGACAGAGGACAGAGGGAGGCAATTCTCTTATCTCTCTTCTCATAAAGGCACTAATCCTACTAGGAGGGTCCCCACCCCGTGTGAATTAGATCATGAGACCTTGTCCCCAAGTACCATCACAGTAGGGTTGACTAAGGTTTCAAGATAAGAATTTTAGGAAGACATAAACATCCAATTCATAGAAAATTCCCTGATCAGTCTACTTAAAATGAAACTTTCCCTGTGTGCACAATTTTTATTTCCCTTTTTCTACTTTATTTTACTTTATAGCACTTATTGCCCTTCATCACATTATATATTTTAATTATTTTGTTATTGTATGTCTCTCAACTATGCTATGAACTCTATGATAGTAGGATCTTTTGTTCATTTAATGAATTAATCTTCCCTCATGGTCAAAGCAGGGCCTGACCCACAGGCAAAGCTCAAGGTATATTTTTTGGCCAATTAATACACATTTCTGTTCCCAACCAATCCTCTCATTATTTTCCTATTTTCTTTTTTGTTCTTCTGTCTTAGAATCTTTTTTTCTGTATAGCTGAGTCTACAGAGAATACGTTTTACTTTATTTCACCAAATATAAAGTTTACAAGACTTATTTTTTATTCTCCTTGATGTTTTTGATTGATTTCCAGGAAAAGAAGAAAATGCTGACTTATACAGCCATGTGTGTGGAGAAAATCTTACTAGTCTGTTTTTAAGACCAATTGTCTCTTCCTTTGCAATGTCTCTAAGTTTCACTCATATTTCATAGTTTTCCAAAATCTAATACCTTCCCTGTAATACTTATTGCACATTCTACTGGGCAAGCACACTTTTACTTATAATATCTAGAATCTAGAATGCCCTGTTGCATTTTTGATGCATCTCTCTAGGATCCAGGGTCCCTGAAGTTTATATTCCTTCCTTTAACACATTTACTTTTTTAATTTTACTCCCTACATAACTCTAATATTCTTCTTCTACTTCAATTAGGACTTTTAGCCTTCTTTTAAAAGCCTTCTCTACTTCCTCAAACACCAGCCAGTTTTAAGATTTAGTTCAACTGGACCCTCTCTGTGCTGCACCAGCACAGCCCAGGGTTCTGCGAGCCTGAAGGAGAGCCAGTGAAGAATGAAGAAAAGACAGACAAAGAGAATAAGCTTGGTCTTTGCTAGCAGGTCAGTCTGAGACTTAACCCTATAACCACTCCATACACCTCTCCTTATAGCATTTTCCAGTTGTTCTAAGTAACACTGATCTCTTCCTTATTAGAGTAACTACTGTATATTTAGTGAGACATAATTAAGCATTCACTTATTCTCTAAGACTACTTTATAAACTGAGTGCTACATAAGTACTCAAATTTCTTCAATATCCTCTGGGTAATGTACTCTTAAAAGCTAGTGTTTTTATTATTATTATTTATTAACACATAAAATGCCTAGTACACAGTGGCCAGCTAATTTTTCTTGAAGAAAAAAAAAGGAAGGAAGGAAGGAAGGAAGGAAGGAAGGAAGGAAGGAAGGAAGGAAGGAAGGAAGAAGAAAGGAAAGGAAGGAAAGAAGAAGAAGGAAGAGAAGGAGAGAGAGAGAGAGAAAGAAAGAAAGAAAGAAAGAAAGAAAGAAAGAAAGAAAGAAAGAGAGAGAGAAAGAAAGAAAGAAAGAAAGGAGAAACAAAGGGGAAAGAGTGGGGAAGTGATAGGGGGAGGGAGGGGGAAAATACTGATAGTGATGTTATTTTTTGAGTTCTGTGTATTTTGTTCGATTGAAGTGTAAATATATGCCTGTGTATTACAGACTTTGCTCTTAAAGTGCACTTACTTTAATGTGAAAAGGCGCAAAATTTACAAACACATAATAACTTTATGGACATTTTAATCAATATGATACAAATCACACCCTTTAAATGTCCAAAGTACCAAAAAGCCATTGTTAATTGATATAAATGTAACTGACAAGAATTTTATTGTACAGTAGTGTATGGCATTTTCAAATGGGGATTATGTTATAAACCAAATTAAGATTGTTTATAACCAAAGTATTTATTCAGAATAAATGATTATATTATACTACTTCTCTTAAAAGTACTTCAAATTATATTTCAGGATTCTTTAATGAAAATTCTAACAATTGCTGTGCTATTTGGTGGAGATATAAAGATAAATTTATTCGCCAAGACCGGTTTGGCTCAGTGGATAGAAAGTCAGCCTGCGGACTGAAAGGTCCTGAGTTCGATTCCAGTCAAGGGCATGTACCTTGGTTGTGGACACATCCCCAGTGGGGGCTGTGCAGGAGACAGCTGATCAATATTTCTCTCTCATCGATGTTTCTGACTTTCTATCCTTCTCCCTTTCTGTAAAAAAAATCAATAAAATATATTTTTAAAAAATAAATTAAATAAAGATAAATGTATTCAATTTCAAGAAAATAACAATGATAAGGAACAGATATATCTCCCTACTTCTACATTGTGCTTTTTCTTTAAAATAAAAACCCAGAGTTCACCAGGTATCTCAAACTAGAGAGATGAAGAAAAAGGTGGAATTTCAGTTTTTAAATAATAATGAGAAGCTTGAGGCACAGGTTGTGTATCAAAAGCAGTCAAAGAAGAGATATATGCATTTCGTAGGACTTAGTATAAAGATAGAAAATTATTAAATGCAGCAAGACAAAATTGAAGAAATAATATATGCATTCAGAAGCACATTTTAGAATGGTAAAGTATTTGGTACACCCAACCTGTCTATGCCCTGCAACAGATTTCTCATTTGGCCACAGTGAACAATTGCCCAGCTGTCAGGAGAGAATTTGTCATATTTGAACCAACTTCCTCTGTGCCAAGAACAAGGTCGGAAGGGAAGGGATATCCTGTCACTTATTGGATTTGACAGTAAATTACTCTCATGAACAGATGGACTTCAAGTGATTTAAATTCATAATCAAAGTGCAATCATGAGGAACATTGATTTGGAATTTTCTCTCAACCCATTGGTGAAGGACATACCTTGAACATTAGTCACTGAATTGTGTCTTGCTGCCTGAGAGCTGGTCCACCATTATATAAAGTCTATCTATGTTCTACCAAAATTATGAGAACACTTATGTATGTGTGTGATTCATTTCTATAATATGTTTCTATATTAACTGAAAATTATGTTTTTAATAACACATGGAGACTTTCAAAAGCAAACCTGTAGCTTTTTTTTTTTGGCAGAATTCCATATACATTTTTATAAGGTTTAGAATATACATTAGTAAATATGCATATATCTGAACATATTAACTTATAAGTTTTTAAATGCAATATTAGGGTGGATGAAATAATAATAGCAGCAGCATTCAAATCCCTTAGAGTAAGTACCCACCATATACTAGTATGTGTGTCTTTCAAAAGCAATGTGCATAAAATGCTTAGAAAGTGCTCAGGACATGTTCTTATCATTGTGCTTGTTAATGAGATGGTAGTTATGACGAAGTGTTACTACTTAGGAGTGACACAACAGAACTTTTCTACTTAGAAATTTCCCTGTGTAACATATTCACCAAGGTAAATTTGACTGCCTCAATGTAATGTTTCTGAAGATGGACACATTCTTCTAATTTTTAGAAATACTTTGAAGGACTGAAAAGTTAAACCTCTTTTAATCACATAAGATTTAGAAACAGCATGTTGATATAATATAGTTACAAGTATAATTAAGGGCAAAAGGAAATAATAGTTCTGTGTGGGATGGCATATACGTAGAAAAGATTTCTTGAAATTATATCTTAGCTTAATCTTAAAAGATAATAAACTAGAATTTGGAGTTGATAGGAGAGATAAATGGCAGGGCCGTGTAACTAGAGAAATTAGTAAGCACAATTACAAAGACAGTAAAAATCATGCAAATAAAACTAACCCATTTAGCAAGAATGAGGTATAGAGTTCGAGAGAGAAATGGGTTACATTTTAATTGGAGTTTGAGTTGGAGACAAATACTGGTCAAGTTATGACAATCATTAAAAACCATGAGAAAGTGTTTTAGTTTACAGCATTGTCTTGGGAGAGTTCTTCAAATGTATCAAGAGTGGGAATAGCATGACCATCTCCATGTTTTGTAAACAGAGTTCTGATAACAGATCAGTGATTCCAAAGGAGAAAGTTTTGCTTTTTGAGAACATATGGAGGTAGCTGGAGATATTTGTGATGATGAAAACTTGTAATAGGGAAGGGGCTGTGGGTAGATACCACAGATGCTGCTTAGCATTTTTAAATGCTTAGAGTAGCCCCCTATAACAAATAATTCTCTAGTCCAATATGCAATAGTGCTGAAATTGAGAGTCCTAATGAAGAGGATAGACTATGGGGGCAGAGGGTGGAGTGAGAGTACAGAAAAAAAAGAAAGAAAGAAAGAGAGCAGTTTTAAGACTATAGGACAGTGGAGTCCAGTTTGGCTCAGGATAGAGCATCATCCTGCGGACTGAAGGGCCCCTAGTTCAGTTCCGGTCCAGGGCTTGTACCTTGGTTGTAGGCACATCCCCACAACCCAGTGGGGTTGTGTAGGTGGCAGCTGATAGATGTTTTTAGCTTTCTATCCCTCTCCCCTTTTCTCTGTGGAAAATGAATAAAATATTCATTTTTAAAAAGACTGTAGGACGATAGTCCTGTTGAATCAGAGCATTTAAATAAGAGATGATGAGACTGCAGGTAAGCATGCAGTCTGTGTAGTTGCACAAGACCCCAAACTCAGAGTGTTCTGCTGCCATGGTATATAAATTCTGAGTGCTTTTAAACAAGGAGTCCACAGGGCTTTGTAAATTATGAAACCAGTCCTAGGTGTTGGATTTTAGCATCCTTAAGGATGATTAATGATGGATGTGGGTGTTCTGAAGAAAAGGAAGAAAACTTAGTTAATGCAAGTTATCTGAGTAGTACTCTTATTAGCTAGGAGAAATAGTAAGTTCAGTTTTTCTTTTAAAAGATAATGAACATAGTTTGGTATATTGATTGAAAGCCATCTGCATAGGAAAATTATGATGTAGACAGTATCCTACAGGCACAGAGAATATGAAGAGCAAGGTCACATCCAGGCGACATTCATTAATGTTAAGAATTGTAGATTTATACCAGAGAGGAAATGACCTACAGTGATGAGGCAGTCAATATCTGAGAGAAATCAACTTAAACACTTTAATGACAGGATATGTAGATAGGAGTCATATACTTAGTTAAAAATGAACAATGGTTATTCTATCCTTTTTCTAAAAAAGATTACAATACAGTGAAGTTTTTTTTTTCTTCCAAATCAGAATGTATTAGAATGCCAGTGTATTCTTTATTTGAAAAAAAAAAAGTTTTTAGGGTATTTTATGCATGGAGAAGTCTTCAAAATTTGTGTTTCAATAATAAAACCCAGAAGAAATGTATTCTACTTCCTATAAGTAAGACATTTTTGGTAACCTCTAATATCGAGTGAATATGAGGAGTTAGCTAAAATGGTGATGTTACTTAGGCTTATTTTTTTATGGGCCTTGAGACATTGCAACTATAGATGCTAAAATTCACTAAAGCTAACATTTTAACAGCTGCTAGCCCTGAAATAAACTGTAAAATGTTTTTTTTTGTATATATATATATAAATTTTTAGAAATAAAAATGTTTTAAAACTGAAATAGGGTGTGTATGTTTTTCATATCTCAGAATCTGGGCAGTAATTATAGCCTTACTTTAACTGCTATTTTTTCCATACCTCTGATCAGTCATGCAGTATCATTTTTATGTCGTGCTCCATTAAAATACATTTGTAGTACAGAATAATTACCATAAAATTAGTATGATTTTGTGTTCCATGAATACTGCTTGCATGAGTTGTTTGCAAAATGTATTTCTAGAGATATTATAAACTGATTATGCCTGGAACTTATGCTGGTATTAGTTGAATTTTTACAAATAAGTCATGACTTTTCTCAGAGATCATGTATGAAATATGTATAATGTATTTTAGGGAAAATTGAATGTTTTTACCTTTGAATATTTCTATTCTGTTCCCTTAGAGTAAAATACTGAGATAAGATGACATAGCATAATTCTATTTATGAATAGTCATAACTTGTGTTAGTAAGAATGGCTACTTTCAGTACAACTAACAGGGTCACCAAGACCCTTCAGTGTTCTGCTCCCACCATTAACAAGGGTTGTATTTCCTGTCTGAGTGTGCAGTTCTGATGTTTACATTGCAGTTTCCAGGATGAGGAAGTTGACTGCTCCTCCGTTCCTTATTCTGACTTCACTTTTCTTTCACAACATGTATTACATCTATAGCATCTGCAATTAACTGAATGATTCTGAACCAAAAAGAAAAATACAGCTCCTCTTCCTAAGAAGATAAATATTTAGTGGGGCTATCATCACTTGAGCTTATTTTATTGTTAAATTAAGGTCACTGATCCAGCTGTTTCTTAGAATGTATTTTTAAGTAGAATGGAATATTTCTTTTGCTTTAACTGAGGTTAAAAAATTACTGGAAGTGTAAGAAGAAAAATAATGAACAATAAAATCCTTTTTTATTTTTTCTCAATTGTTGAGTCTTCTTCATTGTCTAGGATGAAGTCTCCATCTTTGGATTCACAATCAGACTTCAAATATGGGAACATTATACAATCTCAACAAGAGATCTCACAAGAATAAAAACTCATAGAGGACAGTGACCATGTCTATTTTTTTTCTTTTTCTTCTTCTTTTTAAAAATATGCTTTTATTGATTTCAGAGAGGAAAGGAAGGGGAGATAGAGAGCAACATCAATGATGAGAGAGAATCATTGATCACCTGCCTCCTGCATATCGCCCACGGGGGATCAAGTCTGAAATCTGGACATGTGCCTTGACTAGGAATCCAACCATGACCTCCTAGTTCATAGGTCAATGCTCAACGACTTAGCCACACTGGCTGGAGAACCATGTCTGTCTTGCGCATCAGCTGCATGTTTAAACACATCTATTGTTAATTTAAACCACCTTTGCCAGGCTTACAATAAAACAGAACAAAAAACAAAGATACTTTGGCAATTTATCTTCATGCCTATCATGAGTTAGTTATCTTAAAGACATTTGTTCTTTTGCAGGATTCAAGCATTGTTTCGTAAGAATGACTTGGACATTGAATTACTAGAAGTTTATTTACTTTGTTGGTATTTTTATTTGTTTGCGTATATGTTTTTGATCAGAAGTTGTTGTTGTTTTACTACTCCTGTGACCTTGAGGAATTTTCACTATAAATTCATGAATGTAATCCCAGATTTAAAGTCCAGAAATGGTCTTTGCATTTTCACAGCCAAGTATCCTAGCAAATTCCGTGACAAACACAATGGCCTGGAATTAATTCTCAAAATGAACAGAGAGTGCTTGGGGATTGCAACTTCAGTGTACCAAGACCTGGATTGATGGGCAAGACAGATTTGGTGGCCCGGCTGGTGCTGTTCAGTGAGTCATCTTCATGCCTATAATAGTTTATAGGCATGAAGATAAATTACCAAAGTATTTTTGTTTTTTGTTTTGTTTTGTTTTGTTGTGATCCTGGCAAAGGTGGTTTAAACTAAGAATAGGTTTATTGAAACATGCAGCTTTTTAAAGCCTTGGTTTAAGCTGGGTAACCAGAGATTTAGTTCGAGTTCCTTCTCACCGTGACCCTGAAAAGGATGATATTTAATTCTGTGGAGGCAGATGGATCAAATTAGACCAGATAGACCAGATTGCATGCTATTTACATGACAATTAATATTTCAATCATTAATGAGGATTATGTAACCTAAATACAGATGTGGCCTGCCTTTGCTGCAGCAAGAAATGTGAATTTAAATGAAAGGAATGTAGTGTCACATTTTCTAGCATTTACATAAAAATGACAGTCCAGACTAACTACAACAACAAAAAATGCAGTGCTAAAATTCCACCTTGACATCCTTTATAATACCTCGTTTCCATTTTATTTAAAGGCATGCAAATATACTTTTTAAGGGAAATTGGGGAGAAAGGACAATTTGACCTGAAAAGTATTATGCTAAGCAAAATATGTCAGTCAGAGGAAGACAAGTGGCACATGATCTCACTCATACATGATATCTAATAAACAAAATAAACTGATGAACAAAACAGATCCAGAGTTATAGAAGCATAGAGCAGACGGTGGATTCTTAGAGAAAAGGCAGGGGAGGACAGGTGGGTGGGTAATGATCAACCAAAGAACTTGTTTATATATGCATAACCCATTCACACAGAAAATAGGTGGTGAACATCTGGGGTGGAGGACAGAGGCAGACTGGAAGGGGTCAAGGGGGAGAAAGGGGAGACATATGTAATACTTTCAACAATAAAAACTTTACAAAATAAAAAAACAAAGAATTTTATTTAATTTGCATTGCATATTTGTCATTTTTGTCCAAATATTTTAGAATCTTCTAAACACTTCGATGTCTTTAGTCAAACCTCCATTCTCATACAAAATTATAAAATCCTAACATTAGTTTGTGTAATTGTTCTCTGTTCAATTGATTTTCTCATCTTCTGATCAGCCTGGGGCTCAGGGCATTCTGTGTACGGTGGGATTTTGCTAAGCCATAGCTCTTGCAAGGCTTGCTTTCAGTTCAGCCTATTTCTCATGTTTCTGTTCACAGCATAATCTATATATTTATGTGGATCAAATATCCCATAAATATCAAGATTACATTAATAGCAAACAGTATTTGAGGGAGAGAGAGAGAAAGAAAAAGATGTGAGAGAGACACATTGATTGGTTGCCTCCCACATACACCTGACTGAGGCTGGGGATCAGACTTGCAGGGTACATGCATTTAATTGGGAATTGAACCCATGACCCTTCAGTGCTTGAACTGATACTTTAACCACTGAGAACACCAGTAAGGGTAGTTTATCTAAGGATTAAATGTTACTTAAAGCAAAGAACAAAGCTGAATCACAATGTCAAATGATAATTATTATTTCTTTTTTCCCCCAAATTTTAAATATATTTTCAGTAATTCTTATTTATTAAAGTATTTTTTATTCTATGCCTTTTAAGAACTTTCGCTGGTTTTATTTTCGTTACTGTTGATTTAAAAGCTCACTTATCTGCATAGACTTTGTTTTAAAAAAGTGACTTCAACAACAAGATTTCTTAAGGTTTCTTAAAATAATCATAGTTGTTTTATCTTTATAAATGTAGGTGACAGTTCATGATTGCCTTTGTTTCTATAATTCCTAAGTCTTTTAACCATACAGAAACTTTATTTCTTGACTATGACCTTTTCTCTTTCTTTCCATTTTTGTTGTTGTTGTTGTTGTTGTTAATCCTCACTGGAGGGTATTTTCCCCATTGATTTTAGAGAGAGTGGAAGGGAGGAAGGGGTGGGAGAAGAGAGAGAGAGAGAGAAACATTGAATGAGGGATAGAATGGTTGCCTCCTGCACGCACCCCAGTCAGGGCCTGGGATTGAACATGCAACCCAGATACATGCCTAACCAGGAATCAAAACTGCAATCCTTACGTGTTCAGGCCAACACTCTAACCATGGAGATACACTGGCCAGGGCTGTCCTTTCTTTCCTTTTGAATCAAATTGGCTTGACCAGCATCCTGACTTCACCTACTGCCCTCTCCCTTGTAGATCCACTTTTAATCATTAAGCCCTCTGGACAATTAGTTTCTTGTTAGCACCAGTCTTAAGAACAAAGCCTGGTTTCCGCTGACTACAGAAATAGGAAACAGTTTCAGCTAAACTAAAGATAACGGCCAGGTTTCAGTGGTGCTGCAGCCACAGACCCAGAAGCAGACAATCCCACAGAGCACATCCTTAAGAAACAGAAAGAACCATGCCATGGCTTACATGCAGTAACCAACTACCCCCTACCCTGGCTCTAACCAATTAGTAGAGACCACAACCCTAACACAGTCACCATGACTAATTATCCCTCCCCCTGCCCCATAATTCTTACCCTAGAAACCATTGGAAACCATTGGAGAGCCAGGTTTTAAAACTATGGACTCATCTGTGACTCTAGGTTTTGAATCATTTCCTTAAATAAACTTTTACTTTTTTCACTGCAAACTCCTGTTCACATTATTTTGAACTTTGATGCATGCAGGTGAGTGAAGCACTTTTAAGTTTGATAACAGACTCAACCTTTCTTCATACCTCCCCTCCAAATTGTTTCCACCACAACATTTAAAAGATAAATTCCTATAGTAGCTGAAATATTTACATATTAGAGATTTACTGTACTATTATTTTTATTAGGATTGCACTATATTTGTCTATGGCCACCAAGTTGCATACATTTTACAGAATGGCCTCCGATATGAAAGTATTAGTCTGATATTTTTAAGTGCATGATGTTACAGATTAGAATTCTTTTTTGTTTGTCTCAAACACATTTATTACTACACAGCAAAAATACTTGGACTAAACATATTTATAAACACCAATTATTTGGACTATACTTGAATGCCTAGAAGTTGAATTCATTTGAGATTTAGTATACCTTACATAAACTTTGTAATTTTTCAGCAATTCCAAAGTACTGTGATTCCACGGTGAATATAAAATAGCTGAAACTCAAGCCATTCTCTCTGACACTTAATGACTTCTCTAAAAATAAGACTGTGGTAGAGGCTTTTGTTATTGAGTATATTTGCATATTTTTAAATGCCTAGTACTGATCTTTGCAAATATGGAACTTATCATTATTTAGACTATTGTCTCAGTTGTCATATTGTGATAGAAGTCTCAGTGACAGAAGTCTCAGTTGTCATAAAAATAATACTAATCCCTCTTATTCCCATCCCTCATGGCACTAAACTTATTTTGGTATTATTTCTCTGTTTAAGTGTTGGATTAATGTGCTACCTTTTGTACAAATCATCTTAATGTAAATATTAGGGTGTGTGGCATGGAGGAAATAGTACAAGTTCTAATAGAAAGCTAGAAAACGACACAGATACCTTAGGTAGACCTAGACCAGACTTTTCATCTCATTTCACCAAGAGAACAAGTCAGTTAAGAAATGTATAATGCACTGAGCAACCCAGGGGAGTCCATCAGGCCCCTGGCACTTGGCACTCAAAACCAGAGTAGCACGAAGTGATTGCAAACCCTGCTTGTCACTGAAGGACAGTGACAGTTTATTGTTTTAGGAAGGACCAGAAAAAGACTGGAGTCAGCTAGATATATGCTAAT
Organism: Antrozous pallidus; assembly: GCA_027563665.1. Taxonomy (NCBI): domain Eukaryota; kingdom Metazoa; phylum Chordata; class Mammalia; order Chiroptera; family Vespertilionidae; genus Antrozous; species Antrozous pallidus. The sequence goes on along the minus strand of CM050519.1, from coordinate 55,401,211 downwards.
ATGGGGTATAATAGCACATGTACACATTTATATTAAGAAGCTCAATTCATTAATTAGTTCTTTCTATTTGTAAATATGGAGTAAAAATAATAAATACCCAAAGAATCAGTATTTTCATAATAAAGATAAAAAATATCTTTCTGGAGGAGTTTCTCTCTGCCAGCTAAAAGCTCCACCTTCCTATCTCTTTTACTTTTCCCATAATAACTTGTTATTCTATATTAAGAATGAAAAAAAATAAAAACAAGAGAAGAGAAGCCTCCTGACTGCTACAGATCCTCTTATAGAATTTCAGTTAGGAATCAATTTCTTAAACATAAGGTTTTATGACATAAAACAGATCACCTTTGAACAACCACCTGCACAGTCGAAAACCCTAGTATATCTGAAATATCAGTACTCCACAGTTGCAGACTCCCAATAGCAAATAGAAAAAAAGAAAACATAACCTGCAAGTTGGCCTTGTTTTTTATTCAAGAAGTCAGTTTTTTTTTATGTTCTTCTGTCACCTTGCCTTTACTTCCTGACTATTCCTAAACTAAACTGAAATACTCCATTTCCGCTTATGTTGCTGGGGTGGGAGATAAAACCCAGTGAATGTACAAACATACTCCTACTTCCTCTTACTTAAAGTTCCCAGTATTTCAAAGTTTATTGTAAATATAGATTTAGGGGGGTATATTTTATTTCTGAAATTCTCTAAACAATTCACAAGTCCTGTTCAGTTACATGTTTCTTTTACTTAAGGTTTGATATCCAGATCTCTTTGCTCTTAATTTTAATTTATTAGACTATGATTAATGTATAATAACAAAAAACACTGTACTTAAGACTTGCTTTTGTTAAAGGGTTGAAATACAAGTCTTTGAGGAGTTAGTTTTTAATTTATTAGACTATGATTAATGTATAATAACACTGAGGTATACATATAATTTTTTAGTATTGTTTTCACAGCATGGTCATAAAAACATATGCTAAATTACTGCTTTTGTTTTTATTCCATGGACCTGTATGAAAGTTATCTTCAAAGTGTAATACTCAAGCGAGAATTCCATTCTGTGAGTCTTTTAGTCTTGCTTTTCAGTATTCATGAAATACTGTAGAATGACAACATTTTGCTCTACTCAACTTTTCTTTTATAATTATTTTATTTCACTTTTGTCCATAGCTCATTTATTCAATGTATTATATAATGATTATTGTCTACGCTGAAAAACAACTGTAGATTTCAAGTTTCATTCTAATAAAACCTTAGGCATAATGTATCAGATTCCTATTTAACATATTTTAATAATCATGTGTAGAGTATAGATAGTATGGTGCTCCCATACCCTGTAGTTTTTATCTTTACTGTGGAAAGTATTAATTAAGTTCCCTTTTCCCCTAGTGACCTCTTCCAGCCTGCCTACAACCACCCAGGCCCTCACCATCCCAGTGTCTTGTCATGGGTTATGCAAATAGATACCCCAAGAATCTGTGTAGTTTTCTAGCTTTCTATTAGAACTTGTACTATTTCTTCCATGTCACACACCCTAGGAGTTGCGAGGGGGTTGATGACCCACATGACTCAATGAGACAAGAGGTCTGCATGTGAGAACTGGAAACAAAGGAGAGAATCACAGGATAGTGGTCAAGGGCTAACCCTTTCTTAGTCCAGCAGCATCATAATAAGTGGTTGGGACTGCATAACTTTTTAAAATGATAACCTACCTCTATTGTTATTTTTGTTTAATTTTTGTTTGTTTGTTTGAAATGTGCCGGGCTTTTTCACTTATATAAAAAGCCTTGAATATCACCTTTGAAATATCTTTGGATTGATAAGAAACTTGGGGTGATTTGTAAGTAGAAAAATTGAGATTTTATACAATTGGTAGTAAAGAGAGTCCAGGGCCTGCACTTTACCTGAGAATTATCAGAACTGTCTTAAAACAAATGGAATATGGTACATTATATGACAGATGACTTGACTTTGCAACTCTTGATCCTTACAGGTCACCTCTGTTTTTCTTAAAAGCAAGTTGCCTGGCCTCATCTCTAATCTCGTTCAGTGGTACCCTTATTTCTCCACCTACTCCTCAATCTTGAAGCTTCTTAGAGCAGAAAACCATTAACTTTCCTCTCCCTCTGCCCAGTAGGCACTTTATCCTATCCAACAGTGTTAGTTTTATTGGGGTATAATTGCTTTGGCTCTGTCACTAAAGAATGTTTCTTTTCATACCACTAAGTAGCAATCTGTTAAAGTGATAAAGCTGGGATAAATGGAGTTTTAATATGGATTAAATCTATATGTTGAACTATCAATTTTAAAAAGAATTGCTAATGGCATTTTGAATGAGCAATTTTTATACTAAAGTGAAATTTTAAAACCAACAAAATCTAATGTTAATTTTCCTTAGAGTTGAGTCCTACTCTATGCCCATCAATATCAGTGATTTTTCTGAAAAAGCATCTAATTTGTTTTAAAATATACATAATATTTATATATATTACTATAATATTTACTAAGCATTTCTAAGACATTTTAAAGAGTTTGAAATTATTTGGACACCATTTAGTTATCTCGTATTACTTTAGATAGTTTTTGTTTAGCATTTCATGTATCTCATACCTAATGAATTTTTAAAATAACATATAGCTGGTTATTTCTAAACCAAGTCGAATTTACTTTTATAAGCACATTAGAGGCCTGGTGCATGAAATTCGTGCCCAGGGGCGGGGAGAAGGTGGAGTGTTCCTCAGCCCAGCCTGCACCTTCTCCAATCTGGGACTCCTTGATCAATGTCCAAATGCCCATTTAGGCCTGATCCTATGGACTGCTGGCTCCCAAATGCTCACCTGCTTGCCTTCCTGATTGCCCCAAACCACTTCTACCTGCCAGTCTGATCAACCCCTAACCACTCCCCTGCCAGGCTGATTGATGCCTAATTGCTCCCTTGCCAGCCTGTTTGCCCAAACTGCCATCCATTACAGGCCTCGTTCCCTGGCAACAACCCATCCCTGCAGGCCCAGTAACCCCTAACTTTCCTCCTCTGCTGGCCTGGTCACCCTTTACTGCCCTGTCCTGCTGGCCTGATCACCCACAACTGCCTTCCCTTGAAAGCCTGATCCCTACCAATTGCCCTCACCTGCTGGTCATCTTGTGGTTGCCATCTTGTGTGTTGGAGTGATGGTAAATCTGCATATTACTCTTTTATTAGATAGTATAGAGGCCTGGTGCATGGGTGGGGGCCAGCTGCTTTTCCCTGAAGGGTGTCCAAGATCAGGGTGGGGGTTCCCTTGGGGTGTGGGGAGGCCTGGGTAAGGAACCTGTGGTGGTTTGCAGGCCGGCCATGCCCCATAGCGACCTAAGTGGAGGCCCTGGTATCTGGGATTAATTTATGTTCTACAATTGAAACTTTGTAGCCTGGAGCAGAGTTAAGCCTTCTGCTCACTCCGTGGCAACAACCATTTCTGTTGGAATTTATTTACCTTCATTAATTGAAACTTTGTAGTATTAAGAGGAGGCCTGGGCTAGCCAGGGCAGGTGGAAAGTTTGGCTTCCTACATCTATGGGTGCAACTCAAGTCTCCTGCTCTCTCCAGCTCTGTAGCTGCCATCATTAAGTTCTAAATTGAAACTTTATAGCATTGAGTGGAGACCTGAGTGGCAAAGGCAGGAGGAAAGCTTGGCTTTCTCCATTGCCAAGGGACCCAAGCCTCCTCTTGCTCTCTGTGGCTGACAGTCATCTTGGTTGGGTTTACATATTTGCTCCTGATTGGCTAGTGGTCATGGTTGGTGGGCATGGTTTATGGGTGTAGTGGAGGTATAGTCAATTTGCATATTACTCTTTTATTAGATAGGACTAGAGGCCCAGTGCATGAAATTTGTGCACAGGGAGTGGTATGATCTCTCAGCTCAGCCTGCACCCTCTCCAATCTGGGAACCCTTGAGGGATGTCCAACTGCCCATTTAAATGGGCAGTCAGACATCCCTCTCACAATCCAGGACTGCTGGCTTGCAACTGCTCACCTCCCTGCCTTCCTGATTGCCCCTAACTGCTTCTGCCTACCAGCCTGATCAAGCCCTAACCACTCCCCTGCCAGCCTGATGCCTAACTGCTCCCCTGCCAGCCTGTTTGCCCCTAACTTCCCTCCCCAGCAGGCCTGGTACCTCCCAACTGCCCTCCCCTCCTGGCCATCTTGTGGTAGACATTTTGTGTCCACATGGGGGCAGGATCTTTGACCACATTGGGGCAGCCCTCTTGTGTTTTGGAGTGATGGTCAATCTGTGTATTACTCTTTTATTAGATAAGATAGAGGCCTGGTGCATGGGAACGGGCCAGCTGGTTTGCCCTGAACGGTGTCCCAGATCAGGGTTGGGGTTCCCTTGGAGTGTGGGATGGCCTGGGCAAGAGACCTGTGGTAGTTTGCAGGCCTGCTACACCCCCCAGCGACCCAAGAGGAGGCCCTGGTGTCTGGGATTAATTTATGTTCTACAATTGAAACTTTGTAGCCTGGAGCAGAGCCAAGCCTTCTGCTCGCTCAGTGGCTGCTGCCATTTCTGTTGGGCTTCTATAATTGAAACTTTGTATCCTTAAGCAGAAGCCTGAGCCAGTGAAGGGCAGGCAGAAAGCTTGGCTTCCTCCATTTCCGGGGAAACCCAAGCCTCCATCCTATTCTCTCTGACTGCAGCCATCTTGGTTGGGTTTATTTGCATATTTGCTCCTGATTGGCTGGTGGGCATGGTTTGGTGGGCGTGGCTTGTGGGTGTAGTGGAGGTATGGTCAATTTCCATATTATTCTATTATTAGATTATTAGATAGGATTATATCTGAGGAATAATCCTAAAGTGATTCAAAATTTGCTATCCTCTAACTTCCTCATATCGTTCAACAAAAATCTCAAAGAAAATACAAGTATATACTCCATTACTTTTAAGTAGCAAGACAAATAAAACCAAGATCAATAAAAAATGAAGCTATTAAAATATAAGCTAAGATGTATTTATCCTTTTGAATCTTAAACTCATTTTAAAAATCTCATTCATTTTTAATTTCTTTAACACAGAACTAAAAGAATTAATTTGCTTTACTTCTCAAATAATGTTTTCTTTCAGAAAAAAAAAGTAAAGCTGAATTGTCTGCAACCATCCTTCTTAATTGCTGTTTTATATATGCCACAGCATAAGAAGAGATTTTCATTTACTCAAAGTGAAGTTTGACCAGAAATAATTAGCAAACTGTTAAGAGAATAATAACTATAAGAAAATTGATAGAGGATAATACAAAGTCAAATACCCTTAGGTAAATCAAATGGAAATTCTTTAGCTTCATTTGGATATATAGTTACATGACTTTATTATGTGGAAAGTATAATTTCATTCTTAAACGTATATTTACTTCCCAAGTCCTGGAAAGTCATCTTTTGTCTGCAAATCAGAAGTCATTTGTTAAATTTAAAAGATATCCACATTTCATATTACCTTTAAAATGTGAAAGCAATAATGTGTGGAATTACTTGTCCTTGTCAGAATAATTTATTCTTTTACTTTCAAAGACATATAATTTCACTCTTTGCAGGACACATATCACTTGAGGTTTTTGGATTTAGCTGAAACTATCAAGGTTTTCTTTCAATATTGTATGATGAAACCAACTTTTTAAAGCATTCTTATTCCCACAAATAGCATATCCCTATGCCCCCCAAATTCTATTCTTATTGCATTTTAGTTTCTCCTGTTTAGTTTTAAGTTAATTTTTTAATATTATGTATACCCTATACTTATTATTTCTCTAATAAATGTACATATATTCCTTTTCACTTACAATACCAATTATATACAGCCTATATTTTATAATCATTCAATATCCCTGAAAGTTGCTGGTCATCATAGTATAGCATTTCATTGCTTTTTCACATATTTTCCACCTATAAGAATATATGGCACTCCCACCCCACTGAAACTGTACCTGCTAGGATTATTAATGCTTCTCTATTTGCCAAATCTATTCAAACAATTTGGTTTTTCTTGTCTGGATCTCTGACTTATTGGATTTATATTGACCACCTTTCTTCTGGAACTCTCTTCTTCATTTTTATTACAAGCAAGTTGCCTAGCCTCATCCCGGCTCTCATTCAGTGGCTCCTTTCTTTCTCCACTTACTGCTCAATCTTAGGAGTTTCTTAGAGTAGAAATCCACCCACTTCTTCCTCTGCATGCTCTCTAGGGGCCATCCTAGGCCTTTCCTACTTAGCACTGATTTCTCTTCATGATTAAAGATTCATCTCTCTAGTTTGTTTGGTTTATATTGCTATTTGGCCTGTTATATCAGTTACTCATTCTAAATGTCTACTAATTATACTTTATGCACTGCTCACATTGTTTCCTAATTTGGAAACATCAACCTTTCAAGTAGACTGATATAACTGAAAAAAATAACAACAAACAAACAAACAAAAAAACTGAATCCCATTCATTTCAGTATTTTCAGTATCTCCTGATACATAAATGTTGCTCAAAAACATTTTTAATAAATAAATTTGCTCTTTCTCTTTCTTCTCATATCCAAAATTACTGTATTGATTTGCACAGATGATTCTTGAATATAAGCAGTGTCATTCCAAAAATCAATACACCTGAATAACTAAAATCCCTCTTCCAGATAATATATAGTATGCATTCATTCCTCCTATACTTGTGTATATACTTAAACATTTAAAACTCCAATCTCAGTATCCCTCTAATTTCTCCAATTTGTCAGACTTCTGTATCTCATTCCCTTCTTACAATTTGAACCCTTGCAACTGGTCAGCTAGTTTTTTTCATCAGAGACTATTTAAATCTGCTGCTTTTCTCCACATCTCTTACCCAGAAATGATCATCTTTACTAGTTATTTTAGAAATTTGAAGCCACTGGCCATAAAAACCATTATCTGCTCCTAATTCCACAACCTCAAGTTGCTATTTGTGGATATTTTAGTGTTGCTTTCCCTCCAGTGTCCAAGAGTAAGGTCTATCCAATGCCAACCTGTCTATGATAGTGTCAACACTGCCTACTCCTGAATCCTCTCGCATTTTGCTTTATAGGTCACGTCTCTTCCTTTAATGTCTCATTTCTACTTATTATTTACCCTCAAGTCAAATTATAGTTAGCATCTTCACTTTCTGCCTCCCTCACTAAATTTGATACTGAACTTTGCCCATAAATTCTGGGTCTTCCCAAGTTCCCATTCTTTTCTAACCTTTTATAATTTTGATTCTTTAATTAGGTGATCTCATCTCCCATATATGAGTTAAGAACTTTCAAATTTGTAGTTCTAGTTTTGACAAAACCCATGAATTCCAAGTGTGAATACACAACCGCTTCTTACTAGTAAAGTATAGTATAATATAGTATGTTAAGTGTCCCTCCACCCATCCAACTAGTCACTATGACGTGCACTGACCACCAGGAGGTAGATGCTCAATGCAGAAGCTGCCATGATACGCACTGGCCATTCACAGAAAAATGGCAGCATGGACCTGGCAGCAACAAAGCAACTTCCCCCAAGTGGGACACAGGCCCTACCACCACCACAGAGTGATAGCCCACCAAATTATAACCGATGCTGCCATGGTGCAAAATGCCACAGCCCAGCCCAGCCCAGAAACTGTGGCTATAGGCGCCGGGTAATGATATCACATAGCTATGACTAGCTTCCTCTCCTTAACAACTAGCAACTAGCCTCCTTGCAATTTCTTCAGCCCAGGAACACGACTTGTATTATAGCCAGGTGGAAACATTTCACACTTTAACCAAATGTCTGTGAAACATTTTTTCATGCCTCATCTCATTTGATCCTCACAGAGGTCTTAAAGTAGGCAGATAGGAGACTGGGTGGAATCTTATTTTATTTTCATTAGTCAGAAAATGGAAATTTAGAAAGCTTAGAAACTGGAACCAACTGAAAAGATGAAATGATGGACCTTGAAAATAACTTCAGGTTTTCTCACTGTGCAGAATATAGTCAAACACTGCTGCAGTTAAATAGTTTACCCTTTGTTCTCCCTGTGTGATCTGCCATAATAATCTTCTTTGTGTTAATATTTACTGCTGTGTGCTGACAATTCCTTGAAAGAGAAGTTGGGATGCTTCACTGGGCTGGAAAAAGTTTAGCTAAATCAGAAAACAGGTCTAATTAAGCAAGTTCATTATCCTATTTAATAAAAGAATAATATGCAAATTGACCATACCTCAGATCAAGCCACACCCACAAGCCAATCAGGAGCAAATAAACCCCAACCAAGATGGCGGTGGCCACTGAGAGCAGGAGGGAGGCTTGGGTTTCCCCAGCAATGGTGGAAGCCAAGCTTTCTGCCTGCCCTGGCCAGCCTTGGCCAGGGCAGAGCCCGGTGATTAGAGTAAGCTGGGGTCCCCCAGCCAGAGGCTTGCGGTCAAGGGGGTGGAGCAGGGTGATCTCGGCACTGGAGGTTTCCTGCCTAGGGCCCAAGCCTCGGAACCTTGGCCAGAGGTTTGTGGCCTTGGCTGGGGTTAAGTAGGGCAATCACCAGGGCTGGGGGTCCACCTTCCAGGGCCCGAGCCTCAGAGCCTTGGCCAGAGGCTTGCAGCCTTGACCGGGGGCAGAGCAGGGTGATCGCGCACTCTGGGGGTTCACTGCCCAGGTCTCGAGCCTCAGCAGGAGGCTTGCAGCCTTGGCCAGGGGTGGAGCAAGGCAATCGCAGCTAACTGGGCGTCCCTCGCCCAGGGCTAGAGGCTTTAGGCCTTGGCAGGAGTGGAGTTAGAGATCAGAGGAGATAAGTGTGAATTGTAGACAAAACATCTTTTCTGACTGCTCATTAGCTAAGCTCCCTGTACACCACTTGTAATATTCTTAGTAACTTGGGTATAAGAATCCAAAAAAGTAATCTAGAATTTTTCCACCACACTCCTGGAGAAAAAAAAAACGACGGTCAGCTACTGGAAGGCTAAGAAATGTCATATCCTGCCCTAGGCGGTTTGGCTTGGTGGATAATGCCTACGTTTACCAACCGCAGGGTCCGGGTTAGATTCTGATCAAGGGCATGCACCTAGATTTCAGGCTCCTCCCTGGCTGGGGTACAGGTAAAGATTCATGCAGGAGGCAACTAATCAAAGTGTTCCTCTCACTGTGATGTTTCTTTCTGTCTTACCCTTTCTCTTCCACATTCTCTAAAAATCAATGGAAACATATTCTCAGGTGAGGATAAAAAAAGAAAAATAAAGAAATGTCATATCTTATGAAAGATACATCTTGAAAATGCCTAAAGAAAGTTTTTATTTTTTCATGGTGAAGGGACTGGAGTCCATATGGATGAAAATACCTTGGTGGCTGCAGTGACTGACAGTGGCTACAGCAGTGGGGTGATGGGACTGGTGCCTTTCACTGATCAGCCCAGTCGCCTCCCACAAAGGGAGGCCAGACTGTGGCTTAGGCCCGCTCCCAATGGGGAATGGGCCTATGCCGTCAGTAGGACATCCCTAAAGGCTCCCAGTATGTGAGAGGGGGCATACTGGGCTGAGGGGACCCCTCCCCCCAGTACACAAATTTCATGCAACGGGCTTCTAGTATATATAAGGCTAAGTTGATTCATGCATGTGATACATATAAAGCACTCGCTGGTGCCAATCGCACGTGTGTGTTTTGATCTGTCATCATCAATCGTGAATTTGGTTGACACGTCTATTAGTGAGAAAGAGTGAATAGCAATATTAAACTCTTCTAATTTATTTCCTTTTAATGTGCACAAATTCATGCACCAGACCACTAGTATGAAATATAAAAATATTTATAAATATAATTATCCCTGTCCTTTATTCATACCACCCAAAACTCATTACTTCTCTTTGTTCCTTCTCTCAGGAACTATCTCTATTCTTCAGCCAATGGCTGAAGCCATAAATTCTGAGACAATTATTGACTGCTACTTTTTCCTTAAAAGACTTCTGAAAGATTATAATATTTTTTTTCTTAGTTCCATCCTTACCTATCATTTTTGAAGAATCCTATATTCAGGTGTTACTTCTAAGTAAAAATATTTTTAACACAGGCATAAAAAATACTGATATTAAAAGCCATTGATTTGTATATTCTTTGACATCTTAGTGGTCTTTGGGACAGATTGCTTGCTCTAAGATGTAGTCTTCCTTCATATAAATTATTGCAAAATTTATTCTTAAAGGATATTGTGTAGTGAACCTACATTATATTCTTATATTCCTCTTAAATTTCCATCCCATAAACTTTAGAATATCTACCTGAAGCCTACATAAAGCAAGAAAGAGTGGGATAACCCAATAGGGGAGAATTAGACATTATTTTACAAATGTGGGGATTAAGGAAGGGTCATCATACATTACATACCATTGTAGCTTGGGGGTTCTCTCAGATCAAAAATAGTTTTTAATCTTTTTTTAAAAAAATACATATTTTCCTAAAGTCGATAATGCAATAGCCCTCCACTCTTCCTCTCATATGAAACCATTCCATTGTATTCTCTGGTAGCCATGGTTTATAGTAAACCAATTCCCCTCCATTGCAGAAATCTTTTCTGAACAACTTTCCTACTCTTAATTTTAACTCGAAATGGACTCTACCAAAGATACCAAATTATAAAAGAAACTAGAGGCCTGGTGCATGAAATTTGTGCATGGAGGCAGGCCCTCAGCCCAGCCTGAACCCTCTCCAATCTGGGACACCTCGAGGGATGTCTGACTGCCCATCCTTCTCACAATCCAATACTACTGGCTCCCAACTACTTGCCTGTCTGCCTTCTTGATTGCCCCTAACCCCTTCTGCCTGCCAGCCTGATCACCCCCTGGCTGCCAGGGGTTCAGAGCAGGGAGGGATGAATAGGTGGGCCACAGGTGATCTTTAGGGCAATGAAACTGTTCTGTCTGATACTACATTAATGGTACATTTGTCAAGACCATAAGATGTTCAACACAAAGAATGAACCCTAATGTAAACTGCAGATTTTACTTTTGTTAATAATTTGTCAAAAAAGGCTCATCAATTGTAATAAATGTATCACATTAATGTAAGATGCTAATAATAAAAGAAGCTTTAATGTGGTGTGGCCGGGCCTCAGGGTGGCGGCACAGGTCCGGAGCCCCTGCTGAGTCCGGGGCAGGCATCGGGACCCCTGCCATCATCCCAGATTTGCCGGGGCCAGGCCTCAGTGGCAGGCACGGTCCAGACCCCCTGCTGGCTCTGGGGCTAGGATCCGACCCCCAGCAACTGCATTGGCCTACTGGAGCGGAGGGGGCCTGCCTGCCATCTTGGTTTGGGGGTTAATTTGCTTCTATTGCTGTATCATAGTGAAGGTACAGTTCATTTGCATGTTTCTCTTTTATTATATAGGATATTATTGACAGATAAATTTCTCAGTTTTTAATTATTCCTAAATCCACTTCAGTGTGTATCACAGTGTACCACTGTATCATACATTATCAAAGTCACCAATGAGTCCTTTGTCACCAAGTCCCTTCCACTTACCAATCTTCTTTCACATGACTTCCCTATTAATACTGGCCACTGTTTTTAAATTTGGAACAGTTTAAAATTCTCATTTCCTTGTCTTGATTAACAGCAAGTGTCCTGGTTATTCTTTATTATCTGCTATGTATTATTTTCTTTGATCCTTTTCCTAAGTGTCAGTGGACCTGGGGATTATGTCTTAAATCTTCTTCTTCTCATGCTACATACCTTCCATAGGGGACAACTTTCATTCTAGTAACTCCAATTAACCTTATTCACTGAGGTTTGTCAGTTATATATCTCCATCTTAGATCTTTCATCTGAGCTCTAGATTAGTATATCCAACTCTATGATAAATATCAACACTTGGCTATCTCAAAAGGTGTCCAAACTTTTTATGTTTAATATTGAGCTACTTATCTCTTCCCTATGGTTACTTTTCTTTTTATAAAAAATAGCCAATTTTCCTCCAGTGTCTCAAGCCAGAAACCTGGGCATCATTCATCAGTTCCTTTCACCTTTACAACTATATCTATTTAATGTTTTACTCTTTTAGGATCCACTTCCAAAATTCCCTCAATATACCCATTTATGGTCAGACCTTTATGTCATGGTCCCAGTAACCATCATCTTCCACCCAGACTATACCTCATGATCTTATAACTGGGCCCAATCCTTCAAATATTATACTTCTCAGAGTTGTTTTGGACACCACATCCAGGATAACCTTTCCAAAGCACACATTTGATTAGGTAGTATCCTGGATTAAAAGCCTTAAAAATATTTTCTCATTACTTTCCTCTCTCCCAATGTTAGCCATCACTCTCCTCTGCAGACATTATAAACTATGACACCAGTGTTTAAGCATAACTTCTTTCAAAAGATGACTTATAATTTTATTACTTTTGTTTTGAACACTATACTATCCTTTCACCCTACAGTGGTCTTCATTTACTGAGTAAATCCTAGTATTTCATCCAGGAAATAGCTTCATTGTGTTGGTTATTCCATTTATATTCTTATGTGTATATAATGCCTCCTTATACAACTTATACATTATTGTATAGCCTTCCATTTAAGTTTAATATCTGTAAAAGTAAGGATTGAGTCTGTTTTGCTTATTTTATTCCTTGAACTTAACACATGTAATGTGGTAAGCAGAATTCTAAGAACAACCCTTAATGAATGACCCTTGCCCTTGTATAATTTTTACCCCTTCAGGGTGGATGGAAACTGTAAATATGATACATCATGATTCCTGTGATTATGTTACATTCAATAATAAAGCAATTTTCACATATGTAATTAAGGTTCATGATCAGTTGATCTTAGGTTAATCAAAATGGACATTACCTATATAGAATCACTCTAATCCCATGGGACCTCTAAAAACAAAGTTTTCTTTGGCTTGTAGTAGAACAGAGAGTTAGAGAGTCAAAAACATGAAAAGCACCCAGACAATTCTGCCAATAACCTGAAGGAATTTGAAAGATTTTTTTTTTCTCCCTAAAATCTATAGATAAGAGCTCAGCCTGGCTGATTTCAACCCGAGACTTTAAGCAGAAAAACCAAGTGAGCCCAGTTGGACTTTCAACCTCAAGAGCTTTGAGCTAATAAATGGGTATTCTTTTATGCCACTAAATTTGTGGTAACATATTACAGCAACAACAGAGAAATAATACAGCATTCTTCTGTAGAGGAGCAGAGTGGAGGCGAGTGAAAGACCACAGGAGCCCAGACCAAATTAAAATTTAGGGAGCCTTTATTAGCCAGCCTGGGGACTGCTCTGCCATCCTGATGCAGGCAGATCAGAGAGTAGCCCCGACACTTTGTGCAAGACCACTTTTAAGCACATTAACCACATCCTGATTTTGCACAACAAGTAACCCAAGACAAAACAGTTTTTCTCAAGCAATGTCAGAGTCATGCCACTGATGACCATGCCACCCACAGGGTCATCCTGTTCTTCAGAAAGCTGACAGTAGTCTATCTTGCAAGGCCTACATGCTGGGAAGGGGCCATGAGACCATATCTCAAGGCCTGACCTGGTGTCAGTACTGACAAATCTATCTGGGGCATTGTCCACGGCCTTAGTCCTAAAAAATTCTCACTCTACAACACTTCCTGAAGCAGTTGGAACTCAATATATGTGTATAGAATAGCTGACTTTAATGCAATGTTAAAAATAACAACTCTAAACTTTTTTGTTCTTTGATATAAAAGTTCATTTTTTAAAGTTTAAAATTTTAAGTGAAAAGGTTATCCATTTTTTAATTAAATAATTTGATGCTTCCTGAGTAATTTAAGCAGCATCTCTAAGGCAAGACTTCTCAATGTTAAAGTACACAAGTCTATCATAGACTTATTCATTTAGACCTATCTAAGTAAAGACTCTGATAACAACAGTATTATTAGTAATTCAATGAGTGATCCAGCATTTGTTTGAATGCTTGTCACTGGTTTGAAAGGGGTTGATGCTATTGATGTCTTTGTCTCCAACACACTTCCCTGGGTGACTTAGTGTTCTTGTTTCGCCTTGCCATTTTTCCCAGAGGCAACTCTTTACACTATGTCAGAGCAATGTAGACTACTTATTCAAGCCAAGTATTCAAATCACCTGCTGTTCTGGGATTGTGGTTTGATTGCTAACATTTACTTCTCTTTCGGTCTTAGTCAATCAAGAAAATATTTCTTATAATAATAAGGAAATGAAAGTCACACATTCCTACTGTTTTTGGCCCTGTTTCCCTTTTAAATAATTCAGGTTATCTAGAGGATTTTGTAAAATAAAACATAGATGAATCTTTGAAATATTCATTGTCTTGATTGATTTTAATTGTCATTGAAAACTTCAGGTCAGGCACAGTACTGGGTATATTGACTATAAAGATGAATTTTGGATATATTTACTCAAGCAAAGGAAAAAATGAAAGGAAAAATAAACAAATGAGAACAACATGACACTAAAAATGTTTTGCACAGCAAAGGAAACTATTAAAAAATGAAAATATAATCTACTGAATGAGAGAGGATACTTGAAAATGCTATATCCAGTAAGGAGTTAATATCCAAAATATATAAAGTACTAATACAATTTTATACAAATATAACCACAATTCAATTAAAAAATGAGCAGGGGACCTGAACAGATACTTCTCCCAAGAGGACATACAGATGGCCAAGAGATATGAAAAGATGATCAATGTCACTAATCATCAGAAAAATTAAAATTAAAATCTCATTGAGATATCACTTCACACCTGTCAGAACTGCTATCATCAATAAATCGACAATGAATGTTGATGAAGATGTAAAGAAAGGGAACTCTTGTGCACTATTGATGGCAAATTAGTGTAGCCACTATAAAACAGCATGAAAATTTCTCATTTTACTGACATATGACCCAGCAATTCCATGTCTGGGTTTTATTATAAGAAAACAGATAGATAGATAGATAGATAGATAGATAGATAGATAGATAGATAGATATAGATAGATAGATATAGATAGATATCTAGATATATATCTATATAGATATAAAGATAGATAGATAGATAGATAGATAGATAGATAGATAGATCCTTATGCTCATTGCAGCATTACTAGTAATAGCCAAGATATGGAAACAACCTATATGTCCACCGATAGATGAAAAAAATTGGCTACAAAAGATGTGGAGTATATATGTATTATTCAGCAATAAAAAAATTAAATCTTGCCATTTTCAACAACATGGATGAACCTAGAGGACATTGAAATTCTAGGGACAAAATAGGTAGGATTAGGGAATAAAGAGGATCCGTGGGGGAGGAATGCATAGGTGAGGGCGTGGAGCTGCCAGAAGGCATACATTCACAGAGAATAGAAAAGTGCCACAGGATAAGCGGAGAGGAAGGCTTACATTCACAGTGATAAAGAAAAGTCACAAAGTACCTGGAAGAAGAAAACTTACTTTCATAAAGGATAGAGAAATGTGGACAGATGCTGTAAAGAAGGAAATATATTTTCACAGGAGATAGAGAAATATTGCAAGATAAGAGGGAAACAAAGGGTGGGGGTCATCACATGGGTTTTGGACTTTGACACAAAAGAGTGAGTAATTAGGAGAGCACAGGGTCATAAAATGGGGAAGGGGTCCAATTATAAGGAAGCATGAAGAGACAAAGAACTACAGCCTTCATAAACCTTAGAAAAAGGGGCTTGGTTGGTTACCCGCTTGGGAACCCCTCCCTGTGGGAATCTGTATTTGCTCCCCCAAAATTTCCATCCTTTTATTAACACATCATTTTAGTCTGTGAATTTTATTCTTCTAATTTCATGAGGCAAGAACCCAAAACCGCGAGATCCTTTCCGAGAATCTTATATTTCAGTATTATGCCAAGTGAACTAATAAAGACAGAGAAGGGAAAATGCTGTATAATATTTTATATGTAAAATGTTAAAGACATAAATAAACAAATCAAAAACAGACTCATAGGTATAGAGAATAAGCTGATGGTTGTCAAAAAAAGGAGAGGTGCTAGGGCTGTAAAGAAAGGGAGCTCTTGTACACTATTGGTATAAAAAACTAAAACATATTTACAGCTTTTTTTCCCCTGAAGAATGTAACACAAGCTCGAAATTTATAGCTGTTTTTTTCTGAAAAATATATGAGAAGCCCAAAAATATGTATTTGTGTTAATTTATTTGAAATGACTACTTTTTTTACCTCTTTATATCTTTGCCTCACTGAAAAATAGATACTGTTGGGAAAATAAATAAAGAAAAATATAAAAAACAATAAAATTACACACACACACACACACACACACACACACACACACACACATATAGGCAATCTAATAAAAGAGAAACATGCAAATTGACCATACCTTCGCTACACTACCAGCCAATAGAAGCAATTTGCAAATTAACCTCAAACCAAGATGGCGGGCAGGCCCCCTCTACTCCCAGCTGGCCATGGTGGCACTGGAGTGACAGGGTCCAGATAACAGCCCCAAGCCCAGGAGGAGATCTGGCCCCCTGCTACCTGAAGCCCGGCCATGGCAGCTGCTGAGGAGGTGCTTGGGTTGCTGAGTGGCGTGGGTTGGGGCAGCAGAGACACAAACCCACAAGAAACCTGTGGAAAGGGAGATAAATATCATAACTTTATCTCCCTTTCCACAAGATGAGAAAACTGCCCCTGGATTATTTAGTGCTGTGGCTAACACCTTTCTACAAACACAGGGTAATGGTATGAACACTCTCAGGAAGGTCTGGTCAGAATACCATCTCCAGGGAATAATGCTACAGTGGCAAATCATCTAAGAGAGGAAACAAGCTTTTGTTGGGTTTATTCTGAAGGTCAGAGAACATGCCACCCCAACATATGTTGTGTTGTTATATTGATGATCTTGAGCTGTAGTGCATGCGGAGGATTTCATTGAAGTCTCCTGATCTCCCTAAATCAGACCCCCTAAAGGAGCTTAAATGTCATAGGTTTCCTTGATGGGAGAAATGTCATCAGGCAGAGAAGATTGACTCCTGTCACAGGATAAGAGAGAAGTTGACATCACACCAAACTTTGTTACAAACTATTTCCCCCTAGCCCCATTCATCTTTCCTAAATATCATTTACTCTCCTCTAAGAGGCCTATATCTCCCATCCCCTTTCCCTAGGAAGAAGGTATTTAAATCTGTATTCTAAGCCACCTTGGGCAGTTACTCATTTTTCCCTGGGATCTCCCAGATATATACAAGGTACACATGTTAATGAACTTTTGTTTTTCTCTTCGTGATCTGTCTTTCATTACAAGGGCTTCCATTACAAAGTCAGAAAGGTAGAGGAAAGCTGTTTTTCCTCCTCCATAATTCTATCTCGAGAAATCAAGTTCCCAGCTAAACAATGAGGTTGGCTCAAGTACCAAGCAGACCCGGCTGACGGGAGGGAAGCTGTAATGATATTTACATCAAAGTGGGATATTGGGCACATGCATGGTTGCTGGTGGGAGTTTAAAGTGGTTCAACATTTTTGAAGGATGACTTCGCAAATTCGCTAGAAATGTTCAAGGTACATCCAAGAGTCTTCTTCTAGGAATCACATCTGCTGAGATAAAGCACAAGCGCATAAGCCCTTGTCAGAACCTAAGATTCTACTGCAGGCTTCCCTTCCACGATAGGAAGACCTGGGAACAACCTGCATTTTTAGGAAAAGGTGGCATCTATATTAATAAAAGCATAATATGTTAATTAGACTGAAAATCTTCTAGACAACCTTCCAAATGCCCTTCTGGATGTCCTTCTGGATGTCCTTGCTGACAAAGCCATGTTGGTGGGGCCAAGGCAGAGCAGGTTAGAGGCCATCAGGCCAGCAGGGGAGAGCAGTTAGGGGACCAGGCCAGCAGGGGAGAGCAGTTGGGGCAAATAGGCTGTCAGAGGAGAGCAGTTAGGGGGATCAGGCTGGTAGATAGGTGAGTGGTTAGGAGCCAGAGGTCCCAGATTGGAGAGAGTGTAGGCCAAGCTGAGGCAGCCTTCTTCCCATGTACAAATTTCATGCACTGGGCCTCTAGTATATATATTAAGACCAAGTCTCTAAAATTAGGAACACCATATGTTCCTCTTTCTGAAAATCATCTAAAAAGAAATCTTCCTCCTGTAACTTTTACTATAAGAGTGAACCTCCACTAGCACCAAAATATTAAAGCTATAATAAACAAAGTATAATAAATATCAAGGAGTATACAGAAATTTAAGAATAGATCCCAGAAACATAGGCTTGGCAAATTGATGGAACCTGTCCCATATTTGGCAGATTAGATTTTCCAAAAATTCCCATCTGTACTTCTTAGAATGGGTTATCAACATTTCTCTAAATGAGAATAGGGTCTTTGTTCCCTTCCCTTGAATTTGGTCTAGTCGGAGATTACAGCATAAATGATGCTTTGTGACTTCTGGGATAAGCTCATAAAATATGAGTCAGTTTCACTCTGGAGCTCTAGGGTCTAGGGATGCTCATCTTGGAAGCAAGTAGGCTATCTGCCATGGTGGTGTTTCAGCTGGCAACCAGCACCAAGTCTCGCAGTCAACCTCCAGATTTGTGAGTGAGTGAGCTTGCTTTCAAATGTCCAGTCTCTAACCATCAACTCAAGTTTAGTCTTAGAGTCTTCCAGTTGAGGTTTAGCTCACAGATTCCATGAGCATAATAAAATATGTATAGTTTTATACCACTACATTTTGAGGCTTTTGTTATATAGCGATATAAATCACCTATATTAACCAAATGTTTATTTACCTCTGACAACCAAATGGGGTATGTATTTGTGGTTATGGCACTACAGGGAATTCTATCTAATAAAAGAGAAATATGCAAATTGACCATCACTCCAATACACAAGATGCCTGCCCCCATGTGGTCAAAAATGGCTGCCCCCATGTGGACACAAGGTGGCCACCAGAAGATGGCCAGCAGGGGAGGGCAGTTGGGAAAGACCAGGCCAGCAGGGGAGGGCAGTTGGAAGGGGCCAGGCCTGCAAGGGAGGGCAGTTGGGGCTGATCAAGCCTGCAGGGGTGGGCAGTTGGGAAAGACCAGGCCAGCAGGGGAGGGCAGTTGGAAGGGGCCAGGCCTGCAAGGGAGGGCAGTTGGGGGTGATCAAGCCTGCAGGGGTGGGCAGTTGGGAAAGACCAAGCCAGCAGGGAAGGGTAGTTGGGAAAGACCAGGCCAGCAGGGGAGGGCAGTTGGAAGGGGCCAGGCCTGCAAGGGAGGGCAGTTGGGGGTGATCAAGCCTGCAAGGGTGGGCAGTTAGGAGTGACCAGGCCAGCAGAAGAGGGAAGTTGGGGGTAACTTGGCCTACAGGGAAGGTCAGTTGGGGGGGACCCAGGCATGTGGGTGAGAGCAGTTGTGGGGGACTGGGCTTGCAGGGGAGGGAAGTTAGTGGCAAGCAGGCTGGCAGGAGAGCAGTTAGGTATCAATCAGGCTGGTAGGGGAGTGGATAGGGGGTGATCAGGCTGGCAGGCAGAAGCAGATAGGAGCAATCAGGAAGGCAGGCAGGCAAACAGTTGGGAGCCAGCAGTTCCAGATTGTGAGAGGTATCCCAGATTGGAGAGAGTGCAGGCTGGGCTGAGGGACACACTGCCCCCTCCCCATGCACAAATTTCATGCTCTGGGCCTCTAGTCTATTAATAAAAGCCTATGTGATCAACAGGCCCTCATGAGGTGACATCTTCGTGCCGCAATGAGCAATCACTATAACTCTGTGTATGCAGCTGGCATGTGTGGGTGGGCGGGGTTGTGTGTGCATGCAGGTGGGTGGGGATTTGACGCTGCGTGCACTGTGCAGAGGAAGGTTCCACGGCTCTGCATGGCGAGGCCTGGGAGACCCCAAGCTCCAGCCTACCTCTTTGGGGCAATCCATCAAGGATTCCCGGATGGGTGAGTGGGACCTACCTCTTTGGGGTAACCAATCACAGGGCTCCAACACTGTGAGAGGACACAGGCCAGGCTGCTGGAACCCTGAGTGCACGAATTTCCTCTAGTTAATAATAAACAGCTTTATTTTTCATGTTCAAGAAATATCAAGTTACACTGCTGATTTTACTACATGATTAATGCCTTTTTGTCTATTCATTGAAGTACAAATTATATCTATTAAAGCACCACTTTACAAAATTATTAATTATTTGTCAAAACTCATAATACACTAATAATAGTAAATTGATTTGCTTTCTCAGACTTAATTCTGTCACTTCCAAAGGCTGCCTCAGCAGTAACCAATAAAGATTCCTTCATACTTGCCTGCTTTTCACTTTACTTACATTCCATTTAAAATGCCCCTCAAAACTCTCAGGGAAAAGCTTTGATTATGTTATTATTTCAAGATGAGGTAGAAAGTCCCTAGTACTCTCTTTCTACTTAATCTTGAAATTTCAGTCCCTAAATTCTCCCATGTCTCTCTATTTGACACAATAGAACTAATTTCTCCTTCACTCCAGGGTTGGACTAAGTGAATCCTGGCTGTCCATTCCACTGCTCTATTGTCCTTCCATGATGCTTCTTCCTCCTCTTTGAACTGAGAATGTATTGTTCGTTGAGAGGAAGCATTTACAACTTCATGAACATCAAAATATTAGCAATGGCTCTTTGAAATTGAAGAATAGAAATGAATCAACTATACAAATACATGTGTTCTTTTTTAGTTGAGATACTAAAAAATATGTGTAGAGGGAACTTACTTTTAAGAGTTGACAGAATTTATTTTAGAAGTAGAATCCAACCTGCTAATATCATTAGGAGAGGCTAGAAGAACAAAATAGTCTGATCACTAATAAATAAAAATAAAAATCTTATTTTGATATTTATGTGTTTATTTATGTAATTCCAGCCTGTCTCAGAAAATAACAGAGTGCCATCAGCAACTATTAATTTTTGAGAGCTTACTACATTTTAGGTCTTTCATTAGTTACTATTTCTTTGCTCCTTTGAATTCTTACAATATGCTACATTGAAGATTATCAAAATCCTCATTTTCCAGATAAGTTTGACCTAAATGTGTTAAGTAGCAATCTAAAATCAAAAGGCTACAATATTCACTTATATTTAATTCAAATATTCTGCTTTTTTGTTACTTCAATGGATTTTCTCTTCCCCAGCCAGTAGTTATAGAAATAACCCCATTTCTTTCTTCTTTCAACATCATCACCATCTTAAATGCTACTGTTCTTTCAGTTTGCTAAAATATAAAGCCTAGGTTTATTGAAAAATGCTAATGTGCTTAAAAAAGGTTTAATAAGTCTGGTTTTTATTGATAATATAGAATGATATGGAGTGATGTTATTCTTACTTTATTATTTCTCATTTAATCATGCAGGAGTGAGTATTCGAGTGAATGAGTGAATGAGTGAGTGACTCAGTGGTGTGTGTGTGTGTGTTTGTGTGTATGATTTATCAATGCCTAGTATATATTCAGTCACTCGCCTGCAGAACTTGCTACTTATTTATAAGATGAAGTTAATTTTAAGCTACATTTAAAATATGTTATTGAACATCAATTCTTTAAAATTTTATAGAAAATCTTACCACCACACTGACTTTTTATTTTAAATTAATGAAATATTTCAAAATTGCCCTCAACATTGCTATAGACAATGACTATATAACCCGTTTACTTTTACTCTCCAATCCTCCAAGATGTATAATTCTTAGCTTTACTTGTCTCCTCAAATCTTTACTTGGCTGCTCTGTGAGAACCTTTTTCATGTGAAGCTTGTTTTGAAAGGCATACCTCTTGCCTATGTCTACTGAGAGACAGGTGTCATTCTTTGCTATTTCAAACTCTTTCTTTTCCCTACTCTTCCCCAAATCCTCGTCCCTTTAAGGCACCAGGCACGTCATCATTTTTCATATAATCTATTAACCTGCTACTTATTTACAATTTACTTAGTAGTTCTGGTTTTCTGCTTTATTCAACCCTATGTTTGTATCAATTATTGAAGAAAACATTCATATAGATAATCAGTATAGCACCTTGATCTCTCAGTTCTTGATACCCTTAGCTTCAAGTATGTATTCCTCCATATCTCATCAGTCATGAACTGTCACCTCCAATAGTTGCACCAGATCTGTCATCATGACCTCAAACATTCCTCATTGAGATCAAAATTACCTATTTACTATATTATCTATTGTAGATAACTAGAGACCTGATGCACAAAAATTCATGGGAGACTAGGCCTTCCTTCTCCTGGCTGCCTGCACTAGCTTTTCTCCAGCACCTGGGACCCAGACTTCCCTCCTCTGGCTGCCAGCAGGCACCCAGCACTCAGGCTGGCTTCCCTCCAGCTGCCAGCAGGCATCTGGGGCCCGGGCTGGCTTCCCTCTGCCACTGGCAGCCAGGCACCTTGGATCTGGGCTGACTTCCCTCCAGCTGCTCGCAGGAACCAGGACCTGTGCTTCCTTCTGGCCCCAGTTTCATCCAGAAGGATGTTCATAAAGATGTCCAGAAAGACATGTGGAAAGATGTTCAGTCTAATTAACATACTACCCTTTTGTTATTATAGATTATTATTATAGATTATTCATTCAAGTCTCATATCTCATTAGAACTTTCAAGACATTAGTGCTACTCAGGTTCTACTCTCAGATGATAACCCTACCCTCTAATTCAGAGAGAGAATAAATGTGATCTAAACTAATAAAAGGTGCAAATATGCTAATTAGACTGGACATATTTCGGGACAAATCCATGGTGGTAGGGCTGAAGCAGAGGCAGTTAGGGGCAATCAGGCCAGCAGGGGAGAGCAATTAGGAGGATCAGGCCAGCAGACAGAGTGGTTAGGGCAGGCAGGCAGGTGAGCAGTTAGGAACCAGTGGTCCTGGATTGTGAGAGGAATGTCCTAGATTGGAGAGGGTGCAGGCCGGGCTGAGGGCCTCCATCCTGTGCACAAATTTGCATACCAGACCTCTATATATAACAGCCTCTTCTTGTATTTGCCAAACTCATCTATCTTATTGCCTCTATATCCATATATTCTAACTTCTCCTTAGTTTATGATAGAAAATGGGTCCCCATTTTCATCTCTGCTGTGAATCCCATCTCTTCTCACCTTCTCAATGTCTCCTACTTCTGTGAATAGTCTGTTTTATTCCTCTGCACTATAATTTCTCCTATTCTGTGGTTCCTTACCATCAGCACACAATCATGTCTAAGTATTAGCCACTTAAAACATTTCTTTTGACTAATTATCCTCCAGCTACCACCTAATTTCTGGACAATAAAAGCATATTTGACAATCCAAGCAAAATTTGGCATTTTGAGAATATCCTTCGTATTTGTCTCTATATGTGCTTTCTCTAATTATCTTACCTAGTCCAAATTTTAGATATCAGCTTTATAACAATAACAATTAAGTACTTATGTTAATCTAGAATGGGGGTGGGAACTTTTATTCTTCCAAGGAACATTTGAATATTTATAACATCATTTGTGGTCCAGATACAAAATTATCAACTTAAAAATTAGCTATAGTTGGTCAAATATTTAATTAACTCACCCCTAATGGCTGGCAGGACCAAACCAAATGATTTCATGGGCCTTATATAGCCCAGAGGCCAAAAAATGACCACAGTTGATCTAGAACATCCTCCTAAGATCTACACTAATAATAATGCATTTAAAAAATCTAATTCTCTAACAACTTAGAGATTGACATTTTATTTTTTTTAAATATAGTTTTATTGATTTCATAGAGGAAGGGAGAAGGAGAGAGAGAGAAACATCAATGATGAGAGAAAATCATTGATCGGCTGCCTTGGGCTTGCCCCCTACTGGGGATCCAGCCTCAACCTAGGCATGTTGTCCTTGACCAGAATTGAACCTGGGACCTTTCAGTCCCGCAGGCCAACACTCTATCCACTGAGCCAAACCAGCTAGACCTTGACATTTTATTTAAGCACACTCTTGATTTTCCCTCATACCTACTCTTCTCCAAGTCTTTTATAATTTTGTAAAAGGCACCACCAGGTTTTTCATGGTAAAATCTAATGTATAAGTCAGTTCATGCTACCATAACAGAATATTCATAGACTGAGCTACTTAAAGCTTACTTTTCTCAGTTTCACAGGCTGGAAGTTCCAGATACTCAGGTTATACATGGTCACCTCCTTGTTGTATTCTCACAAGATAAAGGAATAAAGGGAATGAGAAAAGGAGAAGAAAGGGGGGAGAAAGGGATATATATATATATATATATATATATATATATATATATATATAGAGAGAGAGAGAGAGAGAGAGAGAGAGAGAGAGAGAGAGAGAGAACTAATTCCATTATAAGGGCTCTATGCTCATAATCTCATCTAAACCCAGTTACCTCTCAAAGGCCCATCTCCAAATATCATCACAGTGGACATTAGGGCTTCAACATAAAAATGTGGGGGGATATCAATCTAAAATGTTTGCCCTAAAAAACTAAAATGCTAATTGTTGTTTTTGAGCCATTTATTGGTGATTCTGATTTACTTTCCTCATGGGTGTATATACAGTAAACTTAACATGTAAGGAAAATTGTTTTCTAAGAATTTCTTGAAGTCAAATATTTGCTAGGCTTCTTTTCCAGCTGAAGACATATTTTTATTTGTTTAGATGCATGATTTCACATTCAAAAGCATTGATCAGTAGGATCAATTACTAATGATTAGCTGTACAGGAGCATTCTTAAATTCCACCCTAGGGGTTGGCATAAATAAAGTAGATGTCAAGCCGTGTGTATAAATTTTCTACAGAAAATGTCAAGCCTTTGGGTATACTTGGTGTAAAATATAATGTGAATTAGAGATAACTCTAAGCTGACACTACCAACTGATCATTTGAATGTTTTGATATTTCTCTTTATTCAAACTCAGTTTCTGTGACATATTTCAGCTGACAATGATCACATACCCACTCTTCAGAAATATCCTAGCAAAATTAAACATGCAAGCAAAGCATAAAGTCTAACCCAGTAGAATGCTAAAACAGGTGAAGTTTCTCCTTATTTCTCCAATAAATAATGCAATAAACTATTTTGTTTAAAAATAAATATGACTTTCCATTATACAACATATAAAATTCTTCTTATCTGGATTTTTAAGAATAAATTGAACTAATAAAAAGATTTGGAAAGGTTTCTACTGCATAAAAATGTAATTTTTAAAATACATAAAGCAGGTTGAAACTTTGGGAAAAAATAACATAGCAGAAGAGGCCACTGTGGGGAAGTGGTGCCAATCATTTTTGAATGGCCTGCAAAGAATATGTTCAGAGTTAGAATATAAAGATTAGGAGTGAGAATCAGGGATAAACTGGGGTATTTACTAAGGGTTCTAAAACTGAGGGATTTGCAGCACTCTGTTCCACTTTTCATTTATGAGACTGACAATCTGGTTTCTACTCTAGGTGAGGAGGAAGGGTGAGAAAGAGGCTCTTTGTGAAATACATTTATAAGAGAACTGAAGCTTCCACTATGCATCTGGGTACCTCAAATAAAAGTATTCTTAAATATAGATCACAAGTGTTCCATATGCCATATTGTGTTGTTTGTGAGAATAGTATAAATGCCTGAACATTCACCAGTGGGGGACTAACTGAGTAAATGAAAATAAAATACAATTAGTATAGAATTTTAGATAACCATTAAAAATAACACAATTGGAAATGTACAGACATAATATTAGAAAGATTTTAAGGTAAAAAGCAAATAGTAGAATAATCCTACCTAATAAAAGAGTAATATGCAAATTTGACCATACCCTCACTATGCCCACAAACCATGCCCACCAGCCAATCAGGAGTTGATTATGCAAATAAACCCCAACCAAGATGGCTGCCACCACTGAGAGCAGGAGGAAGGCTTGGGTTTCCCCAGCAACAGAAGAAGCCAAGCTTTCTGCCTGCCATTGCCTGCCTAGGCCTCCACTCAATGCTACAAAGTTTCAATTATAAAAGATACAGAAATGGTGGCAGCCACTGAGCTGGAGAGAACAGAGGCTTGGGTTTTCCTGGCAATGTAGGAAGCCAAGCTTTCAGCCTGCCATTGCTGGCCTAGACCTCCACTCCAGGCTACAAAGTTTCAAACAGAAATGGCTGCTGCCATGGAGCCAGCAGAAGGCTTGGCTCTTCTCAAGGCTACAAAGTTTCAATTGTAGACATAAATTAATCCCAAATCCCAGGGCCTCTGCTTGGGTCACTGGGGGCGTGGCCAGCCTGCAAACCATCACAGGCCCCTCACCCAGGTCACCCCTTGCCCCAAGGGAACCCCCACCCTTATCTGGGACACTCTTCAGGGCAAACCAGCTGGCCCCCACTCATGCACCAGGCCTCTATCCTATCTAACAAAAGAGTAATTTGCAGATTGACCATCACTCTAACACACAAGAGGGCTGCCCCCATGTGGTCAAAAATCCTGCCTCCAGGTGGACACAAGATGACCAGCAGGGGAGGGCAGTTGGGAGGGACCAGGCCTGCAAGGGAGGGCAGTTGAGACCTAGCAAGCCTCCAGGGGAGGACAGTTAGGGGTGACCAGGCTGGCAGAGGAGGGAAGTTGGGGGCAACAGGCTGGCAGGGGAGCAGGCAGACATCAATTAGGATGGCAGGGTAGTGGTTAGCAGGTGATCAGGCTGGCAGGCAGAAGTGGTTAGGGGCAATCAGGGAGGCAGGCAGGTGAGCAGTTTGGAGCCAGCAGTCCTGGATTTTGAGAAGGATGTGCAATTGCCTGTTTGGGCCCGATCCTATGGAGATTGGGCCTGAATGGGCAGTCGGACATCCCTCAAGGGGTCCCAGATTGGAGAAATTGCAAGCTGGGCTAAGGGACATCCCCCGCCCCCCGTGCACAAATTTTGTGCACCGGGCCTCTAGTATTGTATAATATGCCACTGCTTGAGTTAAACAAGTTGAAATTAATGTATAAACTACAAAACATTGATGCATTTAGAAGAGAGAAGCAGGAAAATGGGATTAAGAGAAATGAACCATTTTCTTTCCTTGTGGGGAGCCTATAGGCATTGTCTAAAGTTAATAAAAATACAGAGTTGTATTTATTGCATAACTACAAGAACAAAAGCAAAAAATAATTTACTATTACACTCTACAGAAGATCAGTGAAGAAAGTAGGCTCAAGAATCTGACCTCCTGGTTTTATTTTATTTTAAGTCTTTATAATTATTTTTTTTTATTATTTAAAGTATTACAAATAGTAGTACATATCTCTCCTTTTTTCTCCCCATTGACCTCCGTCTGGCCTCCCCCACCTCCCAGCACATGCTTTCACTTGCCCCCCACCTCCAGTGTCTTGTGACCTCCTGGTTTTAAATCTGGATAGCTACTCCTTAGTTATATGATTTGAAGCAACCTACTCATTTTCTTACTTCTAAACAGGTAATAAAAGTAGAATCTTTGTCATAGACCTGTTGTGGTAATTTATGGGGGATGATATAGAATGGGATGAAAAGACCTTGCTTAGTCCAGTACCTGACATAAACAAAAGAATCACTAAATTTTAGAAATGTTAGCTCTTATTATGGTTTCTGAGAGGTTTATCTATGTGTAGGTATAGATAGAAAAATAATACATTTTCACTACAAATAGACATTGTATATATTTATGTGTTTGATCATGACTTATCAAATTTAAAATTTTAAATCTATATTTTATAAATAAGGACATTTTTCAAACAGTGGTTCTTATATAAAGTAATAAAGAACTAAATAATGAGGCAACAGAGGATGGGCCTCATGGGAAGAACAGGGTCAGTAAATTTAACCTGAGAGATTAGAAACATGAAATAACTAGGAATAGAAATTGAAAATGTTGTTTGGAGATACAATCTGGGATAAGAAAATACAATTTTAATATGTTGAACTTGAGAGAATGTTCAACTATCCAGATAGAAATTTCCAAGATTTATTTGCCCCTTGAGTCAGGAGCTGTGTCTTATTCATCTTTGAATTCCTACCATTTGGCTCACTTATCTGAAAAATAGTAGACTTAATAGATGTTTAATGAATAAATGTTTGGACAAATAGATGGATGGATGGATGGATGGATGGATGGATGGATTGATGAATACATGAATGTTGATTTAAGTATCAATTATATAAATGTGACAGCAAAAATGGAGTGTGTATGAAAAAAGAAAGGAAGTAAGTTTTAAGTAATATCTATATTTAAAGGAAAGAGAACAAATAAAGAGTTGAGTGAAAGAGACATCAGAGAATTGGAAAACAATTAGAGACCCTGGTATGAAGCCATAGAAGAGGAATTAACTTACTGACAATATTTCAGTGCTTTAACTTGTTTTCTTCTCCTAAACAAAATGGATGACCCCTGCCTTTGATAAGAAAAAATGAATAGAAAATGCCTGAGTAACTAAAAATATAAAGGTATATTATTTCTAGAATAAAGATGAGAATTCTTAAATTTCTGTTTTCATAATTAAAAAAAAAGTAGTACCTATCATATTGAGCGCATATTTATATGTACTGGATAAATACTAATTGGACTAGAATCCTTTGCTCAAAGACAATAAGATAACTTTTCTCTCAGTAAAACTACAATTATAAGCAATTGAAAACATAGAAAATTGGAAGGTAGAATAAATAATTGGCTTAATTATAATGTTTTTAGGTTTCTATGGCTGTTACATTTCATTGATTTCTGAAAAAGCTATTAAGATAGTTGAGTATTTATACTATCAAAGGCATTGACATTTGTTGAGACATAATCATTCCTAGATTATATTAGAAAATATTCCTACATTTCTTATGGTGTAAGGGACCTTTGGTAAATTTTATATTTTTGTGTTTCAAATAATTTTGATCTTACACAAAACTTCTGGTTGATATATGTATTTATTAGGTAATAATGCATAGGAATTAGTTTATTACATGTGGAATGCACCACTGTGAAAGTTTTAATATTCTAAATTAATGATTAGTAAAAATGTTTATTCTTTCAAAGTGGCAGAAAATGCATGCTGTCTAATTAGTTGCATGAAGCCAGTGAAATAGATCTTCAAGACATAGCATGAAGTCTTTTCTGGCTATGCAACCAAACATTTAATTTTACTACTACTGAATGTGAAATGGGTATTTTTAAAGTGAAGTTGCTAAGTAGCATTATGAAAATTGCTAAGAAAACAAAGTTAATTATCTTTAGATAATTGCTGACATCTAGTGAAGGCATTTTAATTTCCAGCAGAACTGGGCTGAAGTCTAAAGCTCCTTTTCCATGCTTTATTGAGACATCTTCATTTTCCAAACATCAATGACAGTTAGTGATTTTTGGTTTATTAACTAATTAATGAAATTAACAAATTAATAGACCACACAATTGTGAGATAGTTATTATTCCCATTTTACTATTTGCAAAAATATAAATAAAAGTAAACAAGTAATGTGATTTGACAAGAAAATAAGAAACTAGATAAATTTAGAAAGATAAAACACTGACATTTGTTAATATGAGCAAGCCAACATCCTTAGGTCTTTTTTTATTTAATAAATCTTTATTGTTCAGATTATTACATTTGTTCCTCTTTCCACCCCCCTGATAACTCCCTTCCACCTGGTTTCCACCTCACCCTCTGCCCTTATCACCCCCCACTGTGCTACTCCATAGGTGTACGATTTTTGTCAGTCATGTCCCATACTCCTTTCTCTCCTGAGAATTGTCAGTCCACTCCCTTTCTATGCCCCTTATTCTATTATATTCACCAGTTTATTTTGTTCATCAGACATTTTATTCACTTGATTTTTAGATTCACTTATTGATAGATATGTATTTGTTATTCATAATTTTTATCTTTACCTTTTTCTTCTTCGCCTTCTTCTTAAAGAATACCTTTCAGCATTTAATATAATACTGGTTTGGTGTTGATGAACTCCTTTAGCTTTTTCTTTGTGAAGCTCTTTATCTGACCTTCAATTCTGAATGATAACTTTGCTGGGTAGAGTAAACTTGGTAGCAGATTCTTGTTATTCATCACTTTGAATATTTCTTGCCATTCCCATCTGGCCTGCATAGTTTCTATTGAGAAATCAGCTGACAGTCATATAGGTACTCCCTTGTAGGCAAGTAACTATTTTTCTCTTGCTGCTTTTAATATCCCCTCTTTGTCATTTGCTCTTTGCATTTTAATTATGATGTGTCTTGGTGTGGTCCTCTTTGGATTTCTTGGTTTGGGGTTCTCAGAATTTCCTGGACTTGTAAGTCTATTTCTTTCACGAGGCGGGGGAAGTTTTCTGTCATTATTCTTCAAATAGGTTTTCAGTATCTTGCTCTCTCCCTTCATCTGGCACCCACATAATTTGGATGATGGTATGCTTGAAGTTGTCCCAGAGGGTCCATACACTATCTTCATTTTTTTGGATTATTTTTCTTTTTGCTTTTCTTGTTGGATGTTTTTTGCTTATTTGTATTTCGAATCTTTGACTTGATTCTTGTGATCCTCTAGCCTGCTGTTGGATCTCTGTATATTATTTTTTATTTCAGTTAGTGTATGCTTAATTTCTAGTTGGTCCTTTTTCATATCCTTGAGGGTCTCACTAAATTTATCAGCCTTTTCTAGAAACTTCTTGAAAAACCTTATAACCATGGTTTCGAACTCTATATCCAGTTGTTTGCTTTCCTCCATTTCTCTCATTTGTGACTTGTTTCTTTGTCTCCACATTTTAGCTACTTCCCTGAGTTGATAGAGTGGCTTTGTGTGCTGGGTTCATATAGGGTCCAATGACTCAGCCTTCCCAGTTACTAAGGTGGACACTCTTGGTGCATCCCTTTGTGGGCTGTGTGCACAGTCTTGTTGAAGTTAAGCCTTGATTGTTGTTGGTATCACTGGGAGGAATTGACCTCCAGGCCAATTGGCTGTGAGGATCATCTGTGTCTATGCTGGGAGAACTTCTGTGCTGGAGACAACCTTATGAGACAAGACTTGCAAAAGCCTCTGTGCTCAGCTTGGATGGGGCAAAGTCTCAGGGTGGAGCAGACAGCATTAACTCCCTGTCAGCCCTGCCCTAAAAGGTCCCTGGGTCTCAGTGTCCCACAGTAATCACTGCAAGCACCTTTGAGAGAAATCCACCCTCGAGTTTCGCCTGCTGACAGAGTCCAGTTTCTCCCCAAATGAGTCTGGATCCCCAGAGTCTCAGTCAGAACTGGAGTTCAGAGAAATCGGGAGCTTTTGTCTCCCTCTCACTTGAGAAAGCCAGCCATGTACTCAGTTCGCACCCTCTCCACACACATGTATTTGTACCTCTGTCTTCTGCAGTTCCTCTGAGTTTCTTTCTCTTTCCTGACAGTCTAGTTTCACCCCATATGAGCCTGGATCCCCAGAACTTCACCTGGAACTGGAGTTCAGCACAGTTGGAAGCTTTTGTCTCCCTCCCACTTGAGAAAGTCAGCTGCATATTCAGTTGCCTGTCCTCTCCAGGCATGTGTCTCAGTACCTCTGCCTTCTGCAGCTCCTCTGAGTCTGAGTGTACTTTTCTTTTTCCTTCTAGTTTTAGAATTTCCACTCAGCCAGGCTTCCTGTGGTTCTGGATGATGTCCGTTTTATCTTTTAGTTATAGTTTAGAAATTGTTGTGTGAGGCAGCAGTTTAGGTGTTTACCTATGCCGCCATCTTGGTTTCTCCCACCTTAGTTCTTTAAATTTGTACTAGTAAGCATGTTTGATGCAGTATGTGATACTTGAGAAACTTTTAGAGTATTTTATTATTTTCCTGGATTTTATATTTCAGTTACTATTAATATAAAATACAGAATTCACAAGTCAGAAGTGGGTGACTCAGACTGGCTAACTAGACTTGCTAGTTATGTGAGAAATTTGAAAAAAAAAAATAATCAAATTGCTTGTAGAATACATTCTTGGGTCCTGGAACTGTGAAAACTGACCACATTCTTTGTTACAGAGGTTGTGCATAAATCCCACCCTCACTTGATATTATAAGAAGAGAAGGAGCAGTGGGGAGATAAATGCAAAGGAAGAGAGCCATTTCACCACCCCCAGACAGAGGAGATGCTTTCCTTCCCAAGAAGTCATATGTGCGGTGGCAGTGGTGCTGCAGAGTGCTTGCAAGAATATATCATGATGTTTGGGGGTACAAGTTACTAAGGGAAATTGACTTCTTGATTTGTCCTGGATACTTGCCAAACCTTAGAACCCACAGATTCACCCCGATGCAGAGTTCTTGGAAGAATCTTCTGTACACCTCTTTCCAAAGTGTGTTGTCTTTGTTTAGACCCCACCTGCATTAATGTGGGATGAGGGGGACACTTTACATGTATCCCTGGCAGTTTAGGAAGCTGTGAGACCTCCAGAACATCAAACCCTGAGATTATTAGCAGGGCCAAATGCAGACAGAGCTCTCTGAACCAAGGGAAGGTGAGATATTCAGTAGAGTTGTCCTTGGGGTGCAGGCAATAATCACATGATGCATAGAGAGGCTACAATGTACAAAGTATTTTAGCAAGAAGGCACAATTTCAGAGAGTGATTTGTTATGAAAGGAAGAAAAAGTCACTTGTCACAGTGAGAACAATCAAGAACAATGCTTAACAGTTTCTCAACTGAAAAACAAAACAAATACAGCTTGGTCTTGCCTGTGGTCTAATGAGGTATGGGATTTCTGCCTCATTGTTATGAAAGCTCTGATCTGTTTTCCTGTAGTTAGGATGGTTCCCTTGATGACCCAGGTGGCAGTCTTATTGATTTTTATCACTGCATGAGTTGCTGCAGCTTATATGCATAATTAGTCTTAAGTGCTTCCCTTAGTAAAAATGACAGTTCATTTTATTTGGTTTGGACAGACTTCTTGCCCTTTGCTTTGCACATCTTCTAAGCAATGCACAGAGGAGTTGATATTCTATTATTTACATTAGGCAGGCCATATTCACTAGCCAGGGGTGGGGATGGGCTCTGCAGAAGGCTTGGGAAGTTGGGTATATGTTTTCCTAGTAATAATCTTACTCTTCAGGCAAGGACCCTGTAAAGAGAATGCTCTCCTACAACATTATCTATTTCTCTAAATACTTCTGTCAACTTGCCTTTCATTCTGGTTCAAAAAAGTTGAACATGGAGCCAAGTAGTTAAAAGCTGAAGCTTAAACTGCCTGGTTTCCATGGACACAGAATAAATGCTGACAAACTCAGGTTAAAGTACAATTGGTTGTTCTTACCTAATTCTAGTATTATGCCATCAGACTAAATGTAACATTTTAAACAACAAAAATTGATTGTTATATATTATTAGCCCAGCCTTACATGGTATATATTTTACACAATTAGGTATTTGAATATGGTAATGATCTTTGCTACTTCACTGTCCCTCATCTCTCTATTGACATTACTTCCTCCCTTTCTCAGGTAGATTTTTTAAAATCTACAGCTCATTCTTTTTCTTTCCTCAAATAGCTATTCTAAATCTTCTCTAGTCCTCAACCTTCTGTTCTCCCATCTCTGCTCACTATTAAGTCCATAATTTTGTCCCATGTGGCTTTTTTATATCATAAAATTTATCCATTTAAAGTATCGAATTCAATGATTTCTAGTGGATTCAAAGATTTAAGCAGCCATCACCTAAACTATTTTAGTGGATTATCATCACCCCACACAGAAATCCCATACATAGGAGAGCCATTTCTCATTTTTCCACCTCCTCCCAGCCTCCCACCTCCCATCCCTGAAAATCTCTAATATACTTTCTGTCTCTATAGATCTGCCTATTTTGGATATGGAAAATAAATGGAATCATACAGCATTTGAGTTTTTTTGTGTCTAATTTCCTTCACTTACCATAGTGTTTTTTAAGGTTTATCCATGTTGTGTCATATATTAGTACTTCATCTTCTTTAACTGAATAGTATTTGATTCTAGATACATACCACATTTTGTTTATCCACTCATTAGTTGACGGACATTTGGATTATTTCCACCTGTTGGTTATTAGACCTAGTGTTTCTATGAATATTTGTGTACTAGGTTTTTATAAACATATTTTTTTCTTTTTAGTATATAGCTAGAAGTGGAATTATGGGATTATATGATACCTCTATGTTTAACCTTTTGAGTCTCTGCACCAAGCTACATCTCCAAAAATAGGTTGTAGGGGTTCCAATTTCTCCACACCCTCGCCAACATTTTTTATTACATATATCTTTTCTATTATAGCAATTGTAGTATACATAAAATGGCATCTCATTGTGCTCTTGCATTTAACTGATGGCTAATTGTGCTGACATCTTTTAATCTGCTTTAGTATGTATCTCTTTTGGAGAGAGATCTATTTAGATCATTTGCCTAATTTTAAAATTGGTTTATTTTCTTTTTTATTATTGAGTTATAAGATTTCTTTATGTATTTTAGATATAATTTCTTATTAGATGCATGTTTTGCAAATACTTTCTCTCATGTTGTGAGTTGTCTTTTTACTTTTGTGATCATAACCTATGCAGCATAAACCTTTTCAATGTTGATAAAGTCAAATTTTTCTACTTTTCCTACATTTTCTTCTAAAAGTACTTTAGTTTTTAAAATATATTACAGGTATATTTAGGATATATTATGAATTAATTTTTGCATGTAGGAATATCCATTTGCTTCCCAACCATTTATTGAAACAAAATGTTCTATCCCAATCCTATCTAATAAAAGAGAAACATGCAAATTGGCCGTACCTTCACTATGCTACCAGCCAGTAGGAGCAATATGCAAATTAACCCCAAGCAAGATGGCAGGCAGGCCCCCTCTGCCCTGAGCCTGCCGTGGCCCGCACTGCAGGTGGTGGGGGTTCCCATCGCAGCCCCAGCAGGGGACCCAGTCCCCCACTGCCCACCGCTGGCAGCAAAGTCTGGCAGTGTTTTACTGCAGGCGGCAGGGTCCCATCACAGCTCCAGCCTCATCCCCAGCAGGGGGCGGACAGGAAATCCCCATTCGACAACCCAGGAAAGAAACTGCTCCGATAAAGGCCAGTGGTCTGGGAGAGGTTGCACAGAGACTTGGGGGGCATGGTCTAGTTTTCAGGGGTGTGCGCTGGAGTCTTCGTGTGCCCAGGTGCCCTGAAAAGTGGATTTCCGTGACAAGTTTACTGCCTGTGGGGAACATGTCACTCTGCGTGTCCCAGAAGGGATGGGCATGTGAGAAATCTGTCCACAGAATCCTGCGCTTCACTTCTAGAAGAGGCATATTGGCTCCAAATTAAAGGGGAAAAAAAGGCAAAGCAATTTGCATCTTTATTTCAATCTCCACTGGAGAAAGGCTCTTTGGTGAACAAAGAGGTATTCCTCTGGGATGACTGAAAGTACCTACCTGCCTGTTCTTTGGGAGGGGAGGAAGTCATCTTGTCGCTGTGCAGTGAACCGCTGCTTAATCACTGGGAGCTAGCCTGGAGCGGCTGGTACTCTGCTCATTCCATAGTTGTTTTTACAGTTCCTGTTGTACTGTGTGGGATCTGGGTGCTCTCTGTCTCACAATGTGTCCCTACAGCCATCCATCAATACCAGCCTTTGAGCAGGAGGAGCCCCAGGAAGTTTGTGAAACCCTTAAGGATTTGGGAGGCTGGAAAGTGTCTGATGTTTAAAAATGAAGTTAGAGAAGAGAATGGGTGACAAAGGATGAAGTAAATGAATGGAATTCTCTCCCCGCTTTTTCTTCCTAAATCCAATTTTCTCATTTCCTACAGCTGGAATATTATTATGAAACTCCATCACACAAGAGGGCTGCCTCCATGTGGTCAAAGATCTTGCCCCCATGAGGACACAAGATGGCTACTACAAGATAGCCAGCAGGGGAGGGCACTTGGGAGGGACCAGGCCTGCAAGGAAGCGCAGTGGGGTGATCAAGCCTGCAGGGGAGGGCAGTTAGGGGTGACCGGCCCAGTAGAGGAGGGAAGTTGGGGGCAAACAGGCTGGCAGGGGAGCAGTTAGACAACAATTAGGCTGGCAGGGTAGTGGTTAGGGGGTGATCAGGCTGGCAGGCAGAAGCAGTTAGGGGCAATCAGGGAGGCAGGCAGGTGAGCAGTTTGGAGCCAGCAATCCTGGATTGTGAGAAGGATATGTGACTGCCCTCGAGGGGTCCCAGATTGGAGAGGGTGCAGACTGGGCTGAGGGACATTCCTCACCCCCTTGCATGAATTTTGTGCACTGGGCCTCTAGTTATATTATATTAACACTCTTGTTGATCTTATTTCATGTAGGAAATTAGAGCATCAATTTTCACTACAAAATCTACAAAGTCACTTCTATTCAGCTTGTTTTGACCTCATTCTAGTATGCCATAAAAGCAGTTAATCTTCCATCTATGTTCAGGTTCCTTATACTTTAAGTTATTATCTCCTTCTTCTATATCTGGGATGCCCAAATACTTTATTATCCACTAGTAAACCCATACACTGTCATGGAAAAGACCCATTATTAATTTTGGTGGGATGTCAACCTAAATTTTAAGGGCAAACTAGTAGATAATGCATGCAATAAACCTTAAAATTATTATGCTGAAACCCTAGTCCCTAGAGTGATGTTATTTAGAGATGGGGCCTTTGGAAGTAATTAGGTCATGAGGGTGAAGCCCTCATGATGGAATTTGTGCCCTTATAAGAATGGTCACAAGAGGGCTTGCTTCCTCTCTCTGCCATAAGTATACAGAGATAAGGCAGCGTTTGAAAACCAGAGAGTAGCCTCTCATCAGACACCAAATCTGCCAACTATCTTGATATAGGATTTCGCAGGCTTCAGAATTGTGAGAAGAAATAAATGCGTTGTTCTTTAAGCCACACAGTCTATAGTAATTTGTCATAACAAACTGAACTGAGTAAAACTATACCATTTTATTAAAACTCCAATATCTTCCTTTCTACTGTATTCCATTTAGCATTGAAATATATATTATTTAAATGTACATTTAAATATTTATTCCAGTACCTTTTATTTTAAAAGGTTCTTCCCACATTACTATATTACTAGTATCAATACATAAAACACATATAGTACATCAATTAATGTCACTATCAAAGTTCCTTTTCTTCACAGATAGACATTTCTTAAAAGACCTACCTATATTTGATTTCTGCATGTCTTCACCTATAATTTATACCTAAATTAGTAGCCTTTCCCATGAATCTGTGTGCCAGTAGCTCTCTGTGGCACCTGGCCACTTGGTGCTCACTACCCAAAAGCTCTCTGTGGCCTGCAAAAACAATCATTTCACTAGGCCATGCTCTCAGAGGCTGACCCTTGGGACTGGGGGACTTTGGCGGGGCTGAGAGGACTAGGCACTGCCATCTTGTGGCTATGGGCACCACCATCTTTGTGATGGAGTGACAGTTAATTTGTATATTACTCTTTTATTAGATTATTAAATATGTGTCAGTCTGCCCCTTTCAATAAAAATGTATCTTGCAGTCACCAATAACCTCTATGTTGCTATATCTAAGCGATATTTTTCAGTATTTATATTCCTTGAGCTCTCAGTAGCATTCAAAACTGGCTCATCTTCTTTAATATGACCTGGAGAACTTTAGGCCATGCTTCTAAATATGTTTTCACCACTCAATGCCCTCTGCATAGCCCACTACCCTGGCTTATACTATCATGTCTATATTATCACTTTGCAACTTATATCTCCAGTTGGTACATTCCACTAAGCATCAGATTCACAAGTAATTAAATCCTCAATCTCTTGTCTTAGATATCACACAGTCACTTCAAACTCAGTAACTCAAAACCTAAGCCATGATATATCCCACTAATATCTAGTGCCAGGAACAGTAACTAGTACATTCATTCATTCAGTCATAGAAAGCTACAACCATTTTTAACTTCTTTCTTACCTCCCATATCCAATTAATGACTAGAAACATAGTATTTTCTAAATATATCCCACACTTGTCTACTTTTCTTGCCTCTGCCACTGCAGCTTTATTTAACTTCCACCTGGATATCTTTACTTTCTACTCAGTCTTTCACATTTATTCTGGAGTTCTTCCAATTCTCTCTAGTTTCTTGAATGTCCTTTCAAAATCTTGCTTCTGTTTAAAAATCACTTAATTCAATTTGCTGGTAGGATAAAACTTTTAAAATCCTGGACATAGTTCTAAATCACATACATAATCTCATCCTGCCTAGCTCCTGGGTTTCATTTTTCTCCTCTATCCCCCTAATTCTCTACATTATAGACTATTTCATTAATTTCCATTCTGTAAACAGGTGTACTCTTCTTCTCCCACCTTTAGCGCTTATTCAAGTATTCATTCTTCTGTCAACTCCAGCCTCATATAGAAAGAAACCCCTAAACATTGTTAATTTCTAGGCCTAAAAATTATATCTTCAAAAAAATGTAATGCTGATTAGATCAGTTCCTTCCTAAGCTTTCAAAGCACCTTGTACATCCCCCCTTAATAACACTTTGAGTACTTTTAACTAGATAATAAATTATTAAATAAGTAGTCTGCTACCTGTCTCTGCAATAAAATGTCAACTTAAAGAGGAAATAAATCATGGTGGGCTATATTAACACATTCTCAGGATTAACATGGTGTCTGATCTGAGAAGGAGTCTCAGAAAATATTCTGAATGAATGAGTCAATGACTTCACTTCACTAATAATTTGATTTGGTTTATAAATCCAATTTACAGAATAGAGACAAAATAGAAACAGAGTTAGATGGGAATAGGAAAAGTTCACAAATGGAAAATATTGGTAGGTTATGATTCCATCCTTATTTAGAACACTTAGAAATATGAGAAACATATTTAATATTTTGTGAAAATTAGATACCCAAAGCCCTCCTTCGAGTATTTAAACTCTCAAATAAATAAACCTCACCTTGGCCTCCATTCTAATCATGCTATTACATGGATAAACCCCAAAGATTCTTGGAGGTTTACCTTCACTCAACCTGTTTATCTGAATGCTCTGTTTTTACCTGAGCCCACAGCTTACTTTTATCTATGGTTATCACTCACAATTCTTGAAAGTGAGTTAAGTTTCCTCTACCCTTCATCTTGCTCCTTGGCTTATCTTTTTTTATCTGTCCCATCACTCCCTCATCCATTCCACCAACTCATTCAAAAATATGGTTTATAAAAATAAATAGTAATTAATATTCCTGAGTAAGTAAACATTAAAAAAAAAAAGGCAAGATGGGCTCTGTGACTTAACAAGTATACATATTATTTCTGTGATAAAAGCAGACTTGAAATCATTAAGAAGGTAGCATGCCTGTTTATAGTGTCTGGCCAATAAAATAGGATTAATTTACTCACTGTATTCTAGACTTAAATGACAGTCCTAATTGTTTGAACCTAAATTGCTTGTAATATTTAAATTTTAAAGTTACTTGATTGGTAAGCATTGTTAAGAAGCTGTCAAACCAATACTCTGTACAATGAAGGACTTAGAGGTAGCTCTAGGGTCTAAGGAACAATCAGATTTGAATCAAGAGATTAGGATTTAATCAAGGCTCAGCCTCCCACTATTTCTAACATGACTTTGGAATTTCCAGTACCTCAGTTGTCTTTCTCTATAAAATGTGAATGAAAACATTGATTTCAGTTGGAAACTTTGAGAATTCAATGTGATAATACAGCTAACACACTTGTCACATAGTAAGTTCTCCATAATTGTTAGTGTCCGGTGTCCTGAGGCGGGCCCAGGCCTATCAGGGAGGCCTTGAGGCCTTGCTGGTTCAAACCTGCATGGAATGCTTGATTGTCCTGGTATTTCCTTGACCTTTACACACCCTGTTTGGAAAGTCCCTAACTTCCTCATACTCCTGCCCTCATGGCAAACTGTCAAAACAGAAATGGAAAACCCAACAACCATCCCGGGAGGGGTATAAAAAGCCCCTGCCCCAGTCACAGGTTGCGGCTTCCCTGGCTCCACACCCCCCCCTCCCCCCAGCCTGTGAACTCGCCCGAAGACCCCCAATAAAGCCTGATCAATTCGCTCACTTATTCGGACTCCCTGCTTGCAATTCCTCTCAAGGCGGCGTAGAACCTTACAGTTAGTTTAATGAAAATAATAGTTTGAATTCTATATTTGTCTGACAGTATTTTATCTATTAATGAAGATACTTGGTAGACTAGATGGTTCTCTTTGTTTCTTACCAAACAAAGAAACAATTTTCATTTTAGCAAAATGATGTACTAATAAACTAAAATCTATATATCAACGCATCTATGTCTAGAAACACTTATTAACTGTGAATTTTGGCAGAGAAGCAAAATATTAATGAGTTATTTAGTACAAGGATCAGCAAATTTTTCTGTAGAGGACCAGAGAGAATATTTTAGGCCTTCAAGACCATATGGTCTCTGTCTCAACTACTCAACACTCTCAGTACAAAAGCAGTTATAACAATACTTAAACCAGTAATCATGGATATGTTCTAATAAAAGTTAATTTATGGACTCAGGGATTTAATTTTGCATTTCATAAAATCTGAAGTTTTCAATCATTTAAAATATGTATAAAAATAGATAAAAGTAAACAGTTCACAGACCATAAATGCATGTATCAGGCCTGATTGAACACTACAGATGGTGGTTTCTGAGTGTGCTAAATAATTTACTGATTAATTATACATTATTATGTACATTTTTCATTGATCCTCTATCCTCCATAAGGCATAAGTTCCATAAGCATGGGGTTCTTTGACTGTTTTAATTTCTGATGTTTCTAAGTGAATAGTAATTAGCATAAAGCAGATAATAAATATTTGTTGAATGAGTAATATGTTATTTCTTCCCCAAACTCTATGGTAGGAATTATTAGCCATCAAGAGTATTCACATGTTCTTTGACATGTCCTCACAGACAGAGGACTGAAAATTTCAAAAGATGAAATTTGACTTAATAATTATTACTTCAAAATAATATGATACTTTAAACCAGGGTATCAAGAGAAATATATGCTAAAGGTTGATAACTTTTCTGTGTATGTGCACAGAAAGTGTGCAATTATATAATACTAGAGGCCCGGTGCACGAAATTTGTGTACTGGGGGAGGGTGTCCCTCAGCCCGGACTGTACCCTCTCCAATCTGGGACCCCTCGAGAGATGTCCCAGTAGGATCAGGCCTAAACAGGCAGTCAGAGATCCCTCTCACAATCCAAGACTGCTGGCTCCCAACTGCTTGCCTGCCTGCCTTTCTGATTGCACCTAACCCCTTCTGCCTGCCAGCCTGATCACCCCCTAACCACTCCCCTGCCAGCCTGATTGATGTTTAATTGCTTTCCTGCCAACCTGTTTGCCTCTGACTACCCTCCCCTGAAGGCTTGGTCACCCCTAACTTCCCTCTTCTGCAGGCCTGGGCCCTTTCTAACTGCCCTTCCCTGCAGGCCCTGTCACCCCCAACTTCCCTCCCCTGCAGGCTTGATCGCTCCCAACTGTCCTCCCTTGCATGCCTGGTACCTCCCAATTGCCCTACCCTGCTGGCCATCTTGTGGTGGCCATCTTGTGTCCACACAGGGGCAGGATCTTTGACCAGATGGGGGCAGCAATCTTGTGTGTTGGAGTGATGGTCAATCTGCATATTACTCTTTTATTAGATAGGATAGAGGCTTGGTGCATGGGTGGAGGCCAGCTTGTTTGCCCTGAAAGGTGTCCCAGATCTGAGTGGGGGTTTCCTTGGAGTGTGGGGTGTCCTGGGATAGGGGCCTGTGGTGGTTTGCAGGTTGGCCATGCCCCCCAGCAATCCAAGGTCACACCCTGATATCTGGGATTTATTTATCTTCTACAATTGAAACTTTGTAGCCTTGAGTGGAGACTTGGGCTTGCCAGGGTCTATGGAAAGTTTGGTTTTCTCCATCACCAGGGAAACCCAAGCCTCCCCCCTGCTGGCTCCCTGAGGCAGCTATCTTGGTTGGAGTTAATTTGCATACTCACTCCTGATTGGCTGGTGGATATGGCTTGTGGGCATGACTTGTGATATGGTGGAGTGATGGTAAATTTGCATATTACTCTTTTATTAAATAGAATGCATACACACACGCATATATATACATATATGCATATACGTATATACATCACTACAGATATATACATATATATACACATTATTATTTCATAAACATATATAAGTTCTATTTTGATACACGCTCCATAACTAATTTATCTTTACGTTTATATAA
The DNA here is from genome assembly GCA_027563665.1 of Antrozous pallidus. Classification (NCBI taxonomy): domain Eukaryota; kingdom Metazoa; phylum Chordata; class Mammalia; order Chiroptera; family Vespertilionidae; genus Antrozous; species Antrozous pallidus. The sequence continues at coordinate 55,359,113 of CM050519.1, read as the reverse complement.
ATTGTTATACACAAATTATTTTAGTATGGTACTTAAACAGATGTTTAATCAGGGCAGTTAAATGGTAATGACACTAATTAATCACAAAGTGAAAACACATTCACCTTAGAAAAGCTAACACTATTAAACTCTAAGATTAATTGGCTTTAGTTAAAAAAAAGCACATTGCAACATAATTATCTTAGGACAATGTCAAATGTCCTGTTGAATCTATGTTTGTACTCAGTAAACATAAAGTCCAAAACACTTACCATAAATCATAATTCCCATCGGAAATTATGGGAAAAGAATATTTTCACATAGTAATACTTATATAGCATGATTTCTCTGAAAAATATTTTAAAAATATGTGTGGTTAATCTTTAAACTTCTAAATGTAAGATTATCTGTGAACTTTTAAAATGGATTATTTTATATTGCACATAAACTGATTGATCTATATATAAGATTCTACATAATTTTATATAAAACTTTAAATAGTTTCCCAATATCCAGTAATATTTCTTAAATTTTTTTACTGAGTTTTAAAAAGAGAAGAGAGGAGAGGGAGAAAAAGAGAGAGAAAAATCTATATGAGAGTGCAACATTGATTGACTGCCTCCTGCATGCCTTTATTTGGGTATCAAACCCACAACCAAGGCATGTGTCTTGACAGGAAATCCAACCAGCAACTTTTCTGTGCTCAGGACAACACCCAGCTAACCAAGCCACACCAGCTAGGGCTGAAATAATTTTTGAATAGCAATAGTAGACAACATTCACCTCTAAGGTTGATATCAGAGCTATATATATAAAAGCCTAAGCAACTGAACAACCAGTTGCTATGATGCACACTGACCACCAGGGGTCAGATGCTCAATGCTGGAACTACCCCCTGGTGGTCAGTGCACTTCCACAGTGGGAGTGCAGCTCAGCCAAAAATGAGGCTCAACACTGGTAAGCGCAGCTGCAGCACTGCGAGCCTCTCCTGCCTCCTAGGCGGTGCTGCCCAGCAGAGGCAGCGGCAGGTGCAGTGGGGCCAGGATGAGTGGGCTGGGCCCCAGCTCAGGCTCCTCCCTGGGCTCCTGCTACTTTGCACACTGCTACATCCCCCAAGGGATCCCAGATTGCAAAAGGGCATAGGTCAGGCTAAGAGACCCCACTGGTGCATGAATCTGTACACTGGGTCTCTAGTCTTTAATAAAATGAGAACTAAAAAAGTATTAAGTAGCTGTTAATACACAGAGACCCAAGGAAAAGCCTGGAGACTGAAAATATAACTCTGTAAGCAGAGGGCCGGAAAAGCCCAAAGAAAGAAGCAGGTCATTCCAGTCTGGCAACTAGCAAGGAGTATACTATGGAGGTTCATCTTTGGCATCTGTAAGATGAAGTGTATTTTTTTTTCTGTAGAACATGACAGGTGCCAGAAAATGTTATAGAGTGAAAAGAAGGACAGTTACACATACTAGTACATGAATGTTACCAGACTAAAAAATTACTTTACATGCTTGACCAGGTCAGGACAAAAACCTGTTTGGAGCCAGCACAGAACAGGAGACAAGGGAGGGATGCTGATTTATATCAGAATGAACATAAATTGTAATAGGCAGTCTGTAAGGGTTTTGCAAGAAGCAATCTCTGTGCTATCTAGAGTCCAGCCCCCAGGTTATGTCATAGAACAGTCTCTCCTCCACAGTAGTTCTTACAATTATTATACAGTGGAGTTACTGCTGTGAGATTTATTTAAATAGCATTAGCCCGAATCATAATCTAGAAGTTGCAAATTCATTGTCATAGTTCAATGCTTGAGAAGAACAATTTAACTCACTTTTAAACTCAAGTCAATTAAACAATTTATTTGCAATAAAAGTCTTACTACCATTTTGCCACTCTTTTTGCATCATAACAATTCTCATTCATCATCTTTCTGTATTTCTGTTATCAATGCTAGAAAGCTTAGAAAATGCAGTATTTGTTTGTCTTTTGAACTGGAAAAAGACTTATGTTTAATGGGTTAAATAAAAATGGCCAATATGTACCATGATTTTGAACATATTTAAGTATAAGATCTAGTTCCCTTTCTAGTAGAAATATTATTGCCAAATGTGTGAACAAGGCAAGAAAGCCCAAGTCAAAGCCAGCATAGTTAAGAGCACCAGTGTAGTAGGTAACTGATTAAAACAATGGATGCAGATTAATTATCCAAGGTTCACACTTTGAATTGTAAATTAAAACTTATCAACCACCAGTACATGTTTCCTTGGATACTGTACCCCTTTCATGGCATCACTGATAGATTGCCATCCTGCCTTCAATGTAAACTCCACCAGTATCAATATATACTACAGAAACCATCCATGTTGTTTCTCTGTAACATTTATTCATTGGTGCTTATTTTGACCTATGTCATATACTACAATACTATGTAAAAATATAAATGACTTAAAAAGTGTGCTTAATCTAGTAATAGATAAATAAATTATTGCAACATATTCAAATAATATGATATATATCAGCAATTGGGAAAGCCCCTTTATACATTTGTATGCACACACATACTATCCTATATATCCTATATAATAAAGAGGCAATATGCAAATTGACTATCACACCTTCACAAAAGATGGCTGCCCCCAGGTGGTCAAAGATGGCCAGCAGAGGAGTGCAGTTAGAGGCAACCAGGCTTGCAGGAAGGGCAGTTGGGGGCAACCAGGCTGGCAGAGGAGGGCAGTTGGGGGCTACCAGCCTGGCAGGGAAGGGCAGTCGGGAGTGACCAGGCTGGCAGGGGAGGGCAGTCGGGGGTGATATGGCTTGCAAGGGATGGCAGTTGGAGGCTATTGGGCCGGCGGAGGAACAGATAGGCATTGGTCAGATGGCAGGGGAGTGGTTAGGGGGTGATTAGGCTGACAGGCAGAGTGGTTAGGGGCAATCAGGCAGGCAGGCAGGTGAGCAGTTTGGAGCCAGCAGTCTCAGATTGTGAGAAGGATGTCTGACTGCTGGTTTAGGCCCAATCCCTGTGGGCCTATAGTTTCTATATAAACATGAACATACTTTATAGATTGTCTTTTTCCCCTCCTTAACCTCATATCTTAGAAATGGATACCTGCCAGTATTTATAGCTCTGTTCCTCTTACTAGCATAGTTGCATCAGGATTTATTCAATTATGACCTTCTTATGAATACTTAGTTTGTTTTCTATTTCATAGTATAATATATAAATCTGCTGTGAACATTCTGTGCACACATGCAGATAGTACTGTGTGACTATTGCTCTAGGATGGATTCCTAAAGAGAAAATTCAATGTCAGGGGATGCATATATTAAATTTAAAAATAAGGCTTTTTAAAAAATTATATAGCTTATGATTGATTGTTTTGTATCCTTAATAAATACAGATATCAATATTTCTGGGGATGGTCAATAATATGGACTAAAATAAGCATTATTGTTTAATTATATTTCTTAAAATATTGTGAGGTCATGCAACTGCTCATGTATGGAAGTTTTTGTAATCTATGTACTCTTAATATTTATTTTACATATATAAAAATATATATTCTTATTGATATCAGAGAGGGAGAGAGAGATAGAAACATCAATGATGAGACAGAATCACCAAATGGCTGCTTCCCTGCAAGCCCTCCACTGGAGATCAAGCCCAAAACCCAGCATGTGCCCTGACCTGGAATTGAATCACATTCATGTTTACAGGTCAATAGAGCCACACTTGCTGAGCCATCGCTTGTTTAGCAATATTTGTTCATTTTAAATTGGATTATCTTTCTCTCATTGTTATACAGATGATGATCCTATGACTATTATATGAGTTGAAAATATTTTCTTCTACTTGGCATTTGTATCTTTAAAGTTACACTTTCCCATTGAGGATTTTTAATTCTGCCTTTGTCAATTATGTAAACATTTTCATTGTGGCATCCGGGGTTTGGTTCTTACTTAGGAAAGTATTTCTTATCAAATATTCTAAAATTACTTTCCACTATTATTTCTTATTTTTTAAATGTACTTAATTTTAGTTCTTGACTTCATCTGAAATGCATGTGCGAGTCTGCAATGTACGAATGTGTGTGGTGTAAGGAAGGTTTTTATTTATTTACAAGGTGTCTAACTATTTATTTACCAATATATAGCCAGTATTCAAAGAATTGTTCATTGATTAAATCTCCTGAACAAATAAAAAACAAACAAACAAAAACTCAGACACGGACAACAATATGATGTTACAAGAGAGAAAGGAAGTGGAAGGTAGCAAAAGATAAAGGGGGTCAAATACATGGTGATGGAAGATTTGACTTTGGGTGGTGGGCACACAAATCAATGTATAGGTAATGTATCCTATTGTTGTACACTTTTGCACTCTTGGTGGGAATACAGATCGGTGCAGCCACTGTGGAATATACTGTTTTTTTAATTCTAGGTTAATGGACTTTTGGGGAATGTTTCAAGGGAAGACCATATTACTGTATATTTTTATAAAGAGCATCTTGATTATTCCTTCATGTTTCTTTTTTTAAATATATTTTGTTGATTTTTTACAGAGAGGAAGGGAGAGGGATAGAGAGTTACAAACATCGATCAGCTGCCTCCTGCACACCCCCCATTGGGGATGTACCCGCAACAAACGTACAGGCCCTCACCCAGAATCGAACCAGGGACCCTTCAGTCCACAGGCTGATGCTCTATCCACTGAGCCACACTGGTGAGGGCTTCCTTCATGTTTATTTATTCATATAAAATATAAAACTGGTTTCTAATATTTCATAAAAAATCCTTTGTGATTTTGATTGGTTGTGCTAAGCATATAGAAAAATATTTTACATAAAAAACATATATATAAATCGTGCAGAGTGTTTGTTGTCTACTAGAAAGCTGGATCACAGAAGCTGAAACATCTTATAAAATTCCAATATTCTAATCACAGGAATTAGGTGCTACCCTGTATTTGCACAAATCTGGATTACACAGAGAGTATTATTCAAAGGCAACTCAAGTAAATAAAACATGTTACTATTTTAAACTTATAATGAAAAGGATAATTGAGTGAGTTGTCATGAGTTATCTTTATTTCTCCTACATATCATATTTTCTCAATGTAATAAGCTACAGGATAACATAAATTATAATCAGAAAGCTGATTGAGCATGAAATAAGAACAAAGGAAGTCCATTAGTTAATTCAAATATTTAATGATGCAATGGATCCAACTATTCAAAAGAGATTCACAAACCAATTATGTTGGACAGATAAATTTCTGTGCTAGGACATTCTTGGAGGACTTTTGACAATATTTGCCTTTTACACTCTATCTCCTTAATTCCATTTTATAACAGGCCCCGTCCTGGTGGACACAGACTTTCTTACAGGACATTTGTGTCTATTAATGTGATAAGCTATCAGTAACTGAAATTCTGATAAACAGCAGCTGATTTGACTCAGTAGTGAATAGCACCAAGTGGGGAAATGGCTGGGAATAGATAAAGTGCCACCTACCCTCATAGGGCAATGGCTTTCCAAATAATAGCAAACTGACCAGATTAGCAGAGGTTACCATTCTGCTAAGAAGACTGGAAATATCTATGCTAAGAGTGTTATGTATTGTTTTATTGCTTCAGTAGATATCTATAGATATAAAAGCCTAAGCAACCAGTAAGACAGAATGACCAGAATAATCGGTCTCTAGGACATGCACTGACCACCAGGGGACAGATGCTCAACACAGGAGATGTCCCCAGCCCACAGGCCTGCGTAGCTAATGGGACCTGCTGGCCAATCTCCCAGTCTCTCACCCCGCTGGCAGGCCCAATTGCCTGACTGGGGCTGGGATAAGGAACCAGGGTGGGTGGCTGTGGAAGTGACCCTTTTCCCAGGGGGACTGAGGGATGGCTCTCTCCTTGGGGTCTGACAGCCAATCTCTTGGTCCCTCCACCTAGCTGGCAGGTCCCAATCATCCAATCGGGGATGGGCTCTGGACTGGGATGGGGACCTGGGGGTGGGTGGCAGCAGATGAGGGCAGTGAGGGAAAAGGGAGGGAAAAGTGGGTAGGTGAGGAGGCAGAGGAATGCATGGTGATGGTGCAAGAGTGGCAAGGGAAGGAGGGAAGCAGGGAACTTGATTGGCCCTCATCACTGGCCAGGCCTAGAGACCCAATCTTTGCATGAATTTCGTGCACCAGGCCTCTAGTTTAACACATATTACTCCAATGTTCCTGAGAAGCATTTAATTTATTCTCTCATGGTTTAAATGTTTTTATATTTAATTTTTCAAATTAGAGTTGTTCAGTTAATTAAAATTAGCTATCCTATGTCCCATGGTAGTATTTTATTTTTGTGTATTTATACATTTTTTTCAAATATTTTTAAATTGGCTTTTGGAGAGAGAAAAGAAAGAAGGATAAAGAGACAGAAACATTGATGAGAGAGAAGCATCACTGATCAGCTGCCTTCTTCATGCTCCCACCAAGATGAAGCCCACAACCTTGTCATGTTCCCTAACTGGGAGTCAAATCAGTGACCTCTGGGTTCCCGGGTCAACACTCAATTGCTGAGCCACACCAGCCAGGCTCTTTTTCTAAATATTTGATTACATAATATGATGTACAGAAATCTCACCATTCCAGTCACCTTGTTCTATTTGAACTTTACTTAGTATGCATTTTACTTAGTATGTATCAGAAACATGGCACCCATAACTAGAGGAAATACTGGTTTTATCCAGCATGGGATCTTAACCCTTTTTTAAATTGTATTTTTCAACTGTCCAGCATAATGTGTTATTACACAATTTTATCTACACACACTGTCATTGTGTACTCATCTTTCACCAACACAAATATATTTTACTCAGAAAGGACCTCTCAATTCTCCTTCCTTAATGTTTAAAAATTTCCCTATAATGCACAGAGATGAAAAATGTAACAATTCTTGATCCACAGGTTTATAGATGCATGACAGCACACGAGTGGAATACTACACCTCAGAAATATATCAAATGTCAAAAAGACATATTGTTCACTATTTACCCAGCCCACTCTCCTTTCATGGACATTTTTTTCTCACCAGAGCCTCTTCTGAAGAGGTGGGCCTAGATGATCTTGTTCCACCTAAATTAACCCATTTACTGGTCACAATTGAGTGCACAGTGGATACCTGACATAAGTCACTTGTCTTAAGGGAATTCACTGTATTAGCTCAAGCTTATACAAAAAGATAATTCTTTCATAAGTTTAGAACTGGAAAACTGAAAGACTGAGATGGTTAGATTCAAGTCAGTGGTATAAATAAAGCATCTTATAAAACTAGGTCTAGACAAATCATATGCAATTAAAAGCTGTGAGGTACAAAGAAGCCAAAGGAGAAAAGTTGAAGATATTTCAGGAAAACAAAACTGCCTCTGAGAGCCTGGAAGGTAAAAAGAAGTAAAAACTCATGACTTTTCATTTGGCCATGAATTAAAAATGTTTGGTAACTTGGATGAAAAAGGTTTTTGTTTGATTTTTGTCCATTGAAAGCTAAAAGATTCCCTTGTTTTACATTATTAATGCCTTTTTAATTTGAGCTACTTTGATGGACTTTTCCTCATTATAATAACATTGTGAGCATTATGAAATGCAACATCTAATTTTACTTTTGGATGTCGATGAATGCTTCATTGAGAAGGCAACATTTTTTCTTAAAGAGTAAACATAATTTTGTAAAGAAATATATGGAAGAGTTCCATAAAAATGTAAATAATAAAAATAATACCCTGTTTTCCCCCAAATAAGACAGTGTCTTATATTAATTTTTGCTCCCAGAGATGTGCTAGGTCTTATTTTTCAGGGGATATCTTATTTTTCCATGAAGAAGAATATGGTACACATTTATTGTTGAACCAAAAAAAAGGATATTTATTACCTATATATGGTACAGTAGTAGTTGTCATCACAAACCAGCATAACCAGACAAACTGTTAATCCTATGGTATCAAGAATTTCTTGTTACTACCATTATTTCCATGTACAACAATCCTCGGTACATTTATTGATACTGATATTTACTGGTATGAATACAAAGTAACATTTATTAGGTGACAGTCATGTCATCATCTTCTGGAACATCATCATATCAATCCAAACCCTGAATTTCCTGGTGAATTTCTTGTGATTCCATTTCTTTCAGAATCAGTGGACCAAATCTCTCATGGTTAGCAATAGCACTGTCCTTAAATGAGTGCTTCTTGGCAAGGTAGCCTGCTCGTAGTGCATTTGCAATGCAACTGTCAGTGATTTTCTCCCATGAATTCTTCACCCAAGTCACAACCTCTTGCAGTTTAGGTTTCACAAAGTGTCCACGCTGATTTCTCTCCATTCTATTTTCAATGTAGTCATTAATTTCCATGTGCAAATTGTCCTTGAATGGCTTGTTTATTGCAATATCAAGAGTCTGGAGATAGGCCGTCATTCCTGTGGGAATCATTATTTGATCTATTTTTCTTTTGTGAAGAAATTCCTTCATGTCTTTAGCATGGTGAGTGCTGGCTGCATCCCAGACTAGCAGACCTCTTTGCCTCCCTTGCATAACAAGCGGCACTATTAAATAGACCCACTTCCTTACAACTGCTTGTGTGGCTCAGGCTTTTCAGTTGCAAGAATAAAAATGTCATCGGGGAGGTCTCATTTTCAGGGGGATGTCTTATATTACAGTGAGAGGCAAAACTGGAAGGAGGTCTTCTTTTGGGGAGATGTCTTACTTTCGGGAAAACAGGGTATGAAATATATGTGGATTAGTAAAGAAATAATATTGAGCATGTTAATTCAGTAGATAACTAAAGTCAGTTAAATTATTTCTAATGCAAGCAATACACATGAGACTTTGGCAAAAGACCTGAAAGAAATAAGGAAGCAAGTCATATGGATATCAGGGAGGATCACTCCAGTAAAAATAAATAGAAATAGAGCTCTACACACCATATATTTAACACTAGGCCTAATATAAAATTTCAAAGTAACTCAATACATATTTGATGAATAAATTTATGGGTCAACAAATACATATTTAAAACTATAATAATCATAATAGTTAATGCTTATTTTAGAAAAGTTCCATCCAAAAGGGATTTTATACTATTTAAATATAAGTTTTTATATTTTATATTGTATAAGATTTTGATAACTTTGTAGTTGTTTTAAATAAATAAGCAAAATAAAAGTATTTTAGATTCTTTAGTACTTTTGGGATAACATGTTGTAAATCATCTTATAAAACTAAGAGAAAGGGAGGAACCAAGATGGTGGCATAAGTAAACACCTATCTTGCTGCCCCACACAACAATTTCTAAACTACAACTTAACGACAGAATGAACATCATCCAGAATCATTGGAAAGCTGGCTGAGTGGAAATTCCACAAATAAAAGTAAAGATAGGACACTGTGACTCAGAGGAGCGGTAGAGGGCAGAATTGAGGATACACACGGAGTCAGAGGTTTGGATTGGCCTGGAGGTCAAACCCTCCTAGTGCTAACAACAATACCCTAGGCTTAACTTCAGCAAGACTGTGCAACCCATAAAGCACTGCACCAAGAGTATCCACCTCAGATAATTGGGGAGGCTGAGTCACTGTCCCTTAAAGGACATCTACCACACAAAGCTAACCAACCAACTCAGGGAATCAGCCAACATGCAGAGACATGGAAAGAAATCACATGTGAAAGAAGTGGAGATAAAAAAAAATGACAGGACATAGAGTTCAAAACCACGATTATAAGGTTTTTCAAGAGGCTCCTAGAAATGGCCAATGAACTTAATGAGACCTTCTAGGATATGAACAAGAACTTTGAGGATATGAATGAGGAGACCCTTGAGGATATGAAAAAGGACCAACTAGAAACTAAGCATATACTGACTGAAATAGAAAATATATATATTATACAAAGACCTAAAAGCAGTCTAGAGGACTGCAAGAATCAAGTCAAATATTTGAAATACAAAGAAGCAAAATCCACTCAGCTGGAAAAGCAAGAAGCAAAAAGAATCCAAATAATTGAATATAGTGTAAGGGACCTCTGGGACAACCTCAAGCATACCAACATCCAAATTATAGGGGTGCCAGAAGAAGAGAGAGAGCAAGATAATGAAAACCTATTTGAAGAAATAGTGACCGAAAACTTCCCACACCTGGTGAAAGAAATTGACTTAAAAGTTTAAGAAGCACACAGAACCCCAAACTATAGGAATCCAAAGAGGACCACACCAAGACATATCATAATTAAAATGCCAAGAGCAAAAGACAAAGAGAGAATATGAAAAGCAGCAAGAGAAAAACAGTTAGTTACTTCCCTATAAGGAGCACCCATTCCATTGTCAGCAGATTTCTCAACAGAAACTATGCAGCTATGCAGGCTACACAGGAGTGGCAAGAAATATTGAAAGTGATGAATAGCAAGAATCTACAACCAAGATTACTCTACCCAGTAAAGCTATCATTCAGAATTGTGGGTCAGATAAAGTGCTTCGCAGATAAGAAAAAGCTAAAGGAGTTCATCACCACCAAACCAATACTATATGAAATGCTGAAAGGTATTTTTTAATAAGAGGAAGAAGAAAAGGGTAAAAATAAAAATTATGAACAATAAATACACATCTATCAACAAATAAATCTAAAAATCAAGTGAATTAAAAATATGATGAACAGGATAATCTGGTGAATATAACAGAATCATGGGCATAGAGAGGGAATGGACTGACAATTCTTGGGGAAAAAAGGGGTGTGGGAGGTGCAGCAAGAGACTGGACAAAAATCATACACCTATGGAAGAGGACAGTGGTGGGGAGGTAAGGGCAGAGGGTGGGATGGGTAGCGGGTGGAAGGGATCTATAGGGGGATAAAAAAGGGGGAACAATGTAATTAATAAACTGAACAATAAAGATTAAAATATTAAAAAAACTAAGAGATAAATTCTATATTTGTTATATAAATATTTTGACATCTACAATGATTTTTATGGATTTTCTCATCATTGAAATTGAAATAATAGTGGGATTTTATTTGTGCTCAGTCCTTAGTTCATGTGTTTACATTCTACTATAGTTGATTTAAATAAATATTATATATTTAAAATAGATCATTAGTTGCCAACATCTATTTCATTACAAGGAACTTATGCCATTTTACAATTAGCTAGATCGGTGGTCTGCAAACTGCAGCTTTCGAACCACATGCGACTCTTTGGGCACTTGAGTGTGGCTCTTCCCCAAAATACCACGTGTGGGCATGCATGTATAGTGCAATTGAAACTTTGTGGCCTATGCACAGAAGTCAGTTTTCAGTCTGGGGCGAGTCCATTTTGAAGAAGTGGCATTAGAACACCCAAGGGGACAAAGAGCTGCATGTGGCTCATGAGCTACGGTTTGCTGGCCACTGAGCTAGATATATAGATAGGCCACAATCTTCATTTTCCTAAAAATATTACAAGTTAAAATTCCTTCACTGTTTTGTAATTATTTACTTTTTAGAGTTGGTTATGTGGTTTATTAATAGAATCTCCATATATAGTTTGTTTTGTGTTTTCATTTTTTTAGGTATTTTATTTTTTAGTCATTTTTTTTAAATGTACACTTTTATTTTTTTTACCTTTATTGTTATTTGACACTATTACAGATGTCACCAATGCCTCATTTTTCCATTTCCACCCAGTCTCCTGCCCCCTTCCCTCTGTCTATCACCTTACTATTGTCTGTGTCTGTGGTTTATCTAAATATACCCAAATATAATTTTAAATTACTTTATTTTTAGTAATTTAAATAGTATTTAAATATGTGCCTAATATATGTTTCTCTGAAAGTCATATTCAAGACAGAATCAAAGATAGAGACCTTCTAGTTTACGTAGCTTTGTCTGTTTAATGGTACATTGCAGGATATAAAGGCCTGTAGAATCAAGTAAATTGTGCAACTTTACAATGCATAACCCAGTAAAAAGGCAATTGTGCCTTTCTAAATAGTATAGGAGAGTTCAAGATGTAAGAAAATATATTTATATTTCAGTTGGCCATAAAGTAAGTATATTTATAACTTACACTCTGGGTCAGAATTCTGAGAGGAATTTAAATGAGGACATTTATAAAAGTGAAACTTTCAGCATATGCTGCAATTTGGTGTAGCATTACTTAATACTATATCTGGTTTTCAATATCAGCAAGGTAATAATCATATTAAATTAATTATGAGCACCATCAAGTACTTTGCTAAAATCAATGCTTATTAAATTTGGACCCTCTTTTTATAGACCAATGTTTTCTATAAAGTTGATTGATTAAAGTTATTTTTTACTAAGCATTTATTATTTTTCAATGTTTATCAACCTCAGCTTATTCATTCATGGATTTTAAAATGTATTATGTAATAAAATCAGACTAATCTCATAGTAATTACCAAGATTTTCTTTAGGTCTTAATATTCTATCAGATTTTTTTCTGTTTCTATTTCTCCATAAGTCTTCAAAATAATTTTGTTTGTCAATAATCTATATATCCCTAATATAGCAAAATGCTATGCAACAAGTTGTGCAACTACATATTAGAAGAAAAAGATACATCACAAAATGTTGTTGAGTAGTAATAATAATTTTAAAAAGGAATCATTATGAAGCACATGTCTCAAGAAGTTCCAAGAGGTCATATCAAGAGAATGTGACAAAATTCAAATCCATTTATGATTAAAAAGTCAAGAAAATAATAAAGTCTATCTTTGGCATAATAAAGGCTATATATGACAAATATATAGCGAACATAATTCTCAATGGTAAAAAGCTGAAAGATCAAGAATGGTGCTCACAAAAAGAATTAAAAGGCATCAGAATTGGAAAGAAGTTTTACTATCACTATTTGGATTTATTTGAGAAAACCTGAAAGACTGTACCAGAAACTATTAGAACTAAAAAATTCAGTAAAGTTGTAGGGTACAAATTAAAATTCATAAATCTATCCTATATTATAAAGAGGTAATATGCCATCACACCCTCACAAGATGGCTGCCTACGACCAGGCTGGCAGGGAGGTTAGTGAGGGATGACCAAATGACTGAACAGCAGGCTGCATGAGGTGACTGGGGCAGCAGGGGGAGGAGCATGAAAGGTAAACAGGCCAGCAGGGGGAACAGTTAGGGGTGACCAGGTCAGTGGGGTTTCAGTTAGGAGTGACCTGGCCAGTAGTAGGGGGCAGTTAGTAGTGACCAGGCAGACAGGCAGGTGAGTGATGAGGAGGCAGCGGTCCAGGATTGTGAGAGGGATGTCCTACTGCCGGTGTAGACCCTATCCCCGGAATCAGGTCTACTCCGGCAGTTAGACATCCCCCAAAAGGTCCTGGATTGGAGAAGGTGCAGATTGGGCTGAGGGGTCCTGAATTTCACTCATTGGGCCTCTAGTATAACAATAATAAACAATCAGAAAGAGAAATATTTTTAAATCCCATTTACAATTGTATCAAAAAGAATAAATTACCTAGGCCCAGCCACTTAACTAAGGAGGTATAATACTTACGCTCAGAAAACTATAAGACATTAATGAAAGAAAATAAAGACAAAACAATGATGAGAAAGATATTCTGTGCTCATGGATTGGAAAGATTCATGCTGTTAAAATGTCCATATTTACCCAATATTCAGATTCAATGCAACCTCTATCAAAATACCAAAGGTATTTTTCACAGAACTAGAACAAATAAATGTTATATGAAACTACAAAAGATCTCAAGTCACCAACACAATCTTAAGAAAGAACAGCCAGGCCGGGGTGGCTCACTGGTTGAGCATTGATCTATAAACCAGGAGGTCATGGTTTGATTCCCAGTCAGGGAATATTCCCAGCTTGTAGGATTGATCCCCAGTGTGGGGTGTGCAGGAGGCAGCTTATCAATGATTCTCTCTCATTATTGATGTTTCTCTCTTTCTCGCTCCCTTCCACTCTGAAATCAATAAAAATATGTAAAAGAAGGAAAGAAAAAAAGAGAGAGAAAGAAAGAGAGAAAGAAAGAGAAAAAGGAAGGAAGGAAAGAAGGAAGGAAGGAAAGAAAAAAGGGAGGAAAGAAAGAAGGGAAGGAGAGAAGAAGGGAGAGAGGGAGGGAGGGAGGAAGGAAGAAGGGAAGAAAGAGAAAAAAAGAACAAAGTTAGAGGCATTATGCTTTCTGATTTCAAAGTTCTTATGTGACAAAGCTATAATAATAAATAGAGTTTGGTACTGGCACAAAAATAGACAATAGATCAATGAAAGGGAATAGAATTCCCAGAAATAAACTCATACTTATATTGTCTATTAAACAATGGGTAAATGACAGAATCTTCAGTAAATGATTTTGGGAAAACTAGATACACATATACAAAAAGAAATATGAATCACTTTCTGACAACTTATAAAAAATAAACTCAAAATGGATTGAAGACTTAAATGTAAGACCTAAAACAATAAAACTTCCATAAGAAAATATAATTAAACTCTTTGATATCTATCCGACATACTTTTGGCTATGTCTCCATAGGCAAGGGCAACAAAAGCAAAAATAAACTAATGTGACTACATAAAACTTAAAAGATTTACTCAGGAAAGGAAACCATCAATGAAATGAAAGGCAACCTACTGAATGAGAGAAGATATTTGCAAATAACAGATCAATAAGGGATTGATATACATGATATACACTGAGTGGCCAGATTATTATGATCTCTGAATGCATAATAATCTGGCCACTCAGTGTATATCCTATATAATTAAAGGCTAGTATGCAAATTGTCCCCTTGACCAGAAGTTCGGCCAGCAGGCAGGCTGGCCAACCGCCTATGTCCCCTACCCCTGGCCAAGCTAGCCACACCTCATCCATGCACGAATTCATGCACTGGGTCTCTAATATATATATACTGAATGGCCAGATTATTATGTATTCAGAGATCATAATAATCTGCCCACTCAGTGTATAAAGAACTCATACACACTCAACACCAACAAAAAATCCAAATAAAAATTGGGCAAGGGACCCAAATAAATATTTATCCAAAGAAGAGAGATGACCAACAGATCCATGAAACAATGTCAACATCACTAATCATCAGGGAAGTGCAAACAAAAATACTAATGAGATATCACTGCACACCTTTCAGAATGGCTATTATACTAGTACTAGGAGCCTAGTGCATGAAATTCATGCACTGGGGGTGGGTGGTCCCTCAGCCCAACCTGCCCCCTCTCACATACTGGGAGCCATCAGGGGATGTCCTACTGACGGTTCACACCTGGCCCCCAGAGATCGCCCTGTGATCGGGCAGATCACTGGCTCTGCCCCAGTCCTGGCCTGCTCAAAGCCGGAAAGCTTCTGGCTAAGGCTTTCTGGCTAAGGCTTTCTGGCCTTGGGCAGGGGACCTCGGCCAGGGGGCTCTCAGTGATTGCCCTGCAATTGGCCAATCACTGGCTCTGCCCCTGCCCTCTGGGCTCCAATGACTTACCTCACAGTGACCTCGGTGCCAGGATGATCCTGGGACACAGGCACTGGGCACCTATGTATGCAAATTAACCACCATCTTTGTTGGTTTAATTTGCATACTCACTCTGATTGGCTATGGGTGTAGCAGAGGTATGGTCAATTTACATGTTTGTCTATTATTAGGTAAGATTACTAGGTAAGATGTGTTGACCAGGATTTGGAGAATTGGAAATCCTTGGGCAATGCTGGTGGGACAGTATATTAGTGTAGCACTATGGAAAGCACAGTGAAGTTTTCTCAAAAACATAAAAATATTACTACCAAACAACCCAGCAATTCCACGTCTGGGCCTTTATCTAAGGAAAATGGAAACATTAATTTGAAAAGATATATAAAACCCTATGTTTACTGATGCATTATTTACAATCACCAAGATATGGGAGCAAAGCAACCTAGGCATCCATTGGTAGATGAATGGATAAATAAGATGTGTAGTATATATATACTAGTACATATATTCACATACATATATATGTGTATAGATTTAATGGAATATTATTTAGCAATAAAAAGGGTGAAATCTTGTCATTTGCAACAACATAGATCAACCTTGAAAATATCTGCTGAGTGAAATCGATGCAGAAAGATAAATAGCATATGAATTCATTTACATGTGGAATCTAAAAAACAAAAGAAAAATCAAAACAGAAATAGACTCATCGATACAGAGAATGAACTGATGCTTGACAGAGGCATGGTAGGTAAGGGAATGGGTGGAAAAGATGAAGGGGAATAAGAGGTGTACCCTTTCAATGATAAAACAACTAAATCAAAAGAATGCAAGGGACAGCACAGGGAATATACTCAGTAACATTTTAACTGTGATAACTCTATGGTAACAGAGTTATTAGATTTATGGTGATGATCACATTGTAAATTATATACATGTAGAATCACTATGTTGTACACTTAAAACAAATATAATATTGTATTTCAATTGTACTTTAATAAATAATAATTTTAATAAGAATAAACTGAGTTCTGTTGTTATAAACTTGCACTTAGAACTCAAAAAGAGAATAAATAATGCCTACATTTGGAATAACAGCCTGTTAATTTAATGAAAAAGTAGTTGGCTTAACATCTCTAACAAAGTTCCATTAAAAATAGAGATTATCTTATAAAGCTTAACAGTAAACTATTTTTCAATTAATGGTTAAAACAACTATTTTTTCTTTGAAGATGCATAGAGCACTTAAAGAATTAAGCCAGGACAAGCTGTTTTAGATAGATCTTCTCCCTATGCCCACAAAATTCAGATCGCATATCCATGGAAATAATTATATTTATTTTGCACAACAGCCTAGAAACAGATGAAAATGTTGATAAACTAATTTTTAATGTCCTCCCATTTAAAAATAAATCAACAAAGAGCTATTTTTAGTATCATAGTCACAGAAAAATTAAATTAATATGTCATTTGATATTTACCCATAAACTAAAATTTTTCTTGTGGGAAATTTCAAGGGCAAAGTTTTGAGCTCCACATTCATTATTTATTTCTTGACTAGGAGATTAATTGCAGAGGTTAATATAATCAGGTTTTTAAAATTGAAAATTGTGAATATATTGTGGGGCAAATATAGGTTTACATTTCTGAGAATGCCAAACACAGTTTATTATTGTGTTATTATTTAACTATTGTATTATTTTCCATATGAGCAACTGTAAACAAGGGAGCCTCAGTACCTAATAATTGGACATTTATGTCATACTTTTCTTGAAGAACACACTTTCCATTTGAAAAACGTGAGGTATATTTAAGTGGTATCAATGCAACACACAAAGGTTGAATAATAGATTAAATAAATTTAATAAACTGTGTACTCAAAAATTCCCTAGGTAAAGAAGCCTGATCAATCCCTTAGTCATAGTTAGTATCTATTTTTTATCTATCTATCTATCTATCTATCTATCTATCTATCTATCTATCTATCATCTATCTATCATCTATCACCAATCTATCTTCACCATTGTTATTATCATAATCATAATCATCATCTATTTGTCTATGTATCTATTCATCATCCATCTATCCTCTATCTGAATTCCACCTGCTTTCTCTGACAAATGGAGAGTCACCCTAGAAGAAGCAGCAAAGGTGAATCAACTCTAAAAACACTAGAGGTGATCAATCATCTTTCTTGCAGTTGTCTGTGCCAAACTTTCCATTAAATGTAAGATGACAGAGTATATGTAATTGCAGAGTTTTGTTTTGTTTTCAAAAGGTTGGAAACAGTAGATACTTTAAAGAGAGATGGAAGTTTAGAGATTTTAAACTCTAGTTCTATATTACTGATTTTCGTATCTCTAATCAGTTTTCATAAATCAAATATTATGTCAGTATTATAAACTTCAAATATTTACACAAGGACAAAAAATCCTTGAAAATAATTCAGTGTTTTATACAGAAATTTTATTCCTCTAATTTTGTAGAACCAGTCCTTGTGTTAAGAAAACATTTTAAATGTACAAACTTTTTAATATAAGAATTAAAAATTTTATATATATTTAGAAGGGATTCTATCTTTACATTGAAAGCAGCTATGCTCACCACTATACCACCAATGCAACTTCTATCTTTACATTAAAATGTACACTTAAAGTAAACTGTCTGTGGTCTGGCTGGGCTGGCTCTGTTAGTTGGAATGTTGTCCCATACAGCAAAAGGTTACTGTTAATTCTCAGTCTGGGCATATAGCTAGGTTGTGGACTCCGTCCCCAGTCTAAGCACATATGGGAGGCAATTGATAGATGTTTCTCTCTCGCATTGATTTTTTTCTCTCTCTCACTTCCTCACTCTAAAAATAAATGTAGTTTATATAAATTTTATTTATATAAAATTAGTTTACATAAAAATGTAACCTAGAGTGATGATTAAAATAAAGTAAAATAAGCTATCTGTGATGTACTTTCTTATAAATTGATTTTAAAGAGAGAGAAGAAAGAAGAGGGAGAGAGAGAGAAAGAAACATTAATGTGAGAGAGAAACATCCATCAGTTCCCTTTCATATACATCTCAACTAAGATCGCATTTTCAACCTGGGTATATGCCCTGACAGGGAATCAAACCTGTGACCCTTCAGTGTAGAAGAGGCCACTCCGACCAAGTGAGCCACCCAGCCAGGGCTCTGTGATGTACTTTTAATGTATCACCAGAATAAGTAAATTATCATCACTGGGAGTAAATTACTTATTTCTACCAATTATCTTTAGTGGAACTGTTTTGGAAAAGTGTTGGCTTAGTAGAAAGAACACTGAAGTCAGAAGATTGGGTTCAAGTTCTATCTCCACTAAGGCAAGACATTGAAAATAGCAGAGATTAGGACTTAGTTTCTTTCTGTAAATTAGGCATAATGAAATCACCTGTTTCCTAGTTTCTATGAATGATTATTTACTCATTAATTCAGCACATTAGAATTAGTTGCTAATATATTTATTGGTGTTAGTAGTTTTTTGCAGAGATTATTCGTTCCATGAATAATCTCTATTATTTAACAAAATATTATAAAAACAGTAATACTGACAAAGTCTGCACTTTCTGTATTAACATTTGGATTATGCCCTGGCAGTTTATTGACTGGAATCTACATCAGCTTTTAATCCCTCATTGGAAAGACCAAATAAACATTGTATAATTAC
Source organism: Antrozous pallidus (assembly GCA_027563665.1). Classification (NCBI taxonomy): domain Eukaryota; kingdom Metazoa; phylum Chordata; class Mammalia; order Chiroptera; family Vespertilionidae; genus Antrozous; species Antrozous pallidus. The sequence continues at coordinate 55,339,971 of CM050519.1, read as the reverse complement.
AAAACAATATCTCTTGACTGTTTCAATGTGCTAGTCTGCTTCAAGTTGTTTTATAGTACTTAATGTATAGTTAGAAAAACTGCATTTTATTTATATATTTTATTGATTTTTTTACAGAGAGGAAGGGATAGGAATAGCAAGTCAGTAACATTGATCAGCTGCCTCCTGCAGACCCACTATTGGGGATGTGCACACAACCAAGGTATATGCCCTTGACCAGAATCAAACCAGGGACCTTTTTGTCCACAGGCTAATGTTCTATCCACTGAGCCATACTGGTTTCGGCAGGAAAACCACATTTTAAATGGCTTTCAGTTAATTTTATCTTTACTCCTTAAACCTAAACCTCAATCAATAACATTTAAGCAGTTCTATACAATGTTTTTAGGGATCTTGCTTGCCTTAAACACTGCCAAATTTAATAGAACAGAAATATGTTGGACAAAATTAAATATAAGAATGTAGTGTAATAATTTTAAATATTAAGGTAGATATTTGGGATGTAGCTATAGTTATCAATTGATTTGAATATAATGAATTGATTATTAACATAAGAAACATTTTTAGAGAATCATTAGAGAGGTTTGAGAGCAAGAACTATTTTTCCAGAAAAGAACAAGTAGAGCTATGCTGCTGAGTTTATTTTTGTTTATTCTTTTTATTCATTTTTTTCACTGCTGACTTTAAATTCAGTAGAAGAGAAGCAAAAAGACAGCCTCTGTTTGCCTCACAGATTTTTTGTGATATAAATAAGGCACTCCAAATGGACACAGTTAACTCAGGTTTGTCAAGAGCTTCCAATTGACTTTAAAAAAGAGCTTTTTGGCTTCCACTCTAATTCATTTAAAATCAGCAACAAGAAGCTATAAACTTAATGAAAAAAAAATAGGTACACAAAAATCATTATCTTACCTAATAATAGACAAACATGTAAAATTGATTGTACCTCCGTTACACCCATAGCCAATCAGAGTGAGTATTCAAATTAACCCAACAAAGATGTCAGTTAACTTGCATACATAGGCACCCAGAGCTTGGGTCCAGGGCGTGGGCCCTGAGCATCCTGAGAAGGACCTGAACCAGGGGTCTCTGGGGCAGGGCCAAGCCTGCAATCAGAGCCAGCTATCAGAGGGAGTGATCAGAGCAAGCTATTGGCCAAAGGCTTTCAGCCTGGGCAGGGGCAGAGCTGACCATCAGAAGGAGCTGGGGGTCTGCTGCCCAGGGCAAAAGCCTCTGGCTGAGGCTTTTGCCCTGGGCAGGCCTTGGGTAGGGGTGGAACCATGATCAGCGGGAGCTGGGGGTCCACTGCCCTGGTCCCTGGGTAGGAGTAGAGCTGGTGATCAAAGGGATCTGGGGGTTCCTTGCCAAAGTTTTGGCCAGAGGCTTTAGACCTAGGTAAGGCTCATCAGGCGATTGGTATGAACTACAGAGGAAACACCTTTTCTGACTTCTCATTGGCTAAGCTCCCTGTATGCCACTGGTAATATTCTTAGTAACTTGGGTATACAAATCCAAAAGAGTGATATAGGGTTTTTATACAACACTTCTGGGGAAAAAAAGCAAACACAGGTTTGCGGCTGGAGAGCTAAGAAATGTCATAGGCTGCCCTAGCCAGTTTTGCTCAGTGGATAATGCCTCACCTGCCTACCGCAGGGTCTAGATTCAGTTCTGGTCAAGGGAATGTACCTACGTTTCAGGCTCCTCTCTGGCTGGGGGCCTGGTCAGGGCTTATGCAGGAAGCAACCAATCAAAGTGTTCCTCTTTTTGATGTTTCTCTCTATAGTTCCCTTTCTCTTCCACATTCTCTAAAACTCAATGGAAACATGTCCTCAGGTGAGGATTAAAAAAAAAATGTCATATCCCATTTTGGATTGGCAGATAGAACGTCGGCCTGCAGACTCAAGGGTCCCAGGTTTGATTCTGGTCAAGGGCACATCCCTAATAGGGAGTATGGAAGAGGCAGCTGAATCTATGTTTCTCTCTCATTGATGTTTCTAACACTCCCTCTCCTTCCCTCTCTGTAAAAAAATCAATAAAATATATTAAAAAGAAAGAAATGTCATATCCAGTGAAGGCACATCTTGAAAATACCTAAAGAAAGTTGTTATTTTTTCATGGTGAAGGGACTGGAGTCCATGTTGATGAAAACACCTTGGTGGCTGTGGTGATTGGCAGTGGCTGCAGCGGTGGGGTGATGGGCTTGGTGCTTTCCCCCTGATTAGCTCAGTTGCTCCCACAAAGGGAGGCCAGACTGCAGCTTAGACCTGCTCCCCATGGGGAGCGGGCCTAAGTTGTCAGTAGGACATCCCCTGGGGTTTCCCAGTGGGGTAAGATTGGGCTGAGGGACTCCATAGACCCAGTGCACAAATTTAATGCACCAGGCCCATCGTGATTTAATATTTTTGGAGATGACACTATCAATCTCAAAGTGCAAAGGAGGTCAATATCACAAAGAAAAAACTATGTATCACCATTATGTTGCATAAAACTAATATGATTCCCAAATATCTCAGAAACTTGCATGCTTTGAATCTGAAGTATGCTCAGACTCAAAGTTTGATTACTATGCTGAAAAGAAAATGGGTATGTAACTGCTTAGTTACATGTTTGTTATTGTCATTAATATATGATCACAATAGGTGATAGTAATTTTTTAATTCCCCTCAACTTCCCACTGTTAATAAAGTAATGGCTGATGTTATACCTAAGAGGCTGAATACAAAAGGACATAGTATTGTCCAGTCCTGATTAGTTCATATTCTAGTTAAGGTTCTGCCTAGTTGAATAATTATGCTCACCAACTTTTTTCCACTCAACGCATTATCAAGCAGAATACAGACTTTCTGAGAAAAAGGGATCAACTAGTTCAACTGCTCTCCATAAGGGCCTTTAAAGGCTTGTTAAAAACAATTAAACACGGTTAAGAATGATCCCTTTTAGGAAACAGGAAGCTTTCAGACAATTTTTCCTTCTTATGTAGCCTGCCACAGGAAACTCAGCAAGATGTTATTTTAAGCCATTTTCCTCATGACAAATGAGGAGGAGAGTATGCAACAAAAGCAGTGAAGCAAGGGCTCTGTGCTCTTCATACTAACGATGTCATGTTTTCTTAATACACATTCTCTCTTCCTCAATTTATGCTCAGATAATTAAAGGCAAACTGTTGGTGTCTCTAGAAAAATTCACCCTAGCTATTTTTTACTTTTAATTATTTTGAATTTTTGTAAGAATAGTATAATGAAATGACTTCCAGAAACCTTTCAAACTTGATATGTTATATACAATTTTTCTTACATATTATTACCATTTCAACTTTCTCTTTTGAATTTTAACTTTACTAATCAAAAGTTGAGGAAAATTTTCACAGGACACCAGAATAATTCTATGAAATAAATATATGGATTGCATTTTGTCTATTTTTATAAATTTCATGCAAATTAATGTTATCTATGAAACAATAAGTTTAAAATTCAATGTAATTTTTCATGTCCCTAAATATTATGCTACATTGGTTGAATTGAATTGAAGTAAATCAGTAAAAGGAATTTCAAACAGATTATGCTGCTTTAATTTCTTTTCATTTTTCATCAACTCTTCATTATTTATTCAATACATATCTACACAGAACAGGGCATAATGCTATGTACCTAGAGGATAAGAAAGCTTCGATCATATCCTAAAGGAGCTTATAGTAGTGTAGAGAAGGTCAAGTTATGTTATTTTCCTTCAATTTCCCCAAAGGAATGATTCTTTAGAAGGTCAAACCAAAAAAATTACAAAATGAAATAAGTAGTAGCAAGTTTGTAAATTATTGGTTACTAGAACAGTCTATTGTGCAAATCTGTCACTAGAACAGAAATACTTTATGATTTTACATTATTTAATAAATCACATTAAAGGGGTATTTTGAAATCAAAGCCAAACTTCTATCTGCCCCTGAATATACAAGATTTCTCCCTGTCATAGGAGAAAAAATTAGTCACCTTACCACTTTATTACCCATCATAAGAGACAATATCTTCTCTTTTAAAAAAATAAAGCATATAAGAAAGTTCTGCCAATGGTTTTCAAGCATTTACAACCTGAAATGGATAAAGGAAACATGATTCAGGCATAATCTCTTTATTTTGAAAATGATTCAATTAACCGAATTATATAAAAATATATTCCTGAACTTTTACTAGCAGGACTAAAAATAACTATAGAATAAAACAATGTGATACTGCCATAGTCATATATATTTGTATGCTTTGTAAAGTTCAAGAGGCAAGAGAGATAACTTTCCACTACAGGGAAAAAGAAAACTCCATAACATTTCAGTTAGATCTTTAAAAACACTAAAATTTGGGCATATGGGGAAAGAAAAGGGAAATTCTTGGACAATGAAACACCATTAGCAAAAGACCAGCCTTCAGAAAGCAGATAGATTTGCATAGCATGCCATGAATAGTGTTAGGTGGCATGAATTTGTGCAAACAATGGAATAGCAAACTGTTGTATTAGTAGGTAAATCATTAAATGCTATACATACATGGGAGAGTTGCTACTTGGTCTTCCTAAACGGAAGACGAGGGCTTTTTAGACCAGAGATGTCTCTGTACACTTTGGAACTTACCTTTTTTATTTTTTTAGGGAAATACATATTGGACATGATATTGACATTCATGCTGCTTTATGGTTTATCTCATTTAGAGTTCGGAATCTCATTGATAATACTAAAAAGATTGTTTAACCACCATTCCTCCCACTGTATTCCTTTTTAAAAATGGACTTGGTAGAAGAAGGTAATTCATGAAGAAACTTAGTAATCTATGGAGTATCCCAGAGGTCAGGGCTGACAGCAAATCTGAATTTATTTTTAAATGAAACCAATGCCTGACCGCAAACTGAATTATGAAAGTCTAGAGTCAGTCAACCACAAGTAATTCTGAACTGTCTATAGAAGTAAGCTGCTGTGTGAGATGCCCTTGGGAAAACAAAGAAGCACACAATATGATCATTGTATTAAAGTAGCTTATTTTCCTAGTTGAAGAGATGTGACACAAGCACCCAAAGTCAAATAATAATGAAAGATAAAGCATACCTAGACAAATAAATGATACATGTGGGTAAGTCTAAAAGGGTGGTGGATGCTCTCCCGGGGCACCTGTGTGCCTGGGGTCTCTTATGATGAACTATGCTCATTATTACAAAATGCCTAATAAAAATTACACATATTTCTTTCCTTCTTCCTAGAATCATATAAACTCAGTGTGATAATACTGTCTATGATTAGGAGGAAAACAGGGTTGTGTTGCAGGTTCCCATTTTGTATGTGTATGTTGGAGGGTGGAGTGGCTGAGGGTGTTTTATTCTAGAAAGAAGCACCTGAAATTTAACTTGAAGAAATGCCTGAAATAACTATATTATGTAAAATGTTTCCCCAGTTCCTTCTAGATCTTATTATTGGACTAACAGTGGGTAATGTGTATAAGATTGCACATAAGTGTACTAATACACTTATCACAGTTTTTAGTTTAATTACTAGAAGCCTGGTGCATGAAAATTCATGCACTGGAGGGGGAGTCCCTCAGCTCCAACTGCCCCTTCTCACAGTCTGGGAGCCCTCAGGGGAAGGAGGTAATCTGGCAATCAGAGGAAGGTGATACTCCATCACACCTCTGCTGCTGCCACTGCCAGCATGGCAAGCCTTACCCGGCCCTGATTACCTGAGCCTCAGGCAGCCCTGGGTGATTGGGGGGCTAAAAGGACTGGGGGACTCCAGAGGCAGGTGGGTGGAGTGCCCTGGCCCACCTGAGGGCAGGCCCAACCTTGACGCATGCTTGTCACCCTGGCGGGGCTGACAGGACTGGGTGCCGCAATCTTGTGGCTGTGGGCACTACCATCTTTGAGTGCGCAGCATATACCCTCCTTATTGCCTGTGGGCCCTGCCATCTTTGCGACAATGTAAAGGTCAATTAGCATATTCCCTCTTTATTAGATAGAATTTTGAAGGGTCTAGATTTTCTCACTAAACTATGTTGTGCTTTCAGAAAAACACTTGGTATAGTACATATCCTATACAATAAATTGGTAATATGCAAATTGACCCTCACGCCATCACAGCAGAGGTGGGGTTCCTATAATAAGTGATCATCAGGGAACTGAGGCTGTATGGCACTGGGCCAGGGCAGGGAACCTGAGGCTATGCCCCTGCTCAGTGAGGCTTGACTGAGGATCTCAGGCTGCAACCCCACCTACTGGGGCTCGATGGGGGAGATGAAGCTGTGCCCCCCTCCAAGCACTAGGCCAGGGGACCTGAGGTTGCACCTGTGCCTGGCAGCGCTTGACAGAATTGGAGCCGGCCAGGTCTGGATCTCACACAAAGGGCGTGGGGATGGCTGGGTCTGGGTCTCCAGTGATTTCAAGGTGTGTGCAGGTGGGTGGGGATTTGACTCTGACAGGAGGAAGATTTTCATATACATTTTACTAATTTTCTTTCATCTCTGACACTTCTATTACAGAGAAAGGGCAAATCAAAATATTAAAATATTTTCACTAATTAATTCCCTTTAATGTGCATGAATTTCATGCACCAAGCCACAAGTATAATATAATTACATATATAATACATATGTTGTACATATAATATACATACATATAGGTATATATTTAAATATGTAATATTTGTATATATTTCAATCAATAAATGTTAGTGAAAAATAAATAGAAATATGAACCAAATGGTAGAATTTATCGAATGTGAATTGACAAAATCTAAGCCTTTGCAGAGAGTTTTTTGAGTGAAGGCTTGGCCTCACTTAGGGAGATGAAATCTAGAAGTATCATTAAACACATTTTAGAGAATCAGATCAAGATAGACAGATGCAAGTTAGGGTATAGAAGGGGAAAAAGGAAGATCTGGGATAGGATGGAGATGTAAGGAGGAAGAGAGGTTTCAGCAGTAGAGTTCATTGGAGTTACGTTATGAAAAAGCAAAAGATGATTTTAAATATTTTATTTGTTTACTAGAGGCCCAGTGCATGAATTCATGCACCAGGGGGTCCCTTAGCCTGGCCTGCGGGATTGAGCCAAAACCAGCTCTCCAATATCCACTGAGTGGGTCCAGGATTGCGAAAGGGTATAGGTGAGGCCAAGGGTCCCCACTGGTGCACAATTGGGGTGGGAGGATTGTGGGAGGTTGGCCAGCCAGGGAGGAACTGTAGAAGGGCTCCAAGGCATGTCTGGCCCATATCATTCAGTCCCAATCAGCCAGATCCCAGCAGCAAGCTAACCTACAGGTCAGAGCATTTGCCCCCTGGTGGTCAGTGCATGTCATAGGTACTGCTTAACTTGTTGACTACCTGGCCCTGGTGGTCAGTGCACATCATAGCAAGTGGTTGAATGACCTTAGCATATCATTAGCATATTATAGTTTGATTGGTTGAAGGGATGACCAGACACTTAGCATATTAGGCTTTTTATTATGTAGGATCCTATCTAATGAAAGAGTAATATGCAAATTGACCGTACCTGCAATCAAGCCATGCCCACAAGCCATGCCCACAACCCAATCAGGAGCAAATAAACCAAAACCAAGATGGCTGCAGCCACTGAGAGCAGGAGGAAGATTTGGATTTCCCTGGCGATGGAGGAAGCCAAGCTTTCCTCCTACCATTGTCAGCCTAGGCCTCCACTCAATGCTACAAAGTTTCAATTATAGAAGATATATTTCAACAGAAATAGGGGCAGCCACAGAGCTGGAGAGAGCAGGAGTCTAGGGTTGCCCGGGTAATGGAGGAATCCAAGCTTCTGTAACCCTAGCGCCTAGGCCTCCACTCTAGACTACAAAGTTTTAATTATAGAATTTAAACAGAAATGGCTGTCACCATGGAACGAGCAGAAGGCTTGGCTCCGCTTCAGGCTACAAAGTTTCCATTGTAGACATAGATTAATCCCAGATACCAGGGCCTCCACTTGGCTCTCAAGGGGGCATGGCTGGCCTGCAAATCACCATAAGCCCCTTTCCCAGGCCACCTCACTCCCCAAGGGAACACCTACCCTGATCTGGGACACCCTTCAGGACAAACCAGCTGGCCCCCACCATGCACTAGGCCTCTATCATATCTAATAAAAGAGTAATACACAGATTGACCATCACTCCAACACACAAGAGGGCTGCCCCCATGTAATCAAAGATCCTGCCCTCATGTGCACACAAGATGGCCACCACAAGATGGCCATTGGGAGGGCCATTGGGAGGCTCTAGGCCTACAAGGGAGGAAAATTGTGGATGATCAGGCCAGCAGGGGAGGGCAGTTGGGAGGGACCAGGCCCCTCAAGGAAGAGCAGTTGAGGGCAATCAAGCCTGCAGGGGAGGGCAGTTAGGGGTGACCAGGCTGGCAGAGGAGGGAAGTTGGGGGCAAACAGGCTGGCAGGGGAGCAGTTAGACATCAATTAGGCTGGCCGGGTAGTGGTTAGGCTGGCAGGCAGAAGGGGTTATGGGTAATCAGGCTGGCAGGCAGAAGGGGTTAGGGGTAATCAGGGAGGCAGGCAGGTGAGCAGTTTGGAGCTAGCAGTCTTGGATTGTGAGAAGGATGTCCAACTGCCCATTTAGGCCCCATCCTACAGGGATATGGCCTAAATGGGCAGTCAGACATCCCTCAAAGGGTTCCAGAATGGAGAGGGTGCAGGCTGAGCAGAGGGGCATGATTTTCATGCACTGGGCCTCTAGTTGTTTTTTTTAATTATTTTTTTTATCTTTATTGTTCAGTTTATTAATTACATTGTTTCCCCTTTTTATCCCCCTATAGCTCCCCTCCACCCTGTACCTACCCCACCCTCCACCCTCACCTCCCCCTCCCCACTGTCCTCTCCCATTGTTGCTAGATTTTTGTCCAGTCTCTTGCTGCACTTCCCACAACCCTTTTCTCCCCAAGAATTGTCAGTCCATTCCCTCTCTATGTCCATGTCTCTGTTATATTCACCAGTCTATCCTGTTCAACAGCCTATCAATTCACTTGATTTTTATGTTCATTTGTTGATAGATGTGTATTTGTTGTTCATAATTTTCATCTTTACCTTTTTCTTCTTCCTCTTCTTAAAGAATATCTTTCAGCATTTCATATAATGTTGGTTTGGTGGTGATGAACTCCTTTAGCTTTTTCTTATCTGCAAAGCACTTCATCTGACCTTCAATTCTGAATGATAGCTTTGCTGGATAGAGTAATCTTGGTTGTAGATTCTTGCTGTTCATCACTTTGAATATTTCTTGCCACTCCCATCTGGCCTGCATCGTTTCTGTTGAGAAATCCGCTGACAATCGTATGGGTGCTCCCTTTTAGGTAACCAACTGTTTTTCTCTTGCTGCTTTTAATATTCTCTCTTTGTCTTTTGCTCTTGGCATTTTAATTATGATGTGCCTCGGTGTGGTCCTCTTAGGGTTCCTATATATTGGGGTTCGGTGCACTTCTTGGACTCCTAAGTCAATTTCTTTCACCAGGTGTGGGAAGTTTTCAGTCACTATTTCTTCAAATAGGTTTTCATTGTCTTGGCCTCTCGCTTTTTCTGGCACCCCTATAATTAGGATGTTGGTATGCTTGAGGTTGTCCCAGAGGCCCCTTACACTATCTTCAATTTTTTGGATTCTTTTGGTTTCTTGCTTTTTCAGCTGAGTGGATTTTACCTCTTTGTATTTCAAATCTTTAACTTGGTTCTTGGGGTGCTCCAGAGCACTTTTAGGTCTTTGTATAATATTTTTTGTTTCAGTCAGTGTATGCTTAATTTCTGGTTGGTCCTTTTTCATATCCTTGAGAGTCTCCTTTATATCCTTGAGGGTCTACTTCATTTCCTTGTAGGACTCATTCATTTCCACGTTGGTCTTGATCATTTCCTTTGTGGTCTTGCTTATTTCCTTATAGGCCTTGACCTTTTGTTGGAGCCTCTTGAAAAACCCTATAACCGTGGTTTTGAATTCCATGTCCAGTCGTTCCTTTTCCTCCATTTCTTTCACATCTGATTTCTTTCCATGTTGCTGCATGGTGGCTGCTTCCCTGAGTTGGTCAATTAGCTTTGTGTGGTAGACTTCCTACTAGAGACAGTGGCTCAGCCTCCCTGGTTACCTGAGGTGGATATGGGCTGCACAGTCTTGCTGAAGTTAAGCTCAGTTAATCGTTGTTAGCACTTGGAGGGTTGACCTCCAGGCCAATTGTCTGTGAAGCTCAGCTGTGCTCAGGTTGGGTGGGTGGAGTCTCTGGGCCAAGCAGACAGTGTTAGCTCCACCCTATGCAGCCCCGGGGACTCTGTGCTGGGGACAATGACCGCCAGCACCTCTGAGAGACAGCCGCTGCGGAGCTCCACCGGCTGCCGGGGAATTCAGACTTTCCCAAAATGAGTCTGCATGCGCAATGTCTCACCCAGGGTCATAAAACAAAGCAGTCTGACAGTTTTCTGAATGAGAGACAAGTCGCGGTGCGCTCTCTGCGCCGTCACGCAGCCAAGCTGTTCGCGCGGAAGCTGCCTTCTCCACAAGCCGGGAGACCCGGCAGCACCCGAGCTTCGGCGTGCCCTCCCACTGTCCAGTTTTCACCCCGTGTGATAGTGGGTTCTCTGGACTTCGCCCAGAGCTGGAGAATCAGTCCAGTGGGACGCCTTTGTCTCCCCATTCGAGAAAACTGGCCGGTTTTCAGCCGCCCGCCCTCTCCGCGGCGCGCGCTCCAAACCTCTCTCCACGCGAATCTTTCAACTCTGTCCGCCACAGCTCCTCCGAGTCACAGTGTCTTATCTTCACTTTTATTTGTGGAATTTTCACTCAGCGAGCTTTCTGGTGATTCTGGAAGGTGTTTGTTCTTTCGTTAAGTTGTAGTATTAAAATTGCTGATTATGACAGCAAGATAGGTGTTTTACCTTTGCCGCCATCTTAGTTCTCCAAGGGCCTCTAGTTTTAAAATATATTTTTATTGATTTTAGAGATGAAAGGAAAGGAAGAGCAAGATAGTAACATCAATGATTTGAGAGAATCATTAACTGGCTCCCTCCTGCATGCCTTCTACCCTGTTTCCCCGAAAATTAGACAGTCTTACGTTAATTTTTGCTCCCTAAAATGCAATAGATCTTATTTTCAGGAGGATGCCTTATAGTACAGTGAGTAGGTCTTATTTTAGGGGGGTGTCTTACTTTGGAGGAAACAGGGTACTAGAGATAGAGCCCACAATCCAGGCATGTGCCCTTGACTGGAATCGAACCCAGGAACCTTCAGTCCACAGATTAGTGCTCTGAAACAAATCAGCGAGGGCTAAACATTTTAATTTATGAAACTGTAATTGTCATATAACATTAGCAGGAATGAGAAAATCTTAGGTTAAAAAGCTGAAATTATATTTATCAACTAACACTATTTAAAAATTATAAAATAAATTTTCCTGTAAAAATATTTACAAATATTAAAATTGTTCTTTTAAAAAACTATATACACATGATAAAATCCTATCAATATACTTAAAATGTATTAGTTTACAACTTTAATACCTGTTTATTTTTATTTAAAACAACTTTCATAAGTGACATACTTAAGAAAGATATGTATAATATGTGCATTGCATGTATACACATAAAACAAAAAAATACAGATCAATAAACTGTTGGGCACTCGTAAGGTTTTCATTTGCCTCTTTAAATGAATGTAGTGATATAGTAAACACACTTTGATAATTGAATATTTGAGGGCTAAAACTCTGTTGTGCTCCCTCCCCATTTGGAAACTTCTAATTATCATTCAATCTGTGCTTAAATACCTCCAAGCTTGATAAAATCACTTCATGAAATAACCCTGAATGACATTTGGAAATCTCTGGATCCTACAAAATTATTCCTGGATGACATTTGAGAAAACAGCAGAGAGAACGAAAAGCCTCTGTTACCCAAATTTCTTTGAATACTAACAAAAGTCATATGATTGAAAGATAATAAAGTGAAAAAATTAATCTCAAGGAAAATGAGATTATCCTTGAGATAAAAAAGTGGAAAATTTTGTCTTACTATACACTATAAAAGCCATTTTCAACTAATGTGCTCCAAAAGGCACACTGGTGTGCCACAAGAATCTTTAAAACATGTAATACCTGACCATTTAGTCAGCAGCATTGATCTCTTTTCCCTTAGACTGTCAAATTAAAAAAATGGTAACAGCTAACATAACAATAGCCATCTGGTGTCAATGAATCAAAATTATATTTTTGTTTTTGACAAGACAAGCAAAAAACATATTTTAGTGTGCCACAGAATTTTAGTAATTGTTTGTGTGCCATGAGATGAAAATGGTTGAAAATTGCTGCAAAATACAGATAAGTATAAAATTGTACACTTGAAGCCTATACAATTTTATTATCCAATGTCACTCCGATATTTTTTTAATGTCATCTTATAATAAGGAAAAAAAAAACAGCTCTTATGCCCTAAACTGGTTTGGCTCAGCAGGTAGAGTGTTGGTCCCCTGGACTGAAGGGGTCAGTTTGCTTGGTTGTGGGCTTGTACCCCAGTAGGGGTCATGCAGGAGGCAGCTGATCAATGATTCTCTCTGGTTGATGTTTCTAACTCTCTATTCCCTTTCCTTCCTCTCTGTAAAATCAATATATATATATATATAATAGCTTTACAGCATAAAAAAATTTGACCCCCTAAATCTCTCCAATGGCCACGAGTCAAAGATAACAATATAATTAAATTTTTAAAAGCGGTTGAAAATTGTTTTCTGAGATTGAAAAAAAGAAGAGTAAATCATCACTTAGGAATCAGATTTTTAAAAGTATAACAACTGGCAATCTAAAACATATATTATTTTTTTGTGTGTGGTTTGTCAATTTTGGTCCTTAGATCTATCCTCTGAAGTAGAACAGGTCATATAGCTCTTTTCTCACATGAAAAAAATTTTACATGAATAATAATATTTGTTTTTTTTTATTGACATATACATATTTTCCTTTCAGAAATACTGTCACACTAAGGATGCTTCCTTATCATTAGTTCTAATAGAGTAACTCTTCCTGTTTTGCTTTAGTATCTAACATTTAGTTTATATAATCACATACATCCTTAAGTTTTGGGTATTGCTATACTCGTGTAATTCTTTGCTCTTACAAAATCATTAGAGTAGGTGATTGAAGGCCATTTACAGCCTCTCTGCCTCCCAAACCCATCCCCTTTTGCCATCATTATGTTGCTTAGCTGTTTGGAATCTAATCTAAACATGACCTTCAGAAAGTCATAGTCATTATACCTTAAATTCTATATGAGTGCCTAAAGGGTTTGTGGTGGCTTCTTAAGAGAGCCAGAAGAAAAGTGGCCAATTTTAGTAGAGAAAGTCTTTACAAAAGGCCATTAATAAATACAGTATCTGATAGTAAGGTAAAAATTAGAATATATATTATTCATGTAAAGAGTAGTAATCCAGAAGATGGATATCATTCTAGCCAATGAATGGATCTATAGTATAACATTTTAAAATAGAGCCTTTGAAATATTGTTAGACATAGGGAGAATCATAATAATGCACTTAAAGTTTTAAATAAGAATATAAAGTCTTTAATAATGTATACAAATCTCATTCTCTACTGGGCAAAGAAAATATACCAAGTTCACTTTCAATCAGACAAAGACATTGTAAACCATCTGGTATTTTAAACAAATTACTATGGAAAAATTTATTACTATAGTTTACTCTTCACAATAATATAATGTGTGTTCACAGCTGGGCTATATCTAAGTGGATAATCATATTGCATTAATGATAAAAATTCAAAACATATAATTGGACCTGCAAAATTAGTATTTATAGCTGCAAAAATATCACAAAAATATGATTTAAAAATTAGACATTAATATAAAATGTGATTTTTTCTGTGTTTAATAAATATATAAAGACTTCTATTAATGAGGACATCTTTCCAAAATAAAATTTGCTTAATGTGCAGGAATCCTTTCAAACAACATAAGGAGGCTGCTAATCTTGCTTATAAAGATCAAATAAAAAATATAGAAATGTACACTGGAGAAAATAAATGAACATTAACTTCGCCTGTGAATTCATAATTATATACCTATATTTTGAAGCAAAGATATCATAATTTAGACCCCATTCTAACTCTCAGACTTGTAAATGAAATTAATACATTGAAAATATGAATACTTGAACCAATGCCTTAAGTATTTTTCGAGATTTTGTTTAAAAAATAGATTCACTAATATATCTAATGTAAAATGAAATCTTTTCTGGTCAAATATATATATATTTGATAAAACACATATTCAGTTCTGAAAGTTGCTTCTTTCCTCTTGTTAGCCATATACATAGATAAAGATAAAGGTATGCATAAAAAGCCAAAAAGGAGAGGAGAAGCATACTGATGAATACAAAGAGTCAGAGCCAGAAGAAAATCTAAGCAAATATCCTGAATCTGGTCATAAATACAAATGTTTACAGGAGTCCAGTGTAGATGGGGAACTTGCAGGTGTGTGAGTATGACCACAACCTCATAAAAGGCAGCTGCTCCTTAGCTCCAGCTGATTATGTCGTGTAGACACATGGGAACCACAGATGTCTTCATCACTCCCAAGCTGGCTCATTGTTTATCTTTATAGAGATCAGCTTATGTTTTTTTCTTAAAAAAAATTGACTGGATCAATACTAGGCAGACTAAACAAAACATGTCTGCAAAATGCATTTTTTCATAGGCTGATGGTTTGCCACCTCTAATCCAGACAACTCTGGTGCTCATATAACTCATTTTCCTGACATGAATCCTTTAAGAATAATATTAGTGGTGTTTTTTCATTAGCTATTTAAAGCTCTAATATAAAATAATCTATCTTCAGTTTATACCAATTTTATCCAGCCTTCAGGATAAACTATTACATTTGACATTTTTTTTTGACATTGGGTTTACATTATAAATTATTATTTTCTAAACTTTCATGACCACCTACATAATTTAAGCAAATCCTCTGAATGAAGACAACATTCTAATCAGTTGTAAAATGGTGATAAGATTACTTGGCTTCTATCTTTAATAACCATAATGTCAGCTTTATCTGACAAAGTGGTGTTATAAGTAGTAAATTTTCTAGATTACAGCATTTTATCCACTGAGCAATTGGCATGTTCTATTTCAGACCTTTTAATACACTTTGTAAAATGTATTACCTTCGTCAATTCAATAAAGAGGAATATTATTTTACATTTTTTAAAAACTTAGTGTAACTATGATACTACAATAGCAAACATGATGACTTATAACGATATCAGGGCATTTTTATGTTCATACATTAATGGCATTAGAGATTGATTTTGCTATTTGTCTTTACACTCAAAAGTCTCAAACTAATTTGGTCATTGAGAACATTGCTTATTAATTAAGGTTTTTATTCTCTCCCAGTAGTTAGCAATGTGCTTAATGTGCAGGATCCCACTCTGCAGTGATTCTCATTTTGCCTTTTGGTGCATATTTTCTATGACTTAGAACTGTACATAGTTAGTTTATTAGAAAAAACACCCAAATCCGTGTAAGTAGACTCTAAAAGAGAGAATGGTTCTAATTAGAGTCCTTGTTTCTATAATAGACTAGGGGCCCAGTGCACAAATTCATGCACATTAAAAGGAACTGTGGGCCACAAGGTTGCAGTGGGCACAGGGGCAGGTCTCAGCCCATCCTCCATGCCCCGGCCTGGCCCTCCTGCAACACCCCATCACCACCCCCCCTCAGTCCCCTGTCTGTCAGCAGCCCCACTCCTGCCACCACAGCTCCCATACGTTGATGGCGCTGGCCTTGCTTGCACCCACTGACAGCATGGAGTGATTGGAGCCCTGATTGCCCCTTAGGAGCAGGGGATGGTGGAGAACCCCTCAGGGGTTATCCAGGCCAGCAGCCACAGCTCATACCCACTGTTGGCACCGAATGATCTGGACTAGTGCTGGGTGCCAGCAGTGGGTGCATGCGGTGGCTCTGGCACCGGTAGTGGGTGTGAGCTAGGAAAGCAGGTACAAGTTCCAGCCAGGACTATGGCATGCAGGAGCAAAGAATTTTCAGTTAACAACCAGAGGCTCATCCCAGTGATAGCGACCGGCACCCCACCTTGGTCTGGTGGCCTCATTCAGCTGCTCCACCATCCCACCACAGCCAATGCCCACAACGTTCTGCATTCTGCCACCTGCTGCTGATGCCCTCCTGTTCTGAGCATGCCCCTGGTGGTCAGAGCATGTCATAGCGATCAGTTGTTCAGTTGTTCAGTTGCTCTGCCATTAGGTCTATTTGCATATTAAGGCTTTATATATAGAGATGGTGTTGTTTTTAAGAGAAACACTCAAGTTGTTTTGTATGAAAGGTCCTACTTCTCTTTCCAGTCTAATTAAAACACGCAGAGGAAGAATGCCATAGTGGAAAGAAGATGCCTTTTGGGAAGAGATAGTTTGGAGATCTAATCCTTCCTATGAGTGTAACCATATGTAAATCATATGATCTCGCTGATTCTGTTTCCACAGTTGCAAATAAAGATAACATTCTTGTTTCATAAAATGAAGACTTTGGTGCAATAGAAACATAATCATGTATTTGAAACATCCAGTAAAGCTCTGATACTTAGTTATCACTAAGTAAATACTGGTTTTATTTGCCAATATCTGCTGACCATTGTATATTATGAACACAGTGGTGGCTGAATGCCTTCGCTCACTCACAGCTAGATCATGGTATTTTCCTTTGAGATAAACCACTTCACAGAACATTATGATCAAACAAGGTCACTTTGTGACCATAATGGGGCAAGACAAAAGCCAAGGCAACTCAACAATTATTTTAAAACACAAACAAAAGTATTATCATATTTCTAATTTAAAAAATCTGATCAAACATGTCTCTATCTTGGCTAATGTAAAGGACTGCTACTTTTTTTTTATCAAATACAATTTAGTCTCAGTCTAGTGTCCCTTCCTTCTAGATAAGGCTTATTGAAATACCCAGTCATAAAGTTATTTCTGCTTCCTGATAGTATCCAATCCACAGCAAAGAGCTTCTTTCTTAAATGTCCCTTAAGTCACCTAATATGATACCAAATATTATGTCTTTCTAGCAACCTCTTACTGAGATGCCCATGATTTCCCATGGTGCATGTTCCTCTTCACTGCAATGAGCAATACATCTAACTTGTTTAATCACAGGGTATTCCTGGGAACCTTTAGCTGGAGGGAATTCACAAAACATACCAGGGAAAGTTCCAAAATGGGGAAGCCATTTTGTCAGAGATGACATTTATAGTTATGTTGTTCTAACCACTATATGAACTCCAAATTCCTTCATCAAAAGTGGCATATATTTCAAGTTAAATATCAAACACTTAGTTCCCAAAGATTATAATAAATTAATAGCAAGCTCATTATTTTTCTCAGGCAAAAATATTGAAAGTTTAAAACTATTTCCTTCCCCTTGTGCATACACATATTACTTAAAGATCAAGGTAATTGGCTTTCCTTGATTCATTAACTTAAAGTATAAACAAAATTAACTTAAAGTTTTGATGTTCCATTAACTTAAAGTATTAACAAAAAGGAAAAAAATCAATTACTTTAAAATTCTAAAATTGAATACTTATAATAAAAATACAGTTCAAGAAGGAGTTTTTAAAATATACTACAGGTATATTTTGAAGTCTAACTTAAGGAAAATGTACTTTAAAACTAAAGTATACCTAAGGTTAATTTTGATTTCAGTAATTTGATATATTAAAATAATCAATAAATATGGAAAAAATCCAGAGCAATAGTACCACATCAATTATGAAATACAAGCTGTATTGGGCAAAAAATTTAATTAGTGAAACAGTAATTATGCCTTAGTTCAATTAAATATTATCTGGTAGACACTCTTAAAGAGAACTGTTAAACTTCTCTGGAAATCAGAGATTAACTGCTTAGGGAAGTATATTGACTAAACATCTAGTGTCCTTATTTCTGCATTATTGACTACAAGCTCATTAAACATATTTGTGAACAGCCAGCCATCCAGCGTGGCTCATTGATTGAGCCTAGACCCATGAACCAAAAGGTCACAGTTCAATTCATGGTCAGGGCACATGCCTGGATTGTGGTCTCAATTCCTAGTAGGGGATGTGCAGGAGGCAGCCGATCAATTATTCTCTCTCATGATTGATGTTTCTGTTTCTCTCTCCGTCTCCTTTCCTCTCTTAAATCAATCAATCAATCAATCAATCAATCAGTAAAAAATATTTGTGATCAAGGTAAGCATAGACCATGCAGCACTTTGTCAATAAAAGATAACTAGAATGAAATGTCAGGACATGTGTGTGTGTGTTTTAATGGCCTTTATTTATGTTGCAGTGTGTCTCCTCTATTCCCACTTTGCTGAGAGTTTTGATCACAAATGGCTGCTGCATGATATCAAATGCTTTTTCTGCATCTACTGATATGATCGTGTGGTTTTTCTCTCTCATTTTGTTTATGTGATGTAACAAGTTTATTGACTTGTGAATGTTGTACCAACTTTGCATCCCTGGAATAAACCCCACTTACTTAGAGTGCATAATCCTCTTAATGTATTTCTGGATTCCATTTGCTAATATTTTGTTGAAGAATTTAGCATCTATGTTCATTAAGGATATTGGCTGCAATTTTCATTTGCTGTACTGTCATTATCTGGATTTGGAAGTAGGATAATGTTGGCCTCTTAAAATGAACTAGCAAGTCTTCCTTTTTGTTCAATTTTTTGGAATAGTTTGAGAAGAATAGATGTTAGTTCTTCTTTAAATATTTGGTAAAATTCACCTGTGAAGTAATCCAGTCCACGACTTCTGTTTGTTGGGAGTTTTTTTGTTACTGCTTCAATTTCACTAGTTGTAATCTGTCTATTCAGATTTTTTATTCTTCCTGATTACATTTTGATTCAGTTTCAGAAGATTGTATATTTCTAAGAATCTATCTAAGTAATCCAGATTGTTTAATTTGTTGACACAGAGTTGTGCATACTAATTTCTTACTATCCCTTGTATTTCTGTGAATTAAGTTATTACATTCCTCTTTCATTTTTTATTTTATTTATTTGAGGCCTCTATTTCTTTTTTTAAGCACACTATTTTATTGAGGTAAACCTTATATGACACGTGGTCCAAGTGTACAATTTTATAATTCAACATACACTATAAAGTGATCACCACCAAATGTCTAGGTCCCATCCATCACCAAGGTAGCCTTTATTTTTATTTTATTTTTTCTTTATTGATTAAGGTATCAAA
Source organism: Antrozous pallidus (assembly GCA_027563665.1). Taxonomy (NCBI): domain Eukaryota; kingdom Metazoa; phylum Chordata; class Mammalia; order Chiroptera; family Vespertilionidae; genus Antrozous; species Antrozous pallidus. The sequence goes on along the minus strand of CM050519.1, from coordinate 55,320,699 downwards.
TATGTGTCCTTATTCCCCATTGACCCCACTTCCCCACTCATGTCCTTATCCCCCTGATGTCTGTGTACATTGGTTAGGCTCATATGCATGCATACAAGTCCTTTGGTTGATCTCTCCCATTTACCCCCACCCTTCCCTACCTTTCCTCTGAGGTTTAACAATCTATTACTGACTCTATTAAAGGCATTGGTCAAGTCCAGTAGCCCACACATTTTCAGACTGAACAGATTGGAGGTTAAATTTCAAAACAGCAAAAGGTTTACATTCAAACTGAGAGAAACATCCATGTTCTAGCATGTCCAATACACTGAGACATTATTGTCAATAATTATGTTATTATAATTATTGAAATAGTTTTAATAATACAGTGAGCTCTGGACCAGGACGACAATTTAAAAGTTAAACAGTAAATTCACTGGAGAATAACAAATACTTACTTTAAGCATGTACAATCTATATCTTTTGGTGAAACTGTGGGCTATATTTATATTTGGGAATGGCTGCTTGTTGCCACAATATGCAGCAGCTGCAATTCTACAAACACACCCTTAGAAAGTAGATGGAAGTTTCCATTTCCAATTAGCAGTTAAAACACATTTATAAAAGAATTTTTAAGAGCTGACACTATATTGGACCCAATAGGTATATTGAAAACAATTTACTGGATAATAATTTAGTGTCTATGAGTTAAGATTCATAGAAAGTGAGAAAGAGAATCATTGCATGACTTGCAGAATCTACCTTTTTAATACATAGTTATTCCTCATGTGCTGGTCATGTACATGTACATATCAAAGCACATTGATTCTATGCAAATGTTATCTCTGACCATAGGGAACCAGTGAAAGGGAAATTGTCAAGATCCCTTTGGTTCTCTAAATATAGCTAATACATTTAGTTTTGCAGAAGGTTTAAGCCAAATTGGCAAAAAAAAAAAAATACTATACATAAGAACAGCAAATGGGCTGGAGCTAACATAAGCAAATTCCTCATCATGAGTTTTTAAATGTTTCTGGAATTCTACACCTTAAGAGTTTTCCTAGATTTTTCATGGACCATGACTTTTCTCATGTGTTGAACCAAGAATTTAAAAGAAACTTATGTCTTACTAGATTTGTAAAACTTTAAATAGGCTCAGTTTAATTTGATGAAGTAGGCGAAGTTAGTTATAGTGACAGGTATTCTATGGTTCATTACATTGCCCTAGCTAGAAATCAGCTTGTTTTATGGGGTATGGCCTCTCCAATGGGAGGCCATAGACTACTTGGATTGTTAAAGCTTAAGTGAGTCACTTGGGTCTGATTTTAGGTCACTAAATGAAGTAGTTTATGTTTTATTTCTCTCCCTTCCTCTCTTCTTATCCTACTAAATTCTAAACTTACCACTTTTGCCATAATAGTTGAAATATAATGAATGTATCAAATGTATCTGTATAGCATTTTTATTCAGATTTAATTGGCCAGGAGTTGGCTACCACTGATATGTTTCAGCACATTGAACTGAAAGAGTAATGTTTTGCTCCCATAATAGCAATTAAAATGAAAGGCCATTTTTGGGAAACATTTTAATAGTTGCTTTACAGAGAAAATACACTTGTTCTAATCCTTTATTATGTAATTCAAGTGGTTCAGCAACCTGGAGTCATCCATTCAGCAGTCACATCTTTACAAAGTAGTCAGGGTAGATATGAATTCATATGAAATTTGCCTTGGTCATAGTTTCAGAGTGAAATTTGGGAATGGGGACGGGAATTCTGGCATTATTGATGGTCTAGCCAGTGCTTTAGTGAACATGTGTTATAAAAACAATATAATAATTGACATTAGTTCTCATTTCTGCCTGTATCTATTTTATAGTAGGCTCTTGCTCAGAGGTGAAAGAAGATAAGAATCATTTGGAGTGAAGTTATTGTTCCCTCTTTAAACCCCTCACATGTAACATACTACTATTTATTTGGGATCAGTTTTGCACTGCCAGATGAAAACAGTTCTGTTTGTGAGATTACCATACTCTGCTCTCCAAACTCAAGTTCACATGCTGGATTTATCTGCCTTTAAGTTACTCTGTGGGATTTTTTTAAAGAAGGAAAATAAGACACACTGCCATGGCACCACTGAGATGTTTATGTTTCAGAAAATCATTATAGGATAGGACTATAAGTTGATTATATAAATAATGAGAATGTAATTACATTTTCTTAAGTCATGCTGTGTCTTAATAGAGCTGACTAAAATAATTTGATTTTTTAAAAGCAAATTTTTGTCCAACATAGGAGAAAAACAAACAAAAAAGTTAAAAGAACAAATGAGTTCCCATCCTCTAAGTAAATTTCAGTCTTGGAGCAGAAAGATGAGATTGATTACAAACTGGGCACAAATGCCGTATTTGTATAATCATCCATTCATCTACAAATCCCATGAGATTTGGCTGAACTACCAATTAGTTGCAGTCACTGATCAATCAAATAGCAGCTGAAAGAACCTAAACTGAAATAATAAAATAAAAACAGTATGTATCTCTACCTTTATATGAAATTTTGTGAACATATTTAATTAAGATGAATATGGCATAATCTCACTTATATGTGAAATCTAATGAACACAATGAACTAATGAACAATATAAGTTCAAAGGCTTGGCTACATGAAACATATTGATAGATCTCAGAGGGAAGGGGGATGGGAAGAAAGGGAAGAGATCAGTCAAGGAACATATATATACATAACCCATGGATACAGATAATAGTGTGGGGGAGGCCTGAATGGGTTGGGGTTGGGGAGAGGGGGAAATAGGAGAATGGGGGACATCTGTAGTACTATCAACAATAAATAAATATATGTATTTCTCTCTTCATCATACCCAGTATCTTATTTACTGTACTTCTAAACATTAAAGAAACTGCTGAACAAACAGCCTTAATTTACTAATGTATAGTGTGGTGGGATGGATAAATACATTACAATTTTAATTTTCAAATGCTCTCTAAATATCTAGTTTCATTCTCTGAGTACAGGGAACCTCCTAACAGTAGCATTATTAGAAATACTATTGGTCTTGCCGAACCGGTTTGGCTCAGTGGATGGAGCATCGGCCAGCCGACTGAAAGGTCCCGAGTTCAATTTCAGTCAAGGGCATGTACCTTGGCTTCGGGCATGTCCCCAGTTGGAGGTGTGCAGGGGGCAGCTGATCGATGTTTCTCTCCCATCAATGTTTCTGACTTTCTATCCCTCTCCCTTCCTCTCTGTGAAAAATCAATAAAATATATTTTTAAAAAAGAAATACTATTGGTCTTTTTATAGATTATGCTCATGATATGAAATTTTATTTCTCAACTCTTTAAATTTAAAAAATTTTAATTAAAAAATAATTTGAAGTTAAATCATGAGTCATTTATAATTAGGCCTTGAGTGGTTAATTGACTTATCTTTAATGTAGTTTTTAAAAACAGACTTTACTAAAAAGTTTAAAAGAAATTTATGATGAATAGTAAGTACAATATGACCTGAATACTTTGTTGGCTAAAAGACTAACAATGACTGGCTTCAGCGTTTCCACCATTTGGTTTCCTTCCATTTTTAGGACTCATTCTACTTTTAAATAATGCAAAAAGAATCAACATACCTATACACTAAAGCAAACATGCATGATGTAACTTGAGTCTTTTGATCTATTACTATTAAATATTATCACTATGCTTCCTTTGTTTATGATGTTATACAATTATGGAACAGTCAGCTTTAGAGGAAAAACAATACTATTCAAACCCTCTTTCCTACTGATTTTGAAAGACTATGACATTCAAATGATCAAATGATTACTTAATTTAAAAGCAAGTAGTCATTTGATAGCATATGTGGCATACTTTTGCTTTTTAATTAAATTTTCATTCTCTAATATGCCATGGTAATTTCTACATAAGAGATTGGCTTGCCTGGCCCATGTTGTTGAATTTCCACCTATGAACCAGAAGGTCACAGTTAGATTTCCTGTCAGGGCATAAACCCAGGTTGTGGGCTAGATCCCCAGTAGGGGTCATGCAGTAAGTAGCCAAGCAATGATTCTCTCTCATCATTGATATTTCTATCTCTCTTTCCCTCTTCTTCCCTCTCTGAAATCAATAAAAATATATATATTTAAAGAGATTGGCTTTCCTTTCTTCCCTCTGAAGTTTGATGACTGAAGGCAGGAAAGGAGGTGGTAAGAGATCAACCAAAGGATTTGTATACATGCATATAAGTATAACCAATGGATACAGACACTAGCGGGGTGAAGGAATGTGCCAATGGGTGGGGTTGGCTGGGGGAGGTCAATGGAGGAAATATGTAATACTATATGTAATACTTTAAACAATAAAAAATTTTTAAAAATAAAAATAGATTGGCTTAGGCATTCTTTTATTATTATTGTTGTTGTTGTTGTTGTTGTTGTTTAAAGTATTACACATGTCTCCTGTTTCTCCCAACGACCCCTCCCCAGCCACCCCCACCCCCCAGGACAAGCTTCTACTGGGCAGTGCCCTTGTCCATTGGTTATGCTAATATGTGTGCATACAAGTTCTTTGGTTGATCTCTTACACCCCACCCACCCTCCTCTGCCTTCCCTTTGAGGTTTAACAGTCTGTTCAGTATTGCCCTCTTTCTGGATCTATTTTTGTTCACCAATTTATGCTGTTCATTATATTTCACAAATGAGTGAGATCGTATGATATTTTTCTTTCTCCAACTGGTTTATTTTGCTTAGCATAATGCTCTCCAGGTCCATCCACGCTGTGGCAAATGATAAAAGTTCTTTTATTATAATATTGTAGTATTCCATTATGTAGCAGCACAATTTACAATAGCTAAGATTTGGAAACAGCCTAAATGCTTATCAGCAGATGAATTGATTAAAATTCAGTGGTACATATACACAATAGCTTAGGCATTCTTTACATTTAAAGTAAAACATCTTAATGTTACTTTTGGGAAGCGAAATGGGATATAAAGAGGATGGGACAGCAATGAGCATCATGCCTATTAATATGAGATTGTTCTTTTTATGACCAATGAACACTACTCTTATTTTTTTTAATATATTTTATTGATTTTTTACAGAGCGGAAGGGAGAGGGATAGAAAGTCAGAAACATCGATGAGAGAGAAACATCAATCAGCTGCCTCTTGCACACCCCCCTACTGGGGATGTGCCCGCAGCCAAGGTACATGCCCTTGACCAGAATCAAAGCCGGAACCCTTCAGTCCGCAGTCCGATGCTCTATCCACTGAGCCAAACTGGTCTCGGCTACTCTTATTTTCTATCTTTCAATAATGTATCAATTATCTACATGTTATCCACAAATGGACACAGATCTATTCTATAAGGACTTTGCCAATACTTTTGCTTAAGTTAAACTTGAACTTGTGTTGATATCATGAACTCAGGTGTATACAACCACCACTAAAGAATTTATAAGAAATAAATATATTTAAACCTATCTGAGGATATGTTCTTCTCATTGTGATCAATAGCACTATAATTCAAGTATAAAAAGCAATCATCTTTGTAATCATTCCTTACACTAGTGAGACAACCTAAATCCCCATCCAAATCATAAAACATATATGAAATCAGGCCTTCCCAGTATTCATTCATTCAACATTTCTGAAAGCTGGGTAGGAACAGATAAAATCAATGACAGTGCAGGTTACCAAGGACAGAAGGTACAATTTAGTTCCCAAAACTGGAAGCTGCTAGTGTTTGGCAGACCTCTGATCTTATTAGTTAGTATACAGCACTCTGAATCTTGGTTAAGATAAATAAGAAAATACATACAAGGTTTGGGCCAAAACATTTATTCAAATAAGAAGCATTTTGAATACTTCCTCACCAGTCCTAATTTGGTTTTCTAGATAGTTCTGTGTTTACATTAAAATAGCCAACTATTTCAGTAAGAATAGATTAAAATAATTTACTATTTAAAGAAGGTTGTCAACCTTTGTAGCAATGTCAAAAGGAAATTTTCCAGAGGTCTTGATAAAAAGGATAAAGCCTCAAAAATGGAAAACCTTAGCTATGCCCACATTTTAAAGGGCCATAAGGAGTTCCCAGATCCATCACCATAAAACCTGCTAAGGTGGCAGATCTGGTCCAGCTATTGTGAGCAGACAACACTCCTCCAGGATACATAAGCAGAGCTGGGAGAAGAAATCAAATTGAAAGCGTTCTCAGAAGTGTAATTTCATAGTGAGAGATTTGTGGATGGAAGGAAATGCCTCTCCCAGAGTCCACGCTAAGTTAAGAAGGCACACCAAAAGGATCTGCCAAAGAGTGGATACCAATATCTTATTCATATTCGAAGTCCTAGGCAGTGGGCTTGCAACACTTTGTACTTTGCCAAGCCAAGAAGGAGAAATGAGAGGTGGAGATGGAAGGAAGGTATAACAGCAAAACACTCTGTAGAACCACAGTGTTTCGTGGGAAGGGCAGGTGGATGGCCCACTTTGGGTGAGTAAACTAGACACTGTTTATAGTTACCAGAATTGAGACATCTTTTGGGCATCCAAACCAATAGGGCTGCTAATTAGGTGAGGGCCTTCACAGGTAGCAACTAGCTGAACAACAGAAATCAATGAACCATAAAGTAGCAAGCCAGAGAGGATCTTTCCTGTTAGAGAAATGTGTGTAGAAAGACACCCTCCTCCTTCACCATAACTCACATGTGTGAGCCAAGAGAGAGCCAACATTTTGTTTATCTGATTTTTGGAAAATGCAGAAACGAACTACAAAGCTAGTCAAGCTAGTGGCTTTAGCCCCTTTTTCCTAATTCCTCCTTCTTGCCTCAAAAATGGAGGAACCTAGACCAAAAGAGATGGATAAGAGAAATAAAGAAAAAAGCAGCCTTTTCCACATTGTAGACCTTTTTGCCTGGGTCTAGGTAACATTAGAAAGAGGGGAGATGATGAGCATTGCTTAGAAGGAACAGTGACTAAGTAGATTAGAGTGAACTGGAGTATAAAGACATGGGATCTGCCACAGATAATATCTGTACACAAGAAAGGGAGCTTCAAAAGGGTATGTTTGAACTCAGTGGACCAGGTGTGAATAAATGAACTATGAATGTCACCAAAATAATAAGCTAATTTCATGAGTCATCTTTAAACATTACTTAATATTGCTGGGTTTCAGTTACTTCACTTTAAAAATGAAGATACTAGTGTTTATTCCACAAACATCTACTAACTGCATATTGTATGCCTGCTATTTTTCTCCAAACAGAAACTAATACATATGATCAGAAGACTGGTAGTTTGGCAGTTTATTATGTGGCGCTGCAGATAGAGTCTTTCATCAAGTAACCACCTTCAAGAAGTCAAAGCCAGTTAAGAGACATCTATCCTTTATACCTCATATACTACATGCTGGCAACTGTATCATCCCCTGGGGAGAAAATATCCCAGCCCTCAAGATGTTTACAATCTAAAAGCAAAAACACACAGATTATTTCTAATTATAATAAATGCAACAAAAGTTATGTTTTCCATTTCAGCTGTCAAAAATTTTTGTACAAGTGGTCTTGTTAAACCCAGTTTTCTAGATGAGAAAATTAACTCGTGGTGCTAAGAAAAGTCATGTTATGGATTTAAATAAAGATCTCCTTGGCTCCAAAGTCCATTCTGTTTTGACTATATTATTAATCTACTCCCAAAGACAAATGGGTTATTGGGAAACTAAAAATATTTGAAAAGAATAACCCCAACCTTCTTTTAGTGATGGCATGATAACAACCAAGGTTTTTGTAGTGGACATTCTTTTTTGGTTTGGCTGCTAGACCTCCTTTGTAAGTCATGCCACTGCTATTGTTTATATAGTATGTTAGGTTAGTCTTAGTTAAGCCTCACCCTTAGTTTTATATATATATATAAGCAAGAATAATTATTTTCTTCTGTAGCTGTCATTTATTTGAGGGTGGGCCAATCCAAAATCTCCCTTAAATTACCAAAGAAGTGACTTGTCTGTGTGTATGTATGGTGTGTGTGTGTGTGGGCAGGGGGGAGGGGAGGTGGCAAACGTATGAATCCTTAGATGCTAGGGGTGATTTAAATTTAGCGTTCTTGGTGGCCACCTAGTGGCCATGTTTTCTATCTTTAGGGAGACATGCCTGAGAATACAGGCATCAGAGAGATAAGAAGATATGACAGAGAGGGAGGGAAAGAAGAAGGGAGAAGAACAGAGATGGAGATGAAAACTGGGGAGCTTCCCTAGCCCTCTAGCTGGACTTAGAATTATCCTATCTAATAAAAGATTAATATGCAAAGTGACCATACATCTGCTACACCCACAAAGCGACACCTTCTAGCAATGCCCACCAGGCAATCAGGAATGATATGCAAATTATCCCCCAACCAAGATGGCTGCTACCCAAGGCTGGAAAGCCTCTATCTGAGGCTGGGGTGGAGCCAGCCAGCAATTGGCCTGATTGCAGAGCAATCACTGTCTATGATCCCCTGGCTGAGGTCCCCTGCCCAAGGATGGAAAGCCTCAGCCAGGCTGGGACTAGGGCGGAGACAGCCAGGAATCAGCCTGATCACAGGACTATCACTGGCAGGGCTCCCCTGGCCAAGGTCCCCTGCACAAGGACAAAAGCCTTGGCCAGAGGTTTTAGGCCTTGGGCAGGCTGGGGGTGAGCAGTCAGTAGGACATCCCCTGAGGACTCCCAGTATGTGAGGGGAGGCAGGTTGGGCTGAGAGACCACCCACCCCAATGCACAAATTTTGTGCACTGGGCCCCTAGTAGTATGTATAAAGAAAAATAAAAGCTAGAGAATTCATCTTTCCTAGCTATAAAATTCATTAAAGCAGGATTAATGAGTACTTACTATGTGTCAGGCCTGCACAAAACACTCAAATGTGTTAGCTTAAGAAAAAGTACAATAATTTATGAAATTCTTATGTTCTTATCTGAATTTCCTAATCATACAGAACATACTATTATTTTATTTTAATTTAATTTATAAAGACTGTATCTTGTGTTTATGACTCAAAGCTCAGAAAAAAGACCACTAATACCCAGGTTTTGAGAATTTCACAATTTTTTCTCTATAAATCATTATGTATTTCTTAAATTTTTATAATTTATGACTGCTCTTCAAAGAGATTTTTAACATTTCTTTTCTGAATTTGGTCTAATTTATGTAATCATATGTATATGTGTGTATGTATATATACACACATATATACATGTATACGTATATACATAAAATTTATCTGTAAAAGGGGGATTAAAATAATTTAATTTTTATATTTTGAAAGTAAACTTTTAATTTTATTTTTAATCAATTAGAGGTTCAATATCTGCATACAGGCATTCATTATTCATTCTCCAACACATTCTATACTTTTCCCTTTCTTCCTCACCCTTCTTCTCTTTCCCTCTTCTTGTCCCTCTCTCTAGCTTAATGAATTCTTAAGCTAGAAAAACTGTACATTTTTTTAAATTTTTATGAATAAAAATTTTCTGGTTTAATTTCCACCTAATATTACACAGTTAATTTGCTTCCATATCACTTGGTCCTTTCCACTATTTTGCCTTGTATATACTGTAAAACTAGGTCTAGTAAACACAGCCGGCAATGCTTAGAATACTGTGCTAATGTAAGTGTAATTCAATAAACACTCATTGAACATTATACTAATTCTATCCTCCTCCTCCAGGAGTTCAGAGTAGGGAGCACAGAAAAGTAAATGTAATTAAAACATCATAGTGAAAACTGTCAGAGTACAACCATGTTCCAAATATGAAGGCAGCAGAGAGGAGTGATTCATTTAGTTTGAAAGCATTTAGAAAAGCTTCATGGAGAGTTGATTCAAAAACTATGGTTTGTAGAGCATCAACAAAAAATAATAACAGTTAGAGACAAGTTCTTGCTTTACTTCCCAACATTTTTCAAACTTAAAAAGTAATTAATTACTGAAAAAAAAGTATCAGGCTTATATCTGTGAATCCAGATAGTGAACATTTTGTTTTGTGAGCTGCACCTTCTCTCTCACAACTACTCAACTCTGAAACTGTGGCTCAAAACTTAAAAGAAGCTTTAGGTAATAAATAAATGAAAGGGCATTTGTGTTCCAATAAAAATTTATTTAAAAGAAATAGGTGATGGATTGAATTGGACCATGGTTTGCAGTTCCTTGGTATATAGTATTTACATATAACACAAAACAAAGGACATTATCTTTAAATTCACCCAGAGTTCTATGTACTAGTGATATGATATTCTAGAGAGAAAAAAAAAACATTTACATTAAATTATTGAAGACTCCTTACTCGGCTCTTCCTTTTTAAGCTCAGAATCTAGGTACATGGTTTATTGCCTTCCTATTTCAGTGTGTCTGGGGAAAGGATAGAACACTCTAAGGCCTCTAATTAGTTTTTCAAATGACAACAATTTAAGGAATTGAATAAATTTTGTCACATGATATGTTAAGAGCAAAAAAAACCTATTTAAGGAACACTGGGGACAACTCTTTGAGCACAGAATAAAAATGATTACTAGATGTGTATTTCCTCTAAAAAGCAATAATCCCCAAATTCTTGAAAATCATATCATTCTATAAAACAGAATTTTCAAGTCCCTCAGTTACCACATAGAAGAATGGAACTTAAAAGATATAAAGAAAAAATAAAGAAAAAAAAATACTTTATTATTTTTATTTTAAACCAAGGCAAAGAAAAAAAGATGGGAACCTAAAATATATTACTGGAAAAAGAATTAGACCTTGTGTGGACAAGTGTACATACAATTTTTCCTCAAGATAATACTAATTAAAATAATTTATTATATTCTTTTATTTTTAAAAATAAAGAAATGAATTATGGTAATTCTCCTTATTTTAAGATATTTTTCCCTAAGTTCTTCTAAATCACAGCATATTATGTAACAGTAAAGTTGTATTAAGTTATTCTATTTTTATTTTTATACATAGAAATGTGTTAGCAATTTTAAAAAGCAAGCCAGCAAACAAGAATTTACTAATCCACGCAACACAAAGATCTTTAGGAAGAAACATTTTATTTTAAACTTGAGGCTTTGAAGTCTTTAAAATTTGGTTCATTAAATGTTCCTACTTATGGGCCTTAGAAATGTGGATTTTTGAAGGCCATCTTTCCAGGTGTTTCTGATGCAGGTCAACACACTTTACAAAAAAAATCGTAAAACTTTCTTAGATCCAAATGATAAAAAAAGACAGTCCTAGCTGGTTTGGCTCAGTGGATTGAGTATCAGCTTGTAGACTGAAGGGTCCCAGGGTTCAATACTAGTCAAGGGCATGTATTGCATTTGCAAGCTCCATTCCTGCCCCTGGCCAGGGCACATGGTTGATGCTTCTCTCTATCTGTTTCTCCCCATCCCTTCTCTAAAAAGTCAATGGAAAAATATCCTTGGATTAGTACTAACAAAAATAAAGAGTAAAGACAAATCTCACTTTTCAACTCTGCCAAAAGGGTACATTTTATTTCTATTTAGTCTTGATGCTCTAACAATACTACTTGGACACATGTCCTATGGGATCATTCTTTCAATGAACTTTTTCTGTGTTAGGCAGTGATAAGGTTGGATTTAAATTAGTATTCTGTTTTAATATAAATTAGTAATTTCAGGAATTTCATTTTATTTTACCCTGTTAAACGTGTGTAACTTTTGTCACTTAAGTAGGTATGTGGCCCTGGCTGGTATGGCCTAGGTGGAGTGTTATGCCTTGTGAGTTTGATCCCTGGGCAGGGTACCTATTGAAAGGCAACAGCTCTTCTCTCCCTGGATGTCTGGATGTCTGTCTGTCACTCCCTTTCCTCCCAACCCTGAACCTCTTTCTCTAAAATCAATAAGTATGTCCTTAGTGAGCATTAAAAAAAAATGTGGTTTGTGGTAAAAATGTAACAGACAAATGTAGTTTATTAGGTATATTTATATTTGACATGTATTCATTTATTCTAAGATGTTATATTTTGTTTTAAATTTTATTTTAATAATTTAGTGAGAGATTGATTATATCATGGACATGGCTAGATAAGATATGACAAATGAATCCACAAACTCTGTAACCTGGAAGAAAACCACAACTTCTCCAGCAATCAGCTCTGAATATTCATGTCAATGTCTTCTAGCTTTTCTATTTTGGACCCTTGACTCCAACTAGGACCAACAAATGAAAGCCGAATATGTACCAAAAACATTTCATAAAACCGTTACTTTTTCCCTCTCTTTGTAATTTTCATGATTGCAACACTTACCTAAATCCTGCCACTTTTCTGCCCTTGCCAGGAAAAGGAGTATAGTAAATCCATACCTTAAGTAATTATTACTTGTTTTAATCTTTATTTTGAAAGTATTACAGATGTCCCAGTTTTTCACCATTGACCCCCGCCTACCTCCCCAGGCACTATTATCTGTGTCCATGGGTTATGCATATATAAATTATTTGGTTAATCTCTTCCCACTTCCTCCCCTTACCTTCTGAGATTCCCCAGTCTGTTCCATGCTTTCCTGTCTCTGGATCTATTTTGTTCATCAGTTTATTTTGTTCATTAGATTCAATAATTACTTTTAATGTAGACTGAATTCTCCAATCAAAATACAAAGTGGCTACATGGATAAAAAGAAATAGAAGAAAGAAATCCAACTATATGCTATTTATAAGGGACTCACTTCAACTTTTAAAAACCACATAGATTGGAACTGAAGATGTGGAAAGAGATATTCTAAGAAAACTGGAACCCAAAACAAAGTAGGAGTAGCTATTCTTATGATATATTAGACAAAGTAAACTTGAAGCCAAAGAGTGTAATAAGAGACAAAGAAGATCATTAATGAAAGAGCTATTTTTTTTGAAAAAATGAACAAAATAGATCAATTTTTGCTTAATAAATCAAGAAAGAGAATATTGAAATATAGCTATACATGAAAAAGGAGACATTACAACTGATACTACACAAACTCAGAATCCTAAGAAGTAGCTATGACCAGATACATACCAACAAATTTGACAATCTAGAAAGAAAATGGATAAATTTCTAGAAACATACAACTTACCAACATTGAATCATAGAAAATAAAAATCTGAACAGACCAATTACCAGTAAGGATTTTACACAGTAATAAATTTTTACAAAAGAAAAGTATAGGACCAGATAGCTTCACAGGTGAAATATACCAAACATTCAAAGAATAATACATACCAATACTTCACAAACTCTTCCGAATAAGAGGAGGGAGCATTTCCAACTTCATTTAATGAGGTCAGCACTACCCGGATACTAAAGCCATGAGGGCACAGTATAGAAGGAAAAATTACAAACTAATATCTATGGGTGCAAAAAATTGTAACAAAGAATTAGCAAACTGAATTTAGTAATACATTAAAAGAATCTTACACCATGATCAAGTGGAATTTATTTTTTTTTAAAAGAAAGGGTGATTCAAATTCTCCAGAACAATCAATGTGATATGCCACATTAAAAAATGAAGGATAAAAGAAATGATCAACAGAACAACAAGAAAGCCCACTGCATGAGAGAACATATTTTCCAATGATATTTCAATATTTCAGATAGGAGTTTAAACTCCAAAATTTACAGAGAATTCATACAACTTACAAAAGAGAGATAAATGATCCAATCAAAAAATTGGCAAAGCACCTAAATAGACACTTTTCAAAACAGGACACACAGAAGGATGGGAGAGATATGAAAACATGCTCAAAGTCACTAATCATAGAGAGATGCAAACAACAATAAAATATCATCTCACACTTGTCAGAATGGTTATCATTAACAGATCAACAAATGACAAGTGCTAGAGAGGATGTAGAGAAAAAGGAACCCTCATGCACTGCTGGTAGGCATGCAGACTGGTGCAGCCACTGTGGAGAACAATATGGAGTTTATTTAAAAAGGTTAAAAATGGAACTCCTATTTGACCCAGTAATTCCACTTTTAGGACTATAACCCAAGAAACCAGAAACACAGATCAGAAAGGATATATGTACTCCTATGTTTGTAGCCACACAATTTACAATAGCTAAGATTTGAAAACAACCTAAGTGCCCATCAGAAGATGAGTGGATTAGAAAACTGTGGTGCATCTACACAATGGAATATTATGCTACTATAATAAAAAAGGAACTCTTGCTATTTGCAACAGCATGTATGGAACTGGAGAGCATTATGCTAAGCGAAATAAGCCAGTTGGGGAAAGATAAATATCACATGATCTCATTCATATGTGGGATATAATAATCAACATAATTTGATGAACTAGAATAGATCCACAAACAATTGGCGGGGCTAGCAGGATGGGTTAGGGAGCAACCAAAGGACTTGTTTGTATGCATAATATCATAACCAATTGACACAGACACTGGGGTAGTGGGGACTTGACTGGGTAGGAATGTCTGGGGCAGGGAGGGGAAGAGGAGTCAAGTAGGGAAAAAGGAGACATATGTACAACTTTAGACAATAAATTAAAAAAAATAATAATAAAATCATCTCAGTGAATTCAGAAAAGGCATTTGACAAAATTTAACATCCTTTCATGATGCAAACTTTTAACAAACTGGGTAAAGAGGGAAAGTGTCTCAACATAATAATGGCAGTACATAGCAAGCACACACTACTAACATCATAGTCAATGGTGAAAACTTTGAAAAGTTTTCCCTCAAAGATGAGAAATAAGATGAAATAAGATGAAATAAGATGAAAATTTCCCATCACTTTTATTCAACATAGCACTGAAAGTCCTGACCAGAGATATTAAGCAAAAAATAAAAATAAAAGGCATCCAAATCAGAAAGAAAGAATAAAATTTGTATAGTCTCTATTTGTCAATGATACTTTTTATATAGAAAGTCTTAAAAAGTAAAAAAAAAAAAAAACCTGTTAGGACTAATTAATAACAAATAAGAATCATCCCAGAATAATAATAAACTGGCCAATCACTTCCAATTCAGGACTAACCAAAGAAAATAAAAGATTATCCTCAAACCTAATTGGCCCTCTTCTAGCTATCCCATGCCAACTATCTCCAACCAGAGTATTCCTGAAGCTTTCCTCTTTTTCCCACTATAAAATATTTCCATTTCTTGGCCTACCTTTGAATATCTAATGATTGATTCCCTTGTTATAAATGAACAACCTGCTTCTTCTCATTTGGCCGGTATTTATTCATTTCAATTAGTAATATCTTCATTTTACCAAGAAGATAGTTACATAATTAACAATTTTCACAGCTTTCACCACTAATTTAGAGTACCAAGGTCTCACAATACCTGTGTGTGTTGTTGTTGTTTTTATTTTCTAAGACAACATGCTTGCCACGGATCTCTTAGAACCTTAATGTGACAATATCTTATAAAAAGTCTTCAAACTGCTAATAGTGACCTCTTAGTTCTAAGCTGCATTCCACATTAAAATTTCTCTGGGACTTAATATTACGAACCATATTTCCCACCTAGTGCTGTTAGACATCTGGCTGACCTCCATATCTCTAAGTAACATAAATAATCACCTTCCTTCATCATTTCCCTCATCACTTTTACTTAATACCTACATAATCACACTTCAGGATTGATGAATTTTCTTATACATCTTTTATACTGCCGTCATTTGTTTCTGGTTAGTGTTTCATTATAGATTGAAAATTCCCAAAGGCATAAATAATTTCTTTAAAATCTACTCTAACTCTCCACAGAACATAGCATAATGCTGTAAATCCTATGGATTGTCATGTCATGCTGGCAATGGTATGATGGGATGACAAAAAGAACTAAATAATTGATTCAAAACTCTAATTGTGCTCTTTCTAATTGTACTTTAAGTTAAAAGACAAAGTTCAACAGTTCTGAGATATCTTCAGACCAGTGATTCTCAAGCTGTGGTTCCTGGACGAGCATTTCCAGTATCCCCTAGAAGCTTATACAAATGAAAATTCTTATAAACTGAAGCTACCCCCATGGCCCACATATACTGAATCAAAAACTCTGGGGCCTTGAAATGTTATAACATTGTCACACAGTGACTGATGCATGCTAAAATTTTAGAACCAATGTTGTATCCTCATTACTCTGAGAGTGATCCATGGAACCAGAAGTTTTGGCATCATCTAGGAATCTGTTAAAAGAATCTTAGGCCCCATCTCAAGATTGCTGAATAAGAAATTCTACTTTAAATGAAAATCTGCTTCGGGAAGGAACACCAAGATGGCGGCATAAGCAAACACCTATTGTTCTGCCCCGCGCAACGATTTAAGAACTACAACATAAAAGCAGAACAGACAAGCACCCAGAATCGCCAGAAAGCTGGCTGAATGAAAACGCCACTAATAGGAGCAGAGGTGGGACACTGAGACTCAGGACCGGCGGGAGCGCAGCCTTTCAGACGGAAACAGGTTAAGAGCCGCCCTGGTCACATGCGCGGGCTGGGGCTGGAGCAGCAACCAGCCGGATTTCTCCGACGGGGAAGGGCGGAGGCGTCCCACTGCCCAGATTTCCTGAGCCAGGCGAGGTCCGAGATCCGGGGTACGAGGAGAAGTCCCCCTGCACAGATTCCCCAGAACCGGGCGAGGTCCGAGGTCCGGGGGACGCACCCTGGAAGCGAGGCGCGGCAGAGGCTCCTAGTCCCAAGGGTCATGCAAACCCGCGACTTGCCCGCTGGAAACTTGTCTCCTGGTTCCGGAAACCATCTATTTTACAGCCCTGGGCTGGACTTTTGGTGTGCAGGCACATTTGGGGAAAGGCAGAATTGTCTGGCAAGGGGAAGAGACTAGTGGCTTTCTCTTGGAGGTGTCTGCAGCCATCCCCATCCAACAGAGATTCCCGCGCGCGAGTGCCACATAGGACCCAGCTGCCGCTGCTGCACAGCTCAGAGACTCCACCCATCCAACCTGAACACAGTCTCCCTTCACAGCCAATTGGCCTGGAGGTCAAACCCTCCTAGGGCTAACAACAACAAACTGGGTTTAAATTCAAAAACACTGAATACAACCCATAAAGGATTGCAGTAAGAGTACCCACCTCAGGTAACTGGGGAGACTGAGCCACTGTCCCTTTGAGGATATCCACCACATAAAGCAGCCACCATGCAGAGACATGGAAAGAAAGCAGGTGTGAAAGAAATGGAGGAGAACGCCGAAACCGGTTTGGCTCAGTGGTAGAGCATCGGCTTTTGGACTGAAAGGTCCCGGGTTCGATTCCGGTCAAGGGCATGTACCTTGGCTGCGGGCACATCTCCAGTAGGGGGTGTGCAAGAGGCAACTGATCGATGTTTCTCTCTCATCGATGTTTCTGACTTTCCCTCTCTCTTCCCCTCTGTAAAAAATCAATAAAATATATTAAAAAAAAAAAAAGAAATGGAGGAGAAAAGACGACAAGACATAGAGTTCCAAACCACGGTTATAAGGCTCTTCAAGAGGCTCCTACAAAAGGCCAATCAACTTAATGAGAATTACCAGGAAATAAACAAGACCAACCAGCAAATGAATGAGAATTACAAGGAAATGAATGATACTTACAAGGAAATGAATGAGACCCTCAGGGAAATGAACAAGACCTCTGAGGATACGAACCAGACCTTCACAGATAAAAAAAGGACCAACTAGAAATCAAGCATACACAGACTGAAATAAAAAATATTACACAAAGCCCTAAAAACAGTCCAGAGGGCCACAAGAACCAAGTCAAAGATTTGAAATACAAAGAAGCAAAATCCACTCAGCTGGAAAATCAAGAATCAAAAAGAATTCAGATAATTGAAGATAGCGTAAGGGGCCTCTGGGACAACCTCAAGCAAGGCAACATCCGAATTATTGGGATGCCAGAAAAAGAGAGAGAGCAAGTTAATGAAAACCTACTTGAAGAAATAGTGACTGAAAACTTTCCCCACCTGGTGAAAGAAACTGACTTAAAAGCCCAAGAAGTACACAGAACCCCAAAATATAGGAATCTAAAGAGGACCACACCAAGACACATCATAATTAAAATGCCAAGAGCAAAAGATAAAGAGAGAATATTAAAAGCAGCAAGAGAAAAAGAGTTGGTTACCTACAGGGGAGCACCCATACGATTGTCAGCGGATTTCTCAACAGAAACGATGCAGGCCAGACGCGAGTGGCAAGAAATATTCAAAATAATGAAGAGCAAGAATCTACAACCAAGATTACTCTATCCAGCAAAGCTATCATTCAGAATTGAGGATCAGATAAAGTACTTCGCAGATAAGAAAAAGCTGAAGGAGTTCATCACCACCAAACCAGTATTATATGAAATGCTGAAAGACATTCTTTAAGAAGAGGAAGAAGAAAAAGATAAAAATATAAATTATGAACAACAAATACACATCTATCAACAAATGAACATAAAAATTAAGTGAACTGATAGGCTGATGAACAAGATAAACTGGTGACTATAACAGAAACATGGACATAGAGAGGGAATGGACTGACAATTCTTGGGGAGAAAAGTGTTGTTGGAAGTACAGCTAGAGATTGGACAAAAATCTTGCAACAATGGGAGAGGACATTGGGGAGGGGGAGGGGAGGGCGGAGGGTGGGATAGGTACATGGTGGAGGGAAGATATAGGGGGATTAAAAAAGGGGAAACAATGTAATTAATAAACTGAACAATAAAAAAAAAGAAAGAAAAAAAAATAATAAAAGAGAATGGAAAGGAAAAAAAAAAGAAAACCTGGTTCGGTGATTTGTTTGCATCCTATCTAATAAAGAGGGAATATGCTAATTGACCCTCAAATCATCGCAGAGATGGTGGTGCCCACAGCCAATAAGGAGGGAATATTCTAATTGACCTCCACACCCTCAAAGATGGCAGCACCCACTGCCAATAAAGAGGAAATATGCTAATTGACTGTCATGCCCTCAAAGATAGTGCCATCCACAGCTACAAGATGGTGGTGCCCAGTGCCTTCAGCCCGCTAGAGTAGCAGGCACGTGGCAAGGCCGGGCCTGCCCCCAGGTGGGCCCGGCCTTGCCGTATGCCTACCTCCAGAGTACCCCAGTTTCCTCAGCCCCAGAGGTGCAGGCAAGCCTCAGATGGTGTCTGCCCAGCCACCCAAGGCTGCCCGGAGCTCAGGTAACCAGGGCTGGCTGAGGCTTATGCTGCTGGCAGTGGCAGCAGCAGAGGTGTGATGGGGGTGTCGCCTTCCACTGATTGCCAGGTTGCTTACTACCCCTGAGGGCTCCAGTCTGTGAGAGGGGACAGGCTGGACAGAGGGAACGCCCTCCAGTGCATGAATTTTCATGTACTGGGCCTCTAGTATTAAATGAAAGTTTGAGAAACATTGGTCTAGAGAATTCCATTGGGCAGAATCTATCAGAAATATAACAAAACTATAAACAATCCATTTCTTTCATTTTTTTTTCTTGTCCAAGAGGAGTGTCTTAATGGCTCCACTCATAAGAGAGAGTCAACTGCACATCTCTTAAGTTAGAGTGCCATCATGTTGAGAGTTTAAAATCAGTTATGTGAAATCATTTACACCACATGAATGAGCAAATACTGCAAATCACAGCCTCTTAACCTGCCCTCAATTATTTTATCTGCATTCTAAGGGTAAGCAGAGCCATTTTATTAAATTTTACTAAATCTAAGTTGTGGAATGATATTTAATAAGGAATCAGAACCTACTGGAAAAGTGTTATTTTACTTTTGAACATTCTACTGGCTTATGATAGCAGTGTAATCTTAACTAAGGTTTGAATATATACTATGGTTTCCTCTTATGTTAAAAGGAAAATTTGTCCAAATTTGATTCCATAATTATGAAGAGAGTTAATAAAATAAAGTCATAGGTGAGCTCAAGGTTTTGATAAATTTGTAGAAAAGCTGCAATCTGAGATCCAAACAGTATGCTATAATGTTAATAGAATTATTGAAATTTCCAAGAAATTCTGAATGGTATTATATAACTACATTATACCAATCATCTTATTATGAATTATTTATAGGTTCTATGAAACTCACCAGTCTCTTTCCTTCTCTGTTCATCAGATGAAGTAGCATTATTGTGACCTTGGTTTATTGTGGTAGGATTTGTCCCTCTTACAGTAAAATGAAACTATCTAGAGTTGATTATTATTTTTCTATATTGAAAATTTCATTTGTGATGTATAGAATTTACCCCCATTACCTTCACTTAATTCTGTGCTTTAAGAAATATATAATGAGGTATGTTTAATAGCAATATATTATCAGGGATATGAATGCCTGTAGGTTAGACAGAAAGGTTTATAATCATAGGTCATGAATAAAACATCTGCCAGATAACAGAATACAGAGATCAAGCTTCTCAGAAGTTTGAATTCATATACCCAAGTGTTTGCCCTGGACTTCTCATATGAAAACTTATAATCATCATAGGGAGTGGGGATAGAAAGAGTTGGTAACTACTGCTAAATGGCTTCATTCTAAGGCAAGTTGCAGGATTTATTGGTTTCAGTGATCAATGACTAGCATTTCTTTCTATAGAGAGAACACGGTATATAGTTTATGGAGGGACATTGATATCAATTACAAGAGAATCTCTGATACAATTAAAAGCAGGGCACAAAGCAGTGCAAAGCTATGCATTTTCTATTTTTACTTTAAAGCATTGTACTATTTTCCCTCTAAATATATTTGTACTTTAATACATTAAAACTAGAATGTAGTCCAGATATCGATGTGCTGATCTAGCTGACTGCACTGTCACTTATGCTTGGGAAACACACAAAATGTCATATTAAGGGATTATTCACACCACATCTATTGATTCTGCAAATAGAAGAGAATATATTTAAACAACTGCTCTAGATTTAGAGCTAATGTGCCTTTACTGTTTACATTGTTAAGTAAATGATGGAAATATTCTACTTCCAAAGTATTTAAGAATTATAATTAATGTCAGATATAAACTACAGACTTCTAAAAAGAGTATGTGTTGTAATGATGTTATGTTTTGTTGTATAACATAACGCAGGCACAAAATTAGGAACTGAAGATGTTCAGAGTTCACTAGTGCAGATAGCTCTGTTTTAATAGCTACAGGGCCTTTTAACATGAGATGGAATAGCAACAATTGACTACTTGAGACCACAGTGCTCAAACAATATTTCTTCTTTTTAGGTTCTTTGTCTCTCAATACAGTTATCCTCACTACGAGGAAATCACTGACTTTTGAGATAGAAAAATAACAAGGTCAAGAATGAAGGCATTTAGCAGGTTAATCCTCATCTTGAATACTTTGAGCCAGCACTGAAGGCCAACAAATAATAAAATAAATTTATTCTTTTATACTTTGAATATGCAGCAACTTAACAGCAATTTCACTTAAAATAATTTTATTTAATTTGGGGATAAATTACTGATATCATAGAAAGATATATTTTTATTGGGTTAGAACCAAATAATATATTTTTGGAAGGTAGGGATTATTTTTGTTTACTTTTTCTTTTATATTCATGGAATAACATTTCAGTGTTTCACATTTTGAAAATTACCAAAAAAAAAATATTCACTGAAGAGGATCTTTTAGTCAGAGCTTGTAATCTAGTGTCTCCAAGTATTGAAGACACAGTGCATTAATTTTCTATTGCTACTCTCACAGGTTACCACAAATTTAGTAGCTTAACAAAAAACATTTATCTTCTTATAGTTTCTGTGGGTCAGAAGTCCAGCCAGAGAAATCAGCTGGATACCCTATAATTTCACAAGGAGAAATCAAAGTGTCAGCTGGACTGTGTACTTCAGGCTCCAGGGGAGAATTCCTTCCTGCTTAGTCAAGTTATTGGCAGAATTCAGATACTTGTGGCTGTAGAAATGAAGTTCCCTTTTCCTTGCTGGCTGTAACCTCAGGGTTATTCCTCTTATAGTAACCACTCATATTATTTGATCCATGGTCCTTTCTTCATCTACAAAGCCAGCAATGGCAGGTTGAGTTTTTCTTATGGTTTGAAACATCCCTACCTGTTTTTTCTTTGCATCTCTCGGATGCACACTCCTGCATTCTTATAATTTAATGAATCGATATAATTACTTAAGCACACTGGATGAAAGTGTTATTTTAAGATGAAACTTTAATTCCATCTGCAAAGCCACTCTGCCTTCTCCTATTAACATACATATGCAAAATACCAGAGGATAAAGAATATGGGGCTAAAATCCTACCTACCACATTCACAGTTCACAATTAATGAAGCAAAAAACACACAAATATCTTTACCAAAAATGAATTCTTAAATGTACCATTTGGAGAATGAGAAGATAAAATGAATTTCTCAAGAAAATATTATACGCTAATCATATAAAGTATGTATCATAAAAAATAAATATTTTAGAGCAAATTGGAGATTTTATATATATATATATATATATATATATATATCAGTACAGTAGTTGCCTCTTAAAAATGTAAATTGCAACTTCTAAATATTTCAGTGTAAATAGACAATGTTTTTTAAATCTCATATGTAGAAGTGTCTCAAATAATTTCCATTTAACAGAATGCTAATAGAGGTAATTAACATGTTGATATTATTTGAAATAATATAAAATTATTTCAAATTTTAAAAAGAAATCACTAATTTCCAAGTTTTAGAGAAAATTAAGTAAGTGGAATTTCCATCCTATTAGAACCATAAACTTGGCTGACAAAGGCTTCCTAATCCCATCTGACAATAACTCTAAAGTAATAATTCCCTGTGCATTTTACAATTTAGAAACTACAAAGCTATTGACCATTTAATGGAAAAGAAATTAAGCAGTTGCAGTCAAAGCTCAGTAGGTGAATAGTGTAGTCCTGCTAAAATTCATGGACCGAAGAATCAGACATAATGGAGGGGGAAAAAAAGACAAGTTTTAATAGCCTCCCCCAAACATGTTTGTAAAGCTTGTTTTTATACTTGTACCTACACATTTCATCATGTTATTTCATATTAATAGTTTATAAGAATATCTGAATTTGTTTTAATGAAACTAATTTATAGTACTCACTAAATTGTCCATATTCAGATATCCTATCTAATAAAAGAATAATATGCAGATTGACCATCATTCCAATACACAAGAGGGCTACCCCATGTGGTCAAAGATCCTGCCCCCAAGTGGACACAAGATGGCCAGCAGGGGAGAGCAGTTGGGAGGGAGCAGGCCTGCAATGGAGGGCAGTTAGGGGTGACCAGGCTGGCAGAGGAGGGAAGTTGGGGGCAAACAGGCTGGCAAGGAAGCAGTTAGGCATCAATTAGGCTGGAAGGGTGGTGGTTAGGGGTGATCAGGCTGGCAGGCAGAAGTGGTTAGGGACAATTAGGGAGGCAGATGAGCAGTTTGGAGTCAGCAGTCCTGGATTGTGAAAAGAATGTTCGACTGCTAGTTTAGAATCGGGCCTAAACGGGCAGTCGGACATCCCTCAAGGGATCCCAGATTGGAGAGGGTTCAGGCTGGGCTGAGGGACACCCCACTCCCCACTCCTGTCCACGAATTTTGTTCATTGGGTCTCTAGTAATTATATAAATATGAGAGGCCCAGCATTCATGAAATTGTGTGCGGTTAGGGTCCCTAGGCTATCTTCTGCTCCGTTGCCACCCTTGGTTCACCTTGGTTCCCAGATCACAGCATGGCTTAGGTACCCTAGAGCCTGTGGGCCTCGGGGAGGGACCATGAGGTCACTGTTCCACAGCTCCCCAGTCCAGCAATGGCCCGCTGCCACTCACCTCTGTTCCTCACGATTCCCTAATGGCAGAATGGCTCTGGTTCCCTGGAGCCTGCAACTGGGAAGGAGCCTGCAGTGGAGGAGTGCAGAGCGACCAAGAAGTCACCATCCCACCCAAACTGCCCTGCTTGCCAGTCCTGCCCTGCTGCTCCGTTTACCATGGTTCACTATCAGAGACTGCAGGCCAGGGGAAAGGGACTGAGAGGTGTTTAATGCACCTCATAGTGACTGGTCATTTGGTCATCCTGGTCATCACAGACACTGGCTTTTTACATATGCTAGGTGCACCAGTTAATAATGCAAATTTTGTAATCAAAGAAACGATAATTTCAAGAGAAACATCAAAGTGCTTTATTCAAATTAATGTCCATGGCTAGCTACACTTTCCCCCCATCTTTCAGGTAATTTGTGGGTACTGTCTCAATAAAAATTTTCTTGTTTTGAGGCAAACCATTCAGAGACCCAATTTCCCACTTCTTTGTATGTTTTGAAGTGCTTCTCAAGTGGTAATCTGAAGGAGCCAGGTCTGGTGAATATGGTGGGTGGGTTAATACTTCCCAGACAAGATCTTTTAATGTGTCTTTAACTGGTTTTGAAGTGTGAGATGGCATCATCATGAAGCAAAATTACTTTGCTGTGTCTTTTGGCACATTCTGGTTGTATCACAGAGTTTGGTTCAATTTCATTATTTGTTGTCAGAAGCAATCATTAATTAATGGTTTCACCTGGTTTTAGAAGCTCATAATATACCACAATTTCCTAATCCCATCAAACGCAGAGCATTGTCTTCTTTCAGAAGCAATTTAGCCTTGCTGTCCATGAAGATGATTGACCTGGATCAACCCATGATTTTGTGCATTTGGGATTCTCAAAATAAATCCACTTTTTATTGCCAGTCACAATTCCATGCAAAAAAATGATTTCTTTCATGCCATTGAAGCAACATTTTCCTGATGACTTTTAGGTTTTTCATTTGTCTTTCATTCAGTTGATGTGGCACCCATTTTCCTTCCTTGAAGATCTTTCCCACTGCTTGTAAATAATCAGAAATTTTTTGCTGAGCAATGTTTAATCTTTCTGCCAGTTGTTTTTGAGTTTGACTTGCATCTTCATCCAATAATGCTTGTATTGTTGGTCTTCAAACTTTTTTAGGTTGACCTGGATATTCTTTGTCTTTTACATTGAAATCATCACTGTTAAAGCATTTAAACCAGAGTTCACAAGTATCTTGAGATGGAGCAGGTTCATGATAACCTTCCCAAAGTATACGATAATTATCAGCAGCATTTTTCTTCAAAATAAAGTAATGAATTAAAACTTCCCGCAAATGCTCTTTTTTTTCAGCATGAAATTCAACATTTTTAAGTGTAAAAATATCTATGATGTTAACACCTTTAGCAAATTTGACATATGAAGTTTTGAAGTTTTCTGTCAATACAACAAAGTAGCATACATATCAAATTGCATATATATCAACTTATGTATAACTCTATCTATTGAAAAAAATTAGCATTTTTAACT
This sequence comes from Antrozous pallidus, assembly GCA_027563665.1. Taxonomy (NCBI): domain Eukaryota; kingdom Metazoa; phylum Chordata; class Mammalia; order Chiroptera; family Vespertilionidae; genus Antrozous; species Antrozous pallidus. The sequence continues at coordinate 55,295,459 of CM050519.1, read as the reverse complement.
GGTACACCTAGTATAGATGTTCAAATTTTAAACGTCAATAGGTGACAGCAAGAATCTTAAGTTCTAAGAGAATTTTATCAATCTTAAATTTGAAATAATGATTTGATGATTCTGAAGTAGTGGGGAAGTTATCTAAAGATAGTACTTGCTAAAGTAGTCTTAAAAAACATGCCTGAAAACATTGATAGGACAATGCTACATGGGCTTATTAAACATTTGTTGATTTTCTTTAATGGAAGTGTAGAGTTAACATTAGAATGCATACCATAAATCTTTTTCCTGGTTTTTAGCAGAGTACTTAGTTTGGTACCTTATGAAAGTATACTATAAAAATCAATTCTAATTACTACAGGCAAAAGATAAGGAATGAAATATTAATGGTGATTATGCATTAAACTAAAAGGACTTTTATGATGGCATGCTCTGAGATTTGGTGTTATCACTGCTTTAAATTCATTTTTATTGAGGTTCATTGAATGAATAGCTTAAGACTCATAAACTAGTTTTCCTAAAATAGTTTATAGTACTTATATTCATAGTTTTATTCATTCAGAGTTTGCTTATTGAGCTCACATTCAATTCTGCATACTATGTTGGGTACCAAGGAATACAGCAACAATAAAATTATTAGAAGCAGCTCTAAAGATGCAGTGATGATATTACAGTATTATTTTAGAGTATATTATTATAGAACTATTCTAATTTTATACTTATTTCAGTCTTTGTGAGGTTGTATCTTGCATTTCATTACATCACTCTAGGCCTATCCCAATAACTGGCAAATTGTACCTTGATGAATTTGTTTTGTCTATGAATGATCCCAAATTTTACCTGTACAAATAACAGCAAGACAGTATAAAAATTGAGAGAAGACATTGGCTTAAACAAATGCTTGACTATAACATTTAAAGACAGTCTTTCACCCCATTAATCAAAAGCCAATAATTACTCTTTCCCCTGAAAAAACAAAGGGAGTTCTTGATTCAAAAACCTGTATACCTGGCTTTAATTAACTCTAATAAATTGGACTCTAGTCTTTCAAATATACATAAAATTATTATCAAGTGTTTTAATGTAGTTTGGATTGTAATTCACTCATAAATTATTCAACACATTACTCTAACAATTTTCATAATCCAGACCAATATTTTATTAACCTTACCTGAGTATATTTTTTCCATTGTTTTTTGTTTGTTTGTTTTTTGTTTCATTTTGTTTTGCACACACAGTGAGGGGAGGGAAGAGGAGAAGAGAAACATAAATATGAGAGAGACACATTGGTTGGATGCCTCCCACATTCTCTGACCTGAACAGGGATCAAGTTGGAGCAGGAATCAAACCTTGGACCTTTTGGCCCTCGGGTCCAACCCTTTCACCACTGAGCCAAAACAACCAGAGCTAGACCAGTATTGTAAAGTGACACTTCTAACTTTTACCTTTTTAGATTCTATTTGAATTTTAAAGTTTTGTTTCTGACATAAATGAATATAGTTTTAAGCTTATTGATAATAAAGATCTTTACATAGGAACTTGAAAGCTATAGTGTTGATCATTCACAAAAATATAACTGATTTATTAATTCAGGAAGAGGGGTCTGGAGACTTTTTTCATATTCATTGCTCTCATTTTCCAGCACTGAGGAAAACTCACCACTTGGCTACTTTTTATATTTCATTGCAGGTCACAAAAAACCCTATAGAATTGTGTGGTGATAGGGGGATTGTAAAATTGTCTTGTATATTAAATAGAAAACCTCCCTTTCACTTCCTCATGTCAAATCACTATATTTATTCAATTACATAAAGATATAAAGCTACATTTGGGAATGTTAAACTTGGAGTAAATAAATGAAAAATAATTTCAAAATAGAAAATGGTAGTATCAACTAACTTTGTTATATAATGAATAGGGAATACCTCTTTCTAACCTAAAACTTATATCACTGATATAATGAAAAATGTAAAAAGGTTATGAGAGTTTGGACAGACAATAGGTAAAATAACAAAATTCTTTAGCTGTTGACGATATTTGTATCCATCAAAATACATTTTTTTTTAGGTTATCACTCTTGATAAGCACTTCATGGTGATTAAAATTACATGTTGTTTGTGTGTGATATTGACAGAACTGTTTTCAAAATCATGTAAAATATGAAATAGATTAAATCTCATGTCTATTCAAATATCACTTTCTGTTGTTTTAGAAGATGGCCTAATGTCACCAACTCTTCATTTGAGAATTTACTGATTAATATGGTTTTCCTTGTTTTCAATTTTGTATTTGGTTCTTTGTTTATGCGCATTACAGATGTAGATTTTGACATATGTCAACCTTTCATGGAATCCTATATAATAAAAGCCTAATATGCTAGGTGTCCAGTCATCCTTTCAACTAATCAAAGTATAATATGCTAATGATATGCTAAGGCCACTCACCTGCTTTCTATGATGTGCACTGACTACCAGGGAGCAGACAGTAGACTTGTCAACCAGTCACTATGATGTGCACTGACCAGTAGGAGGCAGATGCTCCAACCAGTAGGTTAGCTTGCTGCTGGGGTCCAGCCAATTGGGACTGAGTGAGACAGACTGGACATGGCCTAGAGCCTTCCTGTGGGTCCTTTCCAGCTGGCCAACCTCCCGCATCCCTCTCTGACCCCTGCACTAGTGAGGTCCCTTGGCCTAGCCTGTGACCTCTCACAATTCGAGCTGAGGGACTCCCCAACCCTCCTGAATGCACAAATTTCGTGCACCAGGCCTCTAGTATTAATGTAACGGTCCTGTCTGAAATGGTTGTAAAATGATGATTCACTATTTAGAAGTTCAAACTATGCTTTGAAGTAAAATAAATCTATGCAATAATAATGATGAAAGTATAGCAAGTGCACTGCAAATTAAATATTTTTGCAATATGTCAATTCCCAAATCTTCTACTTCACTTTTCAAATAACAACCTTGTATTTATTTCTGTGATATGTGCACTAGTCTTGAAGTGCTAATGCCAATGTCTGAATAACAACACTACCAGAGTTTTAATCAAAAAATAAAATTCCTGTTGATGTCTAGGCAACAGTTTTTCTTAGGTATAGTGCTAAATATACTAGGTATATGAAAAAATATAATTCTCTGACACATATTTAATAGAACAGCAGTAGCAATAAATGCTGCTGGCCTTAACTTGGAATTGAAGTGTCAGATAGAGGGCTCAAATATGAGTATATCTTTTCAGACATCACATTTTTAAAAAAATGAAACCAATATCACCCTTATAAAGAGATGCACTCAAGAAATAAAGAATTTCAGAAAAAAATCTTAATGATACAATAATCTTAACTTCATTGTAGTTTGCTATTTCACATGTTTACAGATGTCAAAGAAAGTTATTCATGAGGCATTTCATTCCTAAAAGGCACTGAATTGCTAATCGAATAATGTTTTTTAATTTAAGGGAAATTTTCTTTTTGATTATAGGGATAAAATAAAGGTGTGAACCAGCAGCACCAAAATTGGAACACACAACCATGAAGCTTTATATAATTCTAAAATAAAAATTGCAAAGCTTTGTTTGTTATCCATTTCAATATATAGGAAATCACCCAAAAATGTATACATACAGTTTGAATTATAAAGTCATGTTTACATGTTTGTTAAAATATATTTCCTTTTCAAAATTGAGCTATTAGCTGTGCAAGCATCTATACATTTTTGGTACACCATATATTTATTTATTTTATTTATACAATATACTTTGTTTTATATCATTATTCTTCTGGGGATGCATCTTCAGTTGCTTACTCCTTATTCTTATAGATTTGACTGGGATAAAACAAAGGTAAGAATTAAATTTATGGGAAAACTGTCATAAATCTATTCAGGAGCAACACTATATCTTTTATTGGCAAAATAAAAAAAGATGAAAATACATTTCCAAAATCAATGTTGAATCTCAAGAGAAGTGTATCATAATCTCAAAATCTAAACTTGATGTTCTCTATAACTTATTAAAATTAGGAAAATTTTATTTGAAAAGTTCAGACCTGTAATAGAAATAACTAAAGGCCAGCTTTGTGTTTCTGGCATTCCTTCAGGAAACACTGAATACTTAACAATAGGTTTATTATGATATTCCCCACTATAGAGCAAAATAGGAATGAACATCTATTCTACTAAGCCCATAGAGTATCTTTGCAGAATATTATATACCAGAGGTCTGATGCACAAAGATTCGTGCAAGAATAGGCCTTCCTTTCCCTGGCTGCTGGCATTGCCTTCACTCCAGCCAGAGCCGCCTTGCCATCTTCACTCTTGCCAGAGCTGCCTTCCGCCTCTCATCTTGTTGCATCAGTTTGCATATTCTCACCTTATTGGCTGTGGTCACCAACATCTTTGTTGTGGAGTTATGGTCAATTTGCATATTCTGTCTTTATTATATAGGATGCTTTCCTCTGAATCCTACAATTTTAGCAAACTAAACTTGTAATTTTTAAATTTAAAGGTTAGTTAAATATTTCCCAGATCCTCTTTTTTTTTCAATATATTTTATTTATTTTTACAGAGAGGAAGGGAGAAGGATAAAGAGTTAGAAACATCGATGAGAGAGAAACATCAATCAGCTGCTTCCTGCATACCTCCTGCTGAGAATATGTCCACAACCAAGGATATGCCCTTGACTAGAACCTGGAACCTTTCAATACATAGATCAATGCTCTATCCACTGAGCCAAACCATTCAGGGCTCAGCTTCTCTTTTTTTAAATCTTCCATTTCTCTCCCAAATCATTCATGTTTTCCTCTACTTTTCTGAACATATGGAGAATAATTATAAGTATTGTTTTGCTAACCTTGCCTGCTAGTCTCATCATCTTTATCAATTGATTATAGTTTTATTTGTCTTTTGAATATAAGTATCATTTTTCTGCTTCTTTCCTTGCATAAGTATGCATGATTGAGTGTTGGACATTGTATATTTTGTATTGTTATTAGACTTTGATGTGTCTTTTAAAAAAATATTCACCTTTGGTCTGGTAAACAAGGAGGTCACTTGAAATTAGTTAATGCTCTCAAGGCTTGCTTTTAAGTTTCATAAAGGCCAGTCTAAAACAGCTTTAGTTTAGAGTTAACCCACTGGTAAGTCAATGATTTTCTGGCAGTTCCAAAACCCATGTATTATAAGATTTCCATTCTAGTAGGTGGGAACAGGGACTATTCCATTGGTCCCCCTTTTGCTTTGGGTAGTGGCACATGCAGTCAGCACTGAGCCAAAGGCTTGAGGGAACACCCTCTTCAAAAACCTCCATCTAGGTGTTAGTATGCCTAAAATGCCCTTCCCTTGATTTCCATATGACTGACTCTTCCTTGTGACCTAGAACTTAGTTTAAATGCCATCTTCTCAGATATAATTCTCTAACCATATACAGTTATATGATACATTTAGCTACCAATTATAATACATAATACCATAACTGTATAATACCATAATACAGTTAGCTACCAATTCATTATCACAAAATTTTAAATTTTCACAGTATTTAATTTTATGTTTGTTTGCTTATTTACTTTTTTTCATTTTTTTATTTTTTATTGATTTTTTTACAGAGCGGAAGGAACAGGGATAGAAAGTCAGAAACATCGATGAGAGAGAGACATCGATCAGCTGCCTCTTGCACGTCCCCTACTGGGGATGTGCCCGCAGCCAAGGTATATGCCCTTGCCAGAATCGAACCTGGGACCCTTCAGTCTGCAGTCTGACACTCTATCCACTGAGCCAAACCGGTCTCGGCTGCTTAGTTACTAACTAGAGACTCGGTACATAAAATTCATGCATGGGGACGGGGGTCACTCAGCCTGGCCTACACCTTCTTCCAGTCAAGGACCCCTCAGGGGATGTCCAACTGCTGCTTTAGACTTTATCTCTGCAAGGATCTGGCCTAAATCTGCAGTTGGACATCCCTCTCGCAAACCAGAACCACTTGCTCCTAACTGCTCTCCTGCCTGCCCACTCCTAACCACTCACCTGCCTGCCTGCCTGCATGCTGCTAAATGCTCGCCTGCCTGCCTTCTCCTAACTGTTCTCCTGCCTACTTGCTCAGCATGTGTCATAGCGAATGGTTATTCTGGTCATTCTGGTCATTCTGCTATTCTAGTCATTGGGCTTTTATATAGATAGACTAGAAGCCTGGTGCACAAAATTGGGTATACTTGGGGGGGGGGAGTTCCTCAGCCCAGCCTGCACCCTCTCCAATCTGGGACCCTCTAGGGAATGTCCAACTGCCAGTTTAGGCTAGGGATTAGGTCTAAACCAGCAGTCAGACATCCCTCTCACAATCTGGGACTGCTGGCTCCTAATTGCTTGCCTGCCTGCCTGCCTGATCACCCTCCTAACCACTCTCTTCCTGGCCTGATTGAAGCCTAACTGCTCCCCTGCTGGCCAGATCACCCCAAACCGCCCTCTCCTTGCAGCCTGGTTGTCCCACCTGCCCTCCCCTTCCAGCCATCTTGTGGCATCCATCTTGTGGTGGCCATCTTGTGATGATGTGGTGGCCATTTTGTGACAATATGGGGGTAACCATCATGTGATGACATGAGGGTGAGACATCACATAGGATTTTATTAGTATAGATTATCCCACCCATTACACGGAATAACCAGCAGCACTGCCTAGAAGAGTGCTTGTCTGGTACATAGCAAAATATCTGTAATACTCAATGAATTGAGGAATAAATTACTAGCAATGTTAGTCTGAAAATTGTGAAAAATAGGTTCTTATTCCATTTCTAGTATTGGTTAAGTGAAACTTATTATCTAATACATCTCTATTTAACTTGCTAGCAACTAATAAGGGGAAAAAGGCAAAAAAAATCATGATAAATCTGCTTTGAACTATTTTTTTTTAAAAATTATGTATAATATTAGCTATATTTTTGTAGTTGTATCAATAGAAAGTGACAAGTCAGAGAAGCTTTGCTTTAATATGAAATACCATGATTCCTTAGCAGAAAATTATTTCAACCAAATTTGTGATCACAATTACTTGTCAAATTATAGCACAAAAGCTTTACAGGCTATGAATTTAGGGCATGTACAACTTTATAATAACATTGAGGACTATGTTTTAACGAGGTCAAACAAAATAAATGTTAAAATGTGGGTTACTAACAGAATGCATGGGGAATAATGACAACCCTGTTCATGAACTTTATTTTTCTGAACATTAGTTATAAAGAGGGTTCTAAAATATTATTGTTCCAAATAAGATTTGTATATTTCAATTCAAAATAGCTAAACATTCTTAGTTGTGCATGGTGTATGTATACATTTTTGTAATCCCTTTATTTTCCACAGAAATAAATTTCAGGTAATTTCAAAATGCATTAATATATAAGTAGTTTTTGTTTAGAATAGAGACTCATTTGGTGCTAAATGTTTAGTATTTAAGCTAATGAAGTCAGTATTTATCCACACTCCTACAAAAACACTAATACTGTAATAATTCTTTATATTCAAAGCAAATATGGATACATGGAATAGACTGACAGTTTTCAGAGGCAAGGGAGCTTTGGGACTGGGTGAAATAAGGCAAAGGGATTAATCTAAGATAAATACACATACACACACACACACACACAGCCACGCACACACTAGAGGCCCATTGTAGGAAGATTTCTGTAAGAATAGGGCTACCTTGGGCTTATTCCTGCAAGAAAAGGGCTTTCTGTGGCCGAAGCAAAGCAGACCAGTCTCCACCACCCCACGTGCTTCCCTCCAGTCTCCACTGCCCCACTTGATTCTCTGTAGCTGCTCTCCCTTCTGCAGTACTTGTTTTCCTTCTACACTGCCTTAAGTCTTCACTCTGCCTACATATGCAAAATAACCATCATCTTTGTTGGGTTACTTTGCATACTTGCTCTGATTGGCTAGTGGGCATAGCAGAGGGACAGTCAATTTGCATGTTTCTCTTTTATTAGTGTAGATATACGAAACGGCCAGTGAATGAAATTTGTGCATGGATGGGGAGTCCCTTAGCACAGCCTGCATCTTCTTGCCATCTGGGACCACTGGTTCCTAACCGCTTGCCTACCTGCCTGCCCTATTGCCCCTAACTTCTCTGCCTGCCAGCCTGATTGTCCCTAACTGCTTGCTTGCTTGCCTGAATGCCCCTGACTGCTTGCATGGCTGCCTGATTGCCCAAAACTGCCTCTGCCTTGGCCCTGCACCCTGGACCCAGGCTTCTCTCCTCCAGCCAGCCATAGGCAACCTGGATCCGGGCTTCCCTCCCTCTGGCCAGCTGCAGACACCTGGGACCTAGGCTGGCTTGCCCAGACTAGCACCAGGTGCCTGGGACTATGAGCAACTTCACTCAGGCCTGGCTTTGTCAGGAAGGATGTCTGTAAGTTGTCCAAGAAGCATCTGGTCTAATTAGCATATTACCCTTTTATTATTACACACACACACACAGACACACACACACACATACGTGTGTGTGTGTGTGTGTGTGTGTGTATTCTATCTAATAAAAGAGTAATATGCAAATTTGACCATACCTTCACAACACACACAAGCCACACACACAGCCATATCCACCAGCCAATAAGGAGCTAACTATGCAAATAAACCCCAACAAAGATGGCTGCTGCCACTGAGAGCAGGAGGAAGGCTTGGGTTTCCCTGGCAACCGAGGAAGCCAAGCTTTCCGCATGCCTTTGCCTGTCTAGGCTTCCACTCAATGTTACAAAGTTTCAATTATAAAAGATACAGCCACTGAGCTGGAGAGAACAGAGGCTTGGGATTCCCTGGCAACAAAGGAAGCCAAGCATTCAGCCTTCCATTACTGGCATAGGCCTCCACTCTAGGCTACAAAGTTTCAAACAGAAATGGCTGCTGCCATGGAGTGAGCAGAAGGCTTGGCTCCGCTCTAGGCTACAAAGTTTCAATTGTAGACATAGATTAATCCCAGATACCAGGGCCTCTGCTTGGATTGCTGTGGGGGCGTGGCTGGCCTGCAAACATCCACAGGCCCCTCATCCAGGCTGCCCCTCACTCCAAGGGAACGCCCACCCTGATCTGGGACACTCTTCACGGCAAACCAGCTGGCCCCCACCCTTGCACCAGGTCTCTATCTTACCTAATAAAAGAGTTATTTGCAGATTGACCATCACTCCAACCACAAGAGGGCTGCCCCCATGTGGTCAACGATCCTGACCCCATGTGGACACAAGATGGACATCACAAGATGGTCAGCAGGGGAGGGCCCTTGGGAGGTTCCAGGTCCCGCAAGGGAGGGCAGTAGTGGGCGATCAGGCCAGCAGGGGAGGGCAGTTAGGGGTGAGCAGGTCGGCAGAGGAGGGAAGTTGGGGTCAAACAGGTTGGCAGGGGAGCAATTAGACATCAATTAGGCTGGCAGGGTAGTGGTTAGTGGGTGATCAGGCTAGCAGGCAGAAGTGGTTGGGGCAATCAGGGAGGCAGGCAAGTGAGCAGTTTGGAGCCAGCAGTCCTGGATTGTGAGAAGAATGTCCAACTGCCTGTTTAAGCCTGATCCTACCAGGATCGGGCCTAAATGGGCAGTCAGATATCCCTTGAGGGGTCCCAGATTGGAGAGCATGCAGGCTGGGCTAAGGGACATCCCCCGCCTCCCATGCATGAATTTCGTGCACCAGGCCATATATATATATATATATATATATATATATATATATATATATATACACACACACACACACACACACATATATATATAATAGTTTAATATATAGACCCAGACAGACAACAGTGTAGTGATAGCCAGAAGAAAAGGGGTGAGGGATGGTGGATATGGGCAAAGGGGAGGAAAATGGAAATGGAAAAAATCTTTGCTTGAGGTAATGGGCACATAATGCAGTATGCAGGTGATGTTTTATTGAGTTTATGCAGGCATTTTATTGAATTATACATTTGAAATCTTTATTTTTTTGTAAACCAATGTCACCACCCAAAATTATTTTTTTTAATGAATTACAATAACTATAACCTTGGTGCCTTATATACATTTGTCATTTATTTATGTGTAGACTGCTGTATATATTTATTGATTTACTGAATGATTTTTAATAAAGAATTTTGCAGTGCAAATATACCACCCTAAGTAACATATAAGATAAACCAGATGATTTTTCATTAATTCTACTTCTCTGCCTTACAATTGAGATAAACCTTAGAATCTTTCTATTCCCTTATTTGCCCTTTCTTTACCATTTTCTTTGGTTTTATATGC